>CM052706.1:61678221-61829939 GCA_028551405.1 Uromys caudimaculatus
GCAATGGGAGGGGCCATAACTCTCATGTCTGTGCCCCACCTCTTTCCTCTACTGCTGCTACCTTCTGGGGACCCAGGCCCAAAGGAGTTTCTTCAATGCTCAGTCCCTTGTTCCTGCTCTCCTGTCCTATGTCACTTTGAGGGACCAGCAAGCAGCAGCCCCCCACTCCTTTATCACAGCAGGACCTGCCCTCAGCCCTGCTTTACATAATTGGCTTCTGGTGAGATCGGTTGGAAGCGATTTGGCATCAGCTTAAGCCTCTGCTCTGCTCTGCGATAATCTGCAGGCACCCTGAGGCACATTACTGCTCTTCTCAGCAAAAAAAAAAGAAGAAATGAAGATCATGGCTCTCCCTTATGGGACTGTTGACAAACTTGGATACCATGTCCAGGAAAAGTACCAGGCTTGTGAGATGTGCCCAGTAGGTGCTAGCTGCTGCCCTACAGTAGGCCCTTCAGGAAATGGAGTAAGAGCCCTGGGCCACTCATGTGTTCCCTTACTACTTGACTGCTAGAACAGCCCATCTGACTGGGGGTGGGGGGTGGGGGGGTGAGAGTGTGTTCCTATTGAACAGAGGCTCAGGGAAGCCTAGTCCAGTGCAGCGAACAGGGACAAATGTGTGCTATCTCTTTCCCCTTGGCACAGCTTGTGACTGCACAGAGATCAAGCCACCTGTCCCTCTCTGTAGAGGTGGCTTGCTCAGATGTCCTGTCAGGGAGATGCATGACTGAGCTTGTTACCCTGAGATGGCAGCCTCAGCCTCCCCAGCCCCCAGGGACAACTCACCGCTTCCCTGTTTAGCTGTAGACTCCCAGAGGGAGCTGTCAGGCCAGGATTAGGTCAAGTGTCTACCATTGGTTCAATCATTCAGGACAGGACCAAGAGGCAGTAAAGGCTTTCTCTTCTGGGCTGTGGGAAGGACAAGGTCTTGGAGTAGGAATATGGATGGAATGAAAATGACTTTCCCCCCAAACTGGTGGCTTAGCTCCAGCTGCCTGATGAAGTCACCGGCAGACATGTACGCCCTGGGCTCATGCCTGGACAACAGGCAGCTCCAGAGCTCGCCAGGTATTTGGAATGTGCCGACAAGATTCAAAGCCGGTGTTAGCCACTTTCCCATGCCTAGTCCTTCACTGGGGATATCCACTCCTCTGGTCATGTTCAGGCCACATAAAAGGCTCTCCTTGCTGAAATCAGTGTTACCCAGGCGGTTCTAGAACATGTGGTAAGAATCCAGATTCCCAGGCCAGGCCCAGCCCTGCTGGATCAGAACACCTCCAGAGGACCTTTCCCACCTCACCAGCATCCTAGGCATGCAATCCAATCATGAGGGAAGTCAGCCCAAGTCATATGAACGTCCATGCAGCAAAGGAGGAGCACCGGTTCTCAGCCCGTCATTGTGCAGGCATCAGCAAGAGGCCAGTTTGTTCTCTCAGGTCATCCTCCAGGCCTGTGCTGGGAAAACAGAGTGGACAGTTCCCTCTCTGTCCAATCACAGGGACCCTGTTGTGCCTCTCCAACCCTGGCCCGCTGGGGTAAGTAGTGAACCTGACAGTACTTCCAGCCCTGGACTTGGCTGCTCTATGAGAAGGCACCTGACCCACACTGAACTGCTCGTCTCCACATGTCCTTGCTGTTGAACACTACCTTGCTGCCTGAACCACGTGCGGCTGATCAAAAAACCCTTCCCTGGGATGTTTGAATTCAGTTTTGTCAAGAGGGAGGCTGGGGAAGGCATATGAATTTATAGACTCGAGGAGCAGAGGCCAGCAAAGGAACGTCCCTACAAGAAAATGAAACACTGGTTCTGTTTCCTCTGTGGTCCCTTGAGCCTGGCTCTCAGTGGGCTGCAGGTCTGTAGGCCACAGCAGAATTCCTGACTTTGCTACTGAATGAAAACAAGAAATAAAACAGGGAACAGGAACATGGCTGGTCCCAGGCTTTGGCACCAGATGAATGAAAAAAAGAAATAAAATAGAAAGAACATGACTGCTTCTAGGTATGGAGGAGAAGCTTTATTGTAGATTAAAGGGACAGCATAGCCCTTTTATCTGGGAGACAGCATCTCCCAGAGTCAGAGACATCTGTAAGAGTCCAGAGTGAACGTGACCCTGAGCTGTGTGAGGAGAGGGGGAAGGGGAAGGGAGAGAGGAGAGGGGACTGGGTGCAAGTCAGGAAGCTCAAAATAGTGTAGACAAAGGGGCCAGAAAACCCAAGTGATTGGATTATCTAGGGAAGGCAGCCTAGCCCCTAGGCTGGAGAAGTGTAGGATTGGCAAGTATGCCAGCCATGAGGGCCTTGTAACTGGTAGGGGGTGTGGGATGCGGGAAGAACCAGCAGCCAGGTTTGCTTTGATATGTTAACTAGGCACCTCAGCCATTTGTCCGCCCCAGGTTTGAAACCCAACAGCTACCACATCACAGGTGAATGGCCTCTTTGCTCCTTCCCAAATAACTCAGTTTCTTGTCACTTTGCTCACAGTCAGGGTCTGTCCCAGGACCAGTGTCCTTGGAATGAAGGTAAAGTTATGATGAAATGTTGAACAGTGTGATTGCAGAGAGATCTGCCAGTCTTTGGAGCCAGCAAGAAGGCAGGGTGAACCAAGACACTTGCTGAGGAAGGAATTCAATCCCGCCCCCCCTAACCTGTATACTTGGAAGGAGAGATCCGACTCCACACAGTGTCCTCTGATCTCCATTCCCACTGTAGCATATGCTACCTCCTTCCCCAACAACAACAACAACAACAACAACAACAACAACAACAACAGCAACAACAATAGTTTTCTAAGTGACAGGGTCTTACCACGTGGCCCCCACTGGCCTGGAACTCTTTGTAGACCATGCTGGCCTCGAACTCACAAAGATCAGCCTGTCTCTGCCTCTCTAATGCTAGATCAAAGGCACGTGCCACCACGCCCAACAATAATACGTTTGTTTGGTTGGTTGGTTGGTTTTAAAGAAAAAAAAAATTATCTCCAGTCTTCCCTCTCCCAAGCTGGAAATCGCCTGTGTGGGAGAGGTCTCCACTTGGGAGATGTTTCTGGGCCTTGTTACCTGAGCACATCAGTTCTACTCTTCTCCATTCAACTCAACTTCAGCTCCCAATTTCAAACCAAATCTCTAGCCCCCTGGATTTCGAAGTCCTACAAGACACATTCTGATTGGCTGAATTGAGTCAGATGATGTGAACCTATCCAATCAGTTAAGACCAGTGGATGTCTGGAAAACTAGCGGACCCTCCCTGGCAGGGTAGAAAAGAAAGTAGATCTGCAGGGCCATGAGTTCCCTCTGTTTCAAAACTCTTGAGTCTCCTAGAGATCACAGGCCTTAGTAAGACCCACACTGCCCACTAGAAGCTGGTAGGACAAATGTCCCTGAAGCGCTGATTCTTAAGGAGCTAGGAAGAGTGGAGGTCTCAGGCGTGGATTCATCTGGCTCCGCCAGCAGAGCCTAGTGACTGCTGAGGGACCAGCAGGGGTGACCCTCACCCTCAGGCACCAGCTGCAGGCCCGATCTGCATCCTGTCCAGATATTTCCAGTAAATAAACATTGACGCTTTTGATATCATGTTAATTTCACAGGCGGCTGCTCCGCTGACAGTTTCCACGCTCTGCCAGCGTCTCTTGTCAGCTTTATACTCACAGGCGGACAGCAGCAGGCTCACAAGCCACCCCACGTATAGACATTAAAAACAAATGCCTTGCTGCCAGGCCTGTGATCTCAGCACTCAGGAAAGCTGAGGCAGAAGGATTGTTGTGAGCTTGAAGCCAGTTTAGGCTACAGAGTTACGACTGCCTCAAAGACACTCAAGCTGCCAATGAAGCTGTGACCATGGTGGACCCCAGGCTGTGGACAAGCAACCCTGTACAGAGCTCCTGAACCTCCTGGGACAAGGATCAGGCTACAGAGTTTAGTAGTGTGGTCTTGGTTCTGTCTCTCTACTTTTCTAGGCCTTGGTTTTTCCAACTGTAAAATGAAATTAATATTTCAGCACTTCTTGGGACCCGCCCCACAGCCCAGGCAACTTCTGCCTCTCAAAACTTCTCTCTAAGCTATGGAGAAAATCCACAGAAGGACTGCCTGGCTCTGCCTTTTGCACAGCCCAACGAGTTCTTTCAAGCATAGACTTGAGGCCAATATGCAGATGGAAAAGCTGAAGTTTACTGCACATGGGGATTGGCTGGGGACATAGCCAGTAACAGGGGCAGAACCAAGGCAGGACAGATTCCCCCTCCTGTCCCTTCCACACTCAACACTTCATAAACCAGGATCATATGCCAGAGAAATGGTGTGATGGAACTCCCTACCTTGTCCTGAACCATGGGCATTACCTCCTCCCCACCCCCGTGTGTGTGTGTGTGTGTGTGTGTGTGTGTGTGTGCGCGCGCGCGCGCGCGCATAGTCATGAGGTCTTGTGCATATGCATGAATTATTCTATTCCAGGATGAGCTTGGGACCACTTCTGGTTAGCATCTCTTTTCTGTGCTTTCAGTTCTGTGAGGACTGTCAGCCAGGGTTCCTGGGCTTCCCCTCAACTTCTCCTGACACTGCTCTACCTGTGGCCGCAATGGGAGTTGGGAAGCAGGCAACCCTGAAAAAAACTGAAGCTTAGTCCCAAGTGTCAACAGTGACCACGCCCCAATACCCACCCCAAGAATAGAGGCTTCACCAGTCCTAAGGATGTGTGGTGGCTCTGCAGCCCAGGGGAGGTGACAGAGTCAGAGAGCAGCCCCTCAGCCTCTGCTAGTGTTCAGAGAGGCTCCGATGGCCATCTCCTGTGGGGGCAGGGCTTACAGGCGCCTGCTTACCAGCTCACACCCACGCACTCCTGGCGCCTGCTCCAGCTCAATAAAGACTCGTTAATGGACTAAAGTGAGTTAGAGTCATTAACACTTATCAAAGCCAGGCAGTGGCTGCCCCAGAGCTCCAGATCCAGCTCTCAGTCTGTGGAGCTTGAGCAAGACCTTCACTCCTCTAAGCCAGAGGTTTCTCACTCAAAACTGAAATACAATCGTTCCCACCCCTGAAGGTTTCCCCATCACTTGGCCAACATTATCCTCCATAGTCACCCAACCCCATCCCCTCCTCCCCTACAGATAGATGCCCACCTGTGCAGGAGGATTCTGGGTTTCTAGTGCAGTTCTGCCCCCAACTCTCTCATATCTACATTGCCGCCTGAATAGACTCTCTTGATGCCCTCGTACACTCAGGTTGCCCTGAAAACTTTATGACAAGGCTGGGTGGTTCAGTGGCAGAGTACTCACCTAAATGCTGCTCCTGACCCAGCCCTATTTTTTTAGACATGGTGTCATGTACCACAGGCTGGCCTCAAACTCTGTATAGCCGAGGATAAGCTTGAACCTCTGCTGCACTGCTTTCACCTCCTGAGTGCTGAGATTACAGGCATGCATTACCATACCTGGCTTATGCACTGTTAGAGACCAGACCCAGGGCTTCATGCATGCTAGGCAAGCACTCTACCAACTGGGCTAGCCCCTAGCTGTATTCATGCTGTGCAAATAGCTAGAGTAGATCTCTATCGGTGCTTTTAAAAAAGAGTGCTTTTGAGATGGTACAGCATAAAACAGGTGCTTGCCACCAAAGTGGAAGATCTGAATTCAATCCCCAAGACCCATAAGGTAGAAGGAAAGAACCAACTACCAAAGCTTGGTCTCTGGCCTATACACACACACACACACACACACACACACACACACACACACACAGCGCACATGCGCGCACACACACACACACATATACACACACACCATGTCATGTACATACCCCCATACAAAAACACAAAATGAATAAAGTATAATGAGTGTCTAAACTTTGTATTGATTCTTTGTGAAATTCACATCATGCACCCCAATCCCACTCAGCTCCCCATCCCTCCATATCCACCCTTTGCCCTTGTAGCATCCCCCCAAAAGAAAACAAAAAATAAAAATAATTTTTAAAAGAAAATAAAAACATCTTCCTGTGAAGCTGTGGCATGTCACAGTGTGTCACGCAGCATGTTTTTGCCCGAACATCTTCACTTGCAAATGCTCACTGCAATGAGTCGTTGGTCTGGCTCAAGGCCTCTGGCTTCTGCTACACTTTAATACTGGGACTCCTCTGAGATATCCTGTTGTTGCTGTGTCATGGAGATCCTGCAGCTTTGGATCTGCAGGACCAGCCCCTTCACGTGCTCCAACAGATCATAGATGGGGTAGATATTAGAGTGAGCCAACTCCAAGTCCTGTATCTGGGCCTGGGTGGAAGCTGAGTTGGTCAGTCCATGAGCTGTCCTGCACCTGCACCACCAGGGCAACTCTCCAGCTTTGTCTAGGTGAGGGGCAGGGTCAGCTCTCCCCAGTGCAGAAGCTGATGAAGGGTGGAGCCGGCTCTGGATAGCCCTCAGACATCAACATGGCCCCTGGTGGCAGCCCAGACCAAGGACATCTGCACAGTCTAGTGGTAACTTGGGACACAGACATTGACACAGACCCCTGCTACTGCAGGGCCATGAACCCAGACATGGCCCTCAGCAGCAGCATGGGCCAGGACATCACCATGGCTCAGGCGGCAGTGAAGGCCTCTCACATCAGACTGTTCCTCACCACCCTCCCATTCTGTTCCCTTCATAGTGAGCAAGCCTTTCCACTTTTTCCTCTCCCATCTCTCCATCACATACCTGCTTCATCGTTGGGTACCTGCCTGCCCTGCATGGCAGTGGGTGGGTGGGGTCTGTGGGATGTCTTCCCTAAAGTATAATTTTTAAAGTGTCCAAGTCACCTCTTCCAGAGAGACTTCCCTAACTTCCCTCCCCAGCTGAGCTAGATGGTCTTCTTCATTGTACCGTCTTCAGAAGCCACCCAGGATGGAGGTTATGTTTTGGACAAATTAAAAGGAAAGTCTGGAGAGGTGGCTCAGTGGTTAAGGGCTCTTAGTGCACTGGACATGGTGGCACATAACTTGAAGCCCAGCATTTAGGAAGCTGAGTGTGAGGCCATCCTGGTCTACACAGTGAGCTCCAGGATAGCCAGGACTACATAGAGAGACCCCCACCATCTCTCAAAACAAAAGAATGAAGGGGGGAAAAAAAACAGTCCTCTTACAGAGGACACAGGTTCAGTTCCCGGCATAGGAAGCTGTTCACAACCACCTACAATTCCTATTTCAGGGGATCTAAAGCCCTCTGGTCTCCAAGGCCACCTACACACAAAGCTCATACGGACACACACACATACACATGATTTTTAATTAATAAATAAATCATTAAAAAAGAAAAGAAGGGTTTGGAGAGATGGCTTGATGGTTAAGAGCAGTGCTCGCTCTTGCAGAAGAGACTCCTAAAACCCATATGGCAGCTTACAATCATCTGTCACTCCACTTGCAGGGGCCCGACATTCCTGGGGCACTAGGCATGCCCACACATACATGCGGGCAAAACACACATATAAAATAAAAATAAATAAATAAATAAATATAATTTGGGGGGTTGTTTGTTTGATTGTTTTTGAGACAGGGTTTCTCTATGTAGTCCTGGCTACCCTAGAACTCACTCTGTAGATCAGGCTGGCCTGAAACTCAGATATCCTCCTGCCTCTGCTTCCCAAGTGCTGAGATTAAAAGCACGGGCCACCACTGCCAGACTCAAATACAATTTTTTAAGTAAAGAAAAAACAAAGCCATCTCCCCATGATGATTTTTGAGAGCAGAATCCTCTCTGTTACGGGCAATACAGCTGTCTGCTTAGATGTCTATTCCCCACAGGCTGCCATCCCCAGAAGGGAGGCGCTTAATATATGATAGGAACATGGAGGTCTCAGGCACTGAGCCATCAGAACATTCACCCACAGGTGTGAACAAGTGTGGACACAGCCCCTGCGCCTCACATCCTTGCTCAGTGCCTACAGAATCGCTTAATTGTTTCAGATTTTTTCCTCCTTCATTACAGCCCACTTAACAAATTAGAAGTAAATAGAGGGAAGAGAGGCAGGAGCCAAGAAGAGCTCACAATGAAGCTGCCAATCGCTGCAGCTGTGTCGCTGGAGCTCGGCGAGACACCGAGATCTTATATACACCAGCCAAATGGGTACCATCTAGACTCTGAATAGTTAGGCTCAGTGGCTACCCATCCAGGGCCCTCTATGGTCACTACTCTGACCCTTGCAACCCCATCCCTGTTAGACGTTAACAGAGGAAAGGATGAATTCCAGAAAGGCTTGGGGTGTCCCCTGGAAAGTGAGTCTGACAGCGAAGGCCAGGCCTCCACTAAACAGTCCTCTTGCTCAAGCCAGCCCTCCCTGCCCCTGTGCTTTGAGCATTTCTTACAGACTTCTGTGTCCTGTCTCTGGACTGTGTATGAAAAGGCAGATGCCAAGACCACCGTTTCTTTGACTTCATTACACATGCCAAAAAATGAGAGGGTAAGAAGGAGTGTGTGTGTGTGTGTGTGTGTGTGTGTGTGTGTGTGTGTATGCGCACACGTAAGTCACCTTTATATAGTATCAAACTGAAGTCATCGGGTTTGCACAGAGAGCCTCAACCCTCGGAGCCATCTCACTGGCCTCCGAGTTTTATATCCACACTTGCAAGTCTAGCACTCGGGAGGCTGAGCTCGGAGGACAAAAAGTGATGCAGTCTAAGAATATTGAAATAATACAGTCTAAGGGTCTTGGTCCTCGGGTTCATTTTCTTTGCTAGTTAAAGAATTAAAAACCAGGATGAATCCGAACTGCAAGAGTTGGCAGCAGAGAAACCTCAAGCACCACAAACAGAACCAGCAGTTGAAGGAAGGTGTTTGTTGTGGGTGAGGAAACACACATGCAGAGACTACAGAGAAAAGACTCTGCAAAGCAGAGGGGGACTTGGGGAGCCAAGAAATCCCGTCTCTTCTCCAGGGCTGGGCTTTTAAAGCCTCTGGAGAGTTTTCCTGCCTACTTTAGGGTTAGTCAGTTAAAGACAGAATAGTTGATTGATCTACAACAGCTGGTGTGACATGTCCTGAGCAGGCCTTGAACTGGTTGAGCCAGTCTATCAGCAGGGGACTTACTGCTGGAGACAAAAGCTGCCAGCCCTTCTGTCTGTGTCTGCCTACCAGGAATTCTGTCTAACTTTTGGTCTCTCAAAAATTCAAACCTGGGCTAACATAGCAAGTGTTGGGCTGTGTGCTGGGAGCCTTCCTCGGGGGTCTCTGGCCCAACCGAATGCGAGGGTTCCGGCAAGGGGGGAAGCGCAAGCTGGGACGGAATCTCCTCCGCCTCGGTCCCCACAGCTGCCGCCTGGGTTGCACCAAGACCACCAAGACACTGCACCCGCCACCCTGTACTGAGTCAGGCTGGGGTTGAGCCCATGAGAGGCCGACCAGCCTGTGGAGCGCGGGAAGCTTCTGGCAGCTCTCGGGAGATCTCTTCCCAGGCCGAAAGTGTTACAGCTCTTATGATAGAAGCTCTCAGACGCCATAGTTCTCGCACCTTTATTCCTTCTGGATGGCGGTGGGGGTGGTGGTGTCCTACACAGGTTGGGACGGTCTAATATGGGAGGGGTCAGGGGTTTGACAACCGATACTTCCCATTAGTTTGGTCTGGGGGCTTCGCAGTACCTCATTTGCTTGTGGCAGGGCTTAGTGTTGCTTTCTATGTGACAAATCTCACATGCCAGGCCTCTCTCTATATAGGGGTTGTAAAAGCTCTAGCTGTTTTTACAGGAGTCTTCCGGGAGCGTCGGCCAAAAACATATTTCGGTCCCTCGTGGATATTCCACTGGGTCTCCCAGAGTTTTCAGCCTATGCTCAACCAGGTGTCAGATTGCCTGCCACAGACCACTGCCCCACAAGCAAGATCCTGTCTCAAAAACTAAAAACAGTAACAACCAAAACAAGAATTATATTATAAGACAGGCATGGTGATGCATGCCTTTGATCCCAGCACTTAGGAGGCAGAGACAGGCAGATCCCTGAGTTCAAGACCAGCCTGGTCTACACAGGGCAGCAAGAACTACATAGAGAGATGCTGTCTCAAAAACATTTTTTTAAAATAATAAAATAATTATATCACAAAGGATATAAAAGGTAAACACGAAGGATTCAAAATAGAAAACCTACTTTAAAACATTTATAATGGATAAGTTCTGGTTTCTAATCCATCACACCCACAGCAGCCTACACAGAGAGGCAGGACTCAGTGTTGGCTGGCACTCTCTCTGTAGGCTCCAGTCAGTTTGCCTTCCATGGGCAGGCCGCTTGACTCCCAGGAGAAGATTGACACCAAAGCCTCCGAACCTGCCTTCCCAGCAAGGACTACTGCCCTTTCCCACACTGAGCACTTTCTTTCCCACAGCCTGGTTGCTCTGAGGTCAGGGAGTGGGTGAGTTCCTGTCCTGTGCTTCACCCAAAAGCTGCAGCAGCTGGAACGGATGCTGGTGGCTCTGGCCTCAACACAGATGATAAGAGACAGTACTCAGAGTGTCCTCTCCAGGATGACACCCCCAGCTCATGGCTGGGTTCCATGTCTTATAGGGTGGTAGGGGGTAAGGACCTGAGCACACATCTGCCCTCAGGAGCAGAAGGAACAACAGCCTTCAGAGAAGTCTCATTCATCTGCTTATCAAATGTTTACTGAATGCCTACTATGTGCCCAACAGTGTAGATACTGTATGAAGCACTAGGGACACAGTGAAAAGCAGAACTGACAAAGGTCGGTGCCTTGGTCACTCTCACAGCCTAGCAACAATGACAACAGCAACAGCCACTTCCTGCCAAGCTCCAGAGTAAGCAGTCCTGGCTTCGTGGACCACATGTCATCTTTGTGGATTTGTGGAGTATATTTAACTTCTTTATTTTCTTATAATCCCTTAGCGATGTACTGACTATTCTTATTCCTGAGCCACCCCAAAACAGGTGGCTTGCTATGTGTGACACTCAGGCCCGGTGCGTCAGTCCCTGGTGTTGCGATGCTCTCCAGCAGAAAAGCACCATGGGACACAGAGTTCGTGTTAGATTTCTAGCAGCTACTTTGTAAGAGCTGGGTGAGATTAAATTTTATCGACATAGGCTTCAGTGAGTGATCTTATTAAAGATGAGATTCTTTATTTACTTGTTAGCACCAACTCTTCCTAATATGCTGTGTATTGTATACTTATAGCATGTGGCAGTCCAGACCAGTCACATTTCCTGTGACCAAACAGCCCCCTGTGGCCAGCAGCCTCCATATTGGACAGCACAGGCTGAGTGGGAGAAACAGACAATAAACAAGATAAATAAGTCAGCTATGGCAATATTTGATGATAATCGCTTGTGCTAAAGCTGACCCTATGACAATATTTGAAAGTGATGGGCGCTATGAAAGAAGACTGAGTGGAGAGGGAGGAGAGGGAGGAACTCTGCGTAGGAGTCCCTCTCCTCCTGGAGAATTTCACTGAGGCCCAAGACCTTTCTCTCTTTCAAGTATGTGTATGTGATGTATGTGATGTATGTGGTGTATGTGTATGCATGCATCTGTGTGTGTGTGTGTGTGTGTGTGTGTGTGTGTGTGTGTGGTGTGTCTGTGTGTGTGTGGTGTTTGTGTGTGTGTGTGTGGTGTGTGTGTATATGTGTGAGTATGCTTGTGTGTATGTATGTATGTGTGTGTGTATGTGGTATATGTGTATGTATGTGTGTGTGTATGTGTGTGTGTGTATGTGTGTGTGTGTGGTGTATGTGTATGTGGTGAATGCGTATGTGTGTATGGGGCATGTGTGTGTGTGTGGTGTATGTGTGTGTACATGTGTATGTACATATGTATGTGTATGTGTGCATGCGTGCGTATGTGTGTGTGTGTTTGTGTGTACATGTGGAAGCCCAAAGTTGACAAGCGTCTTCTTTGACTGCTCTCTCCATTTTATTTATGGAGCTGCTCACACTGAACCTGGACCTTACATACTCTGGCTAGTCTGGCAGAAGGCGTCCGCATATGCTGGCTTTTATGCTTTTATATGGGTTCTATAAATCGGAACTCTGGTCCTCACATCTGCATGGCAAGCACTTTACCCACTGAGCCATCTACCCAGCCTATACCAAGGCTCTGAGTGATCCACAATGCTGTGAACCTTAGAGTGGACAAGAACTTGAGGATTTATCATGCCAAACCCAACCTGGGTACGGGATGCATTTCGGCCCTCTGACATGGTAGCATGGCTCTTCTTAGTTACCTCCTAATGGGGAGCTTGTTGCTGCACTAGACAATCTTGATTTTGCATCTAGGGTGATATGCTTTTCTCCACTTTTTTATTGTAACAAAATATACATAAAATTGACTATCTTGGCACAGATGTTATGGAGGTAAACAACAGTTCTCTGCTTGGCTTTAAGGCCTACTCTACAGGAGGAAACTAATGCCTGCTACTGTACATCTGGCCAAAAACCCATGGTGGGGAGCTTACAGTCCACAGGAGTGAACCTACTACCATTATTATGCTAAATGGATGTAATATTGAACTACCTGTAAATTCATATCTCCCTACCCATAGATTAGTACAGCTCTCAGATATTATCATACTTAGGATTTTATTGCTGTGAAGAGACACCATGACCACAGAAACTCTTACAAAGGAAAACACTTAATTGGAGCTGGCTCACAGTTGCAGAGGTTTAGTTTATGATCACCATGGCAGGAAGTGTGGTGGCACATAGGCAGACATAATGCTGGAGAAGGAGCTGAGAGTTCTACAGCTGGATGCACAGGCAGCAGGAAGGGACAGTGAGACACTGGGTGTGGCCTGACCATCGGGAAAACTTCAAAGCCCCACCGCCAGTGACACACTTCTTCCAACAAAGCCACACTTACTCCAACAAGGCCTTGGTGCCACTCACTGTGAGCCCGTGGGGGTCATTTTCTTTCAAACTACTACAGATATCATCAGAGAAACTGGTGTATACTGTGGGTAGTGATTAGCGCAGAATCTCACATCTGATCAGAGTGCAGAGAGGGTGTGACAAGGAAAATGTTTATCCACAAGGGGGGGGCAGCCATGTCACCTTCATAACGGAAGATGGGACAGAACAATTCTAAGTCAAAGGTTGAAGACAACCAGAACAAAACAGTGTCTTCTGGCTGTGACAGGAGTGTTACACGTGTGCTCGCACAACTGCAGTTGCTGGGCAAGACCCAAAGACCAAGCTGGTCAACATTTTAGTGTGAAGGGGGAAAGGGGTCATGAGCTCCCACCCTAACCTGGGAGCTATTGTCAGGTGATGGCTTCTGGAGGAGAGAGAGTCCACTCTCTTTGAGGATGTGGCCCCGGTAGGTTGACCACACTGCAATGAGTGGCCCTACACCCAAGAGTAGACGGCCACCTCAAATTGGCCTTGGCTGGTTATTTTAAAAAAGGAGAGGACACAAAGTTGGGAAGAAGTGGGAGATGAGGAGTGGATCTATCAGGGACTTGGGGGAGCAGCAAAAGATAAATATGATCAAAATACATAGAATGAAATTCTTAAAGAATCAATAAAATATTATAAACATTTACCGTCTTAACTTTTTAGGTATATGGGCCAGTAGTATTATCTTTATATGGTTGGAGTAATATTTATATAAAGAAACTATTTGCCAAGATCAGGGAAATGGTTCAGTGGATAACAGTGCTCACTGAGCAAGCCTGAAGACGTGAGTGAGTTTGAGTTCTGGAAACTATGAAAGTGAAGGGAGAGAAACCACTCTACAGCTTCGTTCTCTGACCAGCACATGTGTGCTCCCCTGACACATGCGCAGCATGCACACACATGCATATAATAATTAATAAGGCAATATTTTTAAAAGGAAAACTATTTGTACGTTAGACTTCTTCTGTGGCTACTGGCTGCTTTGAGAGTGACATTTGGTGTCCTCACCATGGTCTGTGTGGATCTATCAGTCGGGAGGCTTTAGCCTGTAAGTAATGAAATATCCAACTGGTCCTGGTTTATCCAATAAAGAAACCATATGAATTCCAAAAATGAGTGGGTTTCAGAGCTGGTTGGCTCAGCAAAGATGTTCTCCCTTGCCTTACCTCTCAATGGCCAAAACTGGATTACAAGCCCTTCCTGAACAAATCACCAATCCGGGAAGAGAATCACCAGGTGGTAACTGCCCCCTGATATCATCTCTTCAGAAACACGATGCTTGGTCCCCAGATAAGACTGAGGCTCTGGGAAGGACAGACACATCAGCAGACTCACTTCCAGAACCAAGACAAGAACCTGTATTGGGCAGACATCCAGTCAATCTTGTTAAATAGGAATTAGGTATATTTTTCAGTGTGAGGTTTTAGTGGCTTGGAGACAGAGCAAGGTGCCCATGCTACTCAGTACCTTCTGGAGAGCAGTACTAAGCCCAGGGAGGAGTCCCATGTCTATCTCTGACTTTGGCCCAATCACATACATGATGGATTCAGTAGATGCTGGGAGCTGAAACAGGAAAGTGAACCCTGTGTTTTGTGGCCAAAGGCCACCTGCTCTTCTTCTCAGGCTGTGTCTGTGAAGCCAGCAGAGTCCATGGGTAGTCAGTCCTCTTCTGCAGGGAGATCTCAGAGATGAGAGTGGGGCAGGAGCTACATGATTGAAATTCCATCAGGCACTCACAGAGGCTGCTCCCGGGAGCCCTGTGTCTTTGTTCCATTTAATCAATACGTAATTAACCCGAAATCCCAGCTTAAGAATTTCCAGTGATGCTAAGACCAGAATTTCAGAGGATCTGGCAGAGCCAAGGCTCCTTGCTCTACCTGCTATTAGTCCCTCGCTGGCCTGGTTTACACTATCCTTTTGGCTCTCAAGGTCACCTTCCTCAGAAGGTCAGGCTAGTGTGCGGCTCCAAGTATGACCAAGCATCTCAGGAGGGAACATACTCTCAAGGCCTCATCCCTGCCCCTGGCCAGTAGAGTCTGCACCTTGAAGTGAGAAGGGAAAACTGAGGAAAGCAAGCTGTGGCAGAAGGGGGACTCTGTCCTTTCTGCCCAACTGTTCCCTCCTGCCTCTTCACTTGAGGGCTTTGAATGAGCCAGACAGGCATAAGGCACTAGCCGTGTGTGCGGAGCACGGCCTCGGTATACCATGCATGATTTCAACTCCACCACCCATTAAATTCTCACCAGTTCCCTGTGGAGTTAGATGCTCTTAACTCCCTTTTAAAGATGGGAAAGCAGACTTAGCAGGCCCAGTGTCACCAGCTGATTGGTGGAGTGTAGGCTTTGAGTCCAAGCAGAGTTTGTTCTAGGACCCTTGAGCATTAAGAGCCCCAGTATAGTGAGATAAGCCTGCCCAGCTGCCGGGGAGGGAACAGACTCTGAAATACGTCGTCACCAGGAGCCCGCCCCATCTTGAACATTCTCCACCCACTACACAGTGCTCTTCAAGCCCAGAACTTGCTGTCAGGAAAGAAATAAAAGTTTCTTCTGGGACTCATATTGTTGGCACCTGAGGATGGTAGGCTTCTACATGGGCAGCCCTGTGTTCAGAGAAATCAAGAACCCTACCTTAGACCAGGACTGGCCAGCACAAACATATAGACTGAGCAGTAAACAGAGAATGGGATGTCCTCCAGGTCCAGTCCATCTCAAGCCTGATCTAGGAGGCCAGAGAGCCACACACGATGGTGGTGGGACAGCAGGCTATGCCAGAAAATTCCCCAAGAAGAACATGGCCCTCCCTCAATGGGAACCAAGCCCGGCCCAATGCCCTAAAGAAGGAAAATGGCCCTGTCCTTTCAGAAAACAGAAATAGGATGACCAAACATTGACTCATTGCCTTCTAAATCCCAGAGAGCTGGGGCCTGACGGCACAGTCCTATAATACCGGCTACCGGGAGGCTATGGTGGGAAAGATTGAAAGTTTGAGGTCAGCCTGGGCTACAGAGTGAATGCAAGCCCGGCTTAGGCAGCTCAGTGAGACCCTTTCTGTAAACAATGAGTGAGAAGATGCAGAAGTGGTAAAGAGCTAGTCTCATGTTCAAGAAGCCAGTGCCAGGAAAAGAAGGGAGGGAGGGAAGGAGGAGAAAGGAGGGAAGGGAGAAAGAAAGGAAGGGAGGGAGGGAGGAAGGGAAGGAGGAAGGGAGGGAGGGAGGGAGGAAGGGAGGAAGGGAAGGAGGAAGGAAGGGAGGGAGGGAGGGAGGGAGGAAGGGAAGGAGGAAGGGAGGAAGGGAAGGAGGAAGGGAGGAAGGGAAGGAGGAAGGGAGGAAGGGAAGGAGGGAGGGAGGGAGGGAGGGAGGGGGGAGGAAAAGGGGTGGCAGGGAGACAGCAGTGGCTGCTCACTGTTGTGGTCTGGTCTATCTGGGATCACAATAGTGAGCAGAGATGGCTCAGACCCTGAGAAATAACTGACAAAGCACCTTGGAAGCATCAAAAGCTGAGCCTGCCGAGTCCAGAGGCAAGTCCACAAGGAGACCAAGATGGCAGAAAGAAGGGCAGCCACCCCTGGACGTTTCTGGGCTAATGTATCTGCCCAGTACCCACCTCGCCTTCCCCTATACTTACAGTAATGCGGAAAGTCCACACAGAACTGGAATTCAAAAGATCTCTGGCTGGAAGAAAGAGTGTGTGGTTTTTCTTTTCTTTTCTTTTTTTTTTTTTTTTTTTAAGACTTATTTATTTATTTCATGTTTATGAGTACAGTGTCACTGTCTTCAGACACACTAGAAGAGGGCATCGGATCCCATTACAGATGGTTGTGAGCCACCATGTGATTGCTGGGAATTGAACTCAGGACCCCTGGAAGAGCAGTCAGTGCTCTTAACCTCTGAGCCATCTCTCCAGCCTCCGAGTGTGTGGTTTTTCATAGCTGAAGAAGCAAAGAGAAGGCCTCTAAGTGGGGGGCAGGGAAGCTTCAGCAAGGACACATGGAGAAGCCCTCCAGCCTCTAGCCACAGGACCCTCAAGATAAGGACGTCCGTTATGCTATCAGTTACGAAACTACGGACCAGAGATTGGACATGGCTGTGCAGCCAAGGTAGCATGGTCAGGCAGGCAGTGAAGCCAGGC
Source organism: Uromys caudimaculatus (assembly GCA_028551405.1). Classification (NCBI taxonomy): domain Eukaryota; kingdom Metazoa; phylum Chordata; class Mammalia; order Rodentia; family Muridae; genus Uromys; species Uromys caudimaculatus. Next base: position 61,695,198 of record CM052706.1, read on the forward strand.
TGGACCACTGTGATCTCTCAATTCCAGTGAAGATGCTGAAAAGCCTTAGAGTACAAGATGAGTCTTGCAAAAAGATGATATTCATGGAAGTGCCCAGAATCCTGCTTGGGGTGCAGAAGGGATTCAGGGTCTCCTTCCACCACTGGGGCCCATTGTTAATGTCTGAAGGTGGACAGAATGAGACCTCAGCCAGCAAAGCAGACAGAATACACGGTAGGCAGCAGGATCAGAATGGTGGCAGTGACCTGCTTGTGATGACCAGCCTCACACTAGGCTGGCCTAGCCTGGTGGGCAGCTGGCCAGACTCACCCTTCTTCATTGGAGCCCCAGACAGCTGCACTGAGGCCAAAGTAAACCTCCTTCCTGGGGACATTCCCAAGCACCCCCATGCCTCAGAGCCTCTGGTTCACGCCAACCTTTAAGGATGATATATGGCCAAGCACTGAGAAAGGGCAAGCGGAGATTGGAGCGAGGGCTAAGAAAATGTGACAACAGTTCGGCTCCCAAGGGGCAGGCAGGAGCAGGGCGGCTGGCTCAGGGTGTGACAGCCATGGTGATTAAAGTCCTCCTAGTCTCCGTCTCCACTGTCAAGGCTCTTTTGGAGGAGCTGGCAAAGACTTTCAGCCCTCAGTTATACAAGGGCAACAGAGGGTCCAGACCCTTCTTGTGGAGGAAGCCCTATATGGTACCCAGTGTCTGCTTCTCTTAGCCAGAATACAGCCTGGGAAAAGATCAGCAGGGCAGGATCGGTCAGGGAAGTTGATTTTGAGGTGTGAGGACCAGTAGGGGGTCTGAGAAACACTGGGAGTCACAGAAGACCACTGAGAGCCACCGGGCCTCATCACTCAGTATCTGCGAGGTGTGGAGGTCAAGTACAGCTACATTCTGGCTGCGTGTCAGCTCAGAGATTCCCAACTTACGCTCCTTTAGGGATCTACCTCAGGATTTTCTTTTAGAAACAGGGTCTCAGGTAGCCCAGGCTGGTTTCCAGCCTCATTATAAAACCAAAGATGACCTTGAACTCCCGCTTCTGCATCCACCTGGGATTAGAGAAGCTTGCCACCACACGTGGTCCAAGCTGTGTGAGAGCAAACCCGAGCTTCAAGCATGCTCAGCAAGTGCTCTGCCAACTGAGTTACACCCTCAGCCCCTACCTCAAAAATTTTTCATAAACTGCCATACTATTATTCTCTAATCAACTTACTTATGGAGAAAGTTTATTTGAAAAGACCACCTTCTGTCAGTACCTGAAAGGAAAGAAAAAGAATCTCAGCTTCCATAAATAGATGTTAACAGAAAGAAAAACAATGCAAACCATAAAAACTGAACCATATTCTAAACTGCACAAGATTGAAGCCAGGGGTCCTGGCTCTGTCCCCTCTCTGGGCCTCAGCACCTGTAAAGCGCTCAGTAGATTTATGTTCTGGGAATGGATAACACTGTCCCTCCATTTTGCTGCTACTGTGATCATATGGGGAAATTAAGGTCAAGATCACAAGTCAATAAGGATCAGAGATTTGAAGACAGACATCGTGAAGAGAGACTTTTGTGCTTTTCTTAAAACATCACCTTGCCAGGCAGTGGTGGCGCATGCCTTTAATCCCAGCACTTGGGAGGCAGAGGCAGGTGGATTTCTGAGTTCGAGGCCAGCCTGATCTACAGAGTGAGTTCCAGGACAGCCAGGGCTACACAGAGAAACCTTGTCTCGAAAAAACAAATATCAAAAAACAAAAAACAACAACAACAACAACAAAAATCACCTTGTCCGAGCTCCTCCTGATAGACAGTAACTGAGAGCCCCGCCCCTGCATGGGACTGAGGCAAACTGGAAGGCAGAGAGAAGGTTGACCTCTGGGTGTAGGGCACCATGACAAGTTGGAGGCTGAGCTGCCTGCACCAGTGACAAGCCTCACTGCTCTGCCCCAACATCCCCACAAGAGCCCCCAAGAGAGACTCCCTTTATTGCCCCTGACTTGCTTTTATGTCCCATGGCTCTGTCACAGCACTGGGAAACCTCCTGGCAGAAAGGTCTCTTTGTTGAAACTCAAGAAGAGTGGCCCAGGGCTGGTCACTGTGGAGAGCAACACTGCTGTCCCCATGATTGTGGCTCCCCTGGGCTAGGAAGCGGGAAGCATCTGCTCTGCAAAGCTGAGCAGCATAGTCAGCATCTTTATCCTCTGTGGAAGCCGTAAAGTCAGAGGCCACACTGGTGCCAGAGTGTAGACTGTCCTGGGGGAACAAGGGCCTCACGAGAGGATCTACAATCAGAGCCCAGGTTTTGCTTTGTGGGACTGAAAATGTCCTCTCCTCTTCCAAGGTCAGAGTCAAACTGGCACCAACCTAAGGCTGGCGCTCCTGAAGTGGACTCTAAGTCAAGGACGTGGGTACAGGTAGTGAATTTATTTGGGAAGTGACCTCTGGGAATACCAGGAGGGAAGATGAGGGGAAAATGGAGAAAGGAAGGTTGCTATGGTAACTGGATCCTTGGGGAACCTCTGGAGAATTGCAGGGCGCTTGCCTGAGCTGTCCCCACCATGGTGTGGTAGAGGGAGCCAAGCGTTTGTCTTCCAACTCCTTGTTCTTCGTTGAGGCTGCTCCTGACACTGTTGGGATACCCAACTGTGGCTCAGCCAGCTCCTGGGCCCCAGGAAGCCCCTGGCAAAGGATGCAGATGTTCAAGCTGAAAGCTTGGTGAGGACACAATGGGACCAGCGAGGTGTGAGCAGGTCAACAGTGCTTGCCACAGTGCATGTGGAGCACCCATGTCACTACTGAGCCTTAATCTCCTTTCCTATAAGAGACAATGCAAACTCTTCCACAGGTTATTTCTTTCTTTAAAGGTTTCTATTAAATGTATGTTTGTGTGAGTGAGTATAAGTGTGTGTGTGTGTGTGTGTGTGTGTGTGCATGTGTGTATGTGCATGAGTTTGTGAGTGTATGCATGTATGTGAATTGTTTGTGTACATGAGTGTGAGTGTGTATACTTTGTGTTTGTGTGTGTGAATGCTTATGTGTATGAATGTGTATATGTGTGCATGTGTGTGTGTATTTGTATGTGAATGTGTGTGCATGTGTGTGTGTGAGTTTGTGAGTGAGTTTATGTGTGTACGTACATGTGAATGAGTATGTACGTGTGTGAGTTTGTGTGTGTGAGTTTGTGTGTGCATGTGTGTGTGTCCTTGCATGCCAGAAGCACACTTCTGGAGATCAGAGCGCAGCCTGTGGGAGTCAGTTCTTTCCTTCCATGATGAGGGTCCTGGGATTGAACTTAGTTCATCAAATTTAGTGGCACACACTTTTACACATTGAGTCACCTCAATAGATCCTGTGAATTTTTGTTGTTTGTTTTGCTTTTTGAGACAGGTTTTCATGAAGCCCAGGCTAATCCTGCAATGTAATATGTAGACCAGGCTGACCTTGAATCCTCATTATCCTGTCTTCTTCTCCCGCCAATGCTATCAATACAGGCATGTGCACCGATACTCAACGAGGGTGGCCTAGCTTGCTTGCTCTCTTTAGAGTCTTGTTGTATCACTCTTAATGGCTTTGCATTGGCCCATATTCCTGTTTCAGTAACTGAAGTAGATGGGTTACAAGTCCCACCATGCCTGGCCTACTTTGAACTTTAAATAAGGTAATAGTAGCACAGTGCCCAGCCCACAGTAGATACTCAGTAAAGACTGCCTTTATTTTGGAAATGTTCTTGAAGATCCAGAAGTCATTTTTAAGCTTCAGGAAAAGAGTTCTTTGGTTGAGGCATAGGCAATTGCAGAGGGCGCAATCCCCAACAGAGCCCTGGGCTCCCAAACAGAGACACAGATAATTACTCTCTGAAGGTATTACCCTCCGATGGCCATATGGCCATCTTGGGAGCTGAAGTTCTCCTGTGGCTCTGTTCCTTTCTCTACACAGTAGCCTATGGTGTCTTGGTCTGACCCGGCTGCTATAACAAGATATCTTAGGCTGGGTAGCCCATGAACAATGGATACTGACTCCTTAGCATTCTGGAGGCTAGGAAACCCAATCTCACAGTACTAGAAGATGGGATGTCTGGTGAGGGTTCATTCCTCATGACTGGCCTCTTCTTTCCTGCATATTCACAGAGTAGATGGAGTAGAAGACCCTCAAGTTTCACCTCTGAATACCATTGCACAGGGTATTGTGTGTCACTACAAAGACTTCAAGCAAAGATTCAGATTATAGTGTACAGACAGTGACCAGGAAGGCCAAGGACCTGGGGCTCACAGACAGCGGGTCCTGACTCTTTCCTATCCAGGGTACTGAACTATCAAGGAGTCCATAGGTCACTGCTAAAAACATCAAGGAGTAGAGAAGACACATTGTTGAGGGCATCAAACAATCCAGGTCCCTGATCACAGAAGGACATATCCAGTGAGAAGCCATGGTGGATCTGTCTGGGGTTATTTGTTGCTCCTTGCCTGGAGGTTAGGCACAAGCACACGCTAAACAATGAGTAAGGAAAGAGGAATCATAGGGTCCCCTGGCCATCCAACTTCATCATATTCACCCCATCAGTCTGGGATGGAGTGGGGTCCACTGCAAGCCTGGATGGAGGCCTGAAAATCATGGAAGAAGAGGCAAGAAGGAGAGATGGCCTATGGAGTTGACACAGCAGCCTGGATTCCAAGAAGGGCAGGACTAGTGGGTGAGGAGAAAGAAAGCACAGTAGGGGGTCTCTACTGCCATCCTGGGCACTTTAGGAATGCAGCGCCTGTACCATATACCACAGGAGGAATTCCCCTCCCACCCACTCCCAAGAGGCAGCTGCTGCCACAGTCATGAGTAGGAAATTACCTGAGCCATCTTCCTCTGTGGCAGTCAGGGTTCTCCTCATGGGTTCCAGATCTCAGTGATTCTAAAGAGGTTTCTGGCAGCCTTGAGCACCTTGGGCAAGGTTCTGAGGACAGCCCCAACCTCTTAGGTGTGCCCAATGGGTCTTCTCTTGCTATGTGTCATCTAGAGCTTATGGGCATTAGGCTTCTTCTCTGAGGTGGGCATCTCTCAACTCTGGGGTCAACTTGCTGCCTGTGCAGTGAGCCAATTGTAGGCCCAGCTCCAGCAGACACCAGGTGGCAATTCCCAGTGGAGCAGGACTTGAGGCCATCAACTACTATCCATGGTCAGGTTGGCAGGGGCTGTCTGATAATTACGCGTGTGTATAGATGCGCGGTGCCAGTGTGCACACATGGAGGCACTGACACACGCCTGTGAGCGTGTCCGAGAGTATGGACTGACAGGTTCGTTTTTCTTCCACATCATCTGCGTCAGGGAAGATCTGTCATCTCCTCTCCTGTAATGATGTTGACCTGATTAAAATTTTTATTGGATTTCAGAAAATAATTTCATATACAACATGCCCCCAGGGACTCTGCTGGAGGAGCTGACAGCACAGGACCATGGGAAATGAGAGTCTGGGGGCCGATACAAGGAAAGGGAGTGACAGGGAACTTGAGAAAGGTTGAGTTGGAAAGTAATTCATGTGCCTCTGATGGGATGGGCAAAGCCAGGGAGAAGGGGAAGGTGTGGGGTTTAAGCTCCTGGGAGGATTGATGTGAGATCTCCAACTGTAAGACTTCCGGTGACCTGACCTGTGAAGCAGAGGCAGGGACAGAAGATGGCCACTCACTGTTTCTTCTCCCTCCCTAGCCCAAGGCTCTGGTTCCATTGCTGTGCTGAGAATGCCAGAATCTGCACATGCCCTGGAGGTCAAGGACCAAAGCTAAGAGAGTCGCCCTGTGAAAGTGGCCCTGGTATCCCCTGGCTGCTATAGGAGCCCAGACTGAGGCTTTACTTGAAGGCAGTGTCACTAGCCTGATTCTGTTACCACTGGCTGAGTGACCTTGGGAAAACTGTCCGATGTTTTCACCCTTGGTTTCCTGCTGAGGAGCAGAAGTTCAGGATTATTCTAGAACATCACAGAGGTTTTTGAAGGGCCTGGCTCAGGTAAGTGCCCTAACCCGGTAGCTGTTCTTCCTATCTCCTTACTGTACTCGGTTGCTCCTTTCTGCTGCAAGCATTCCTTCAACTTCACCTGTCCCCAGAGTACTTCTGATTGACAGTGCAAATTTCCGACCTCACAAGGTTGACATCCCATCAGGGAAAAAAAAAAAAAAAAAAGGAAGAAAAAAAAACCCAGCACACCTGAGATAAGGAGGGAGAGAGAGTGCTTTAGATAGTGTTAGGTGCAATGGGAAAAGCCAAGTACAGACCAGAAAAGGTCTCAGGGGTGCAATCTACCAAACAAGAGGGCAGGCATTCCTGAATGAGTACTTGAGATATAGATACAAAGTCTTGAGGCCTGCTGACCCTCAGCCTGAAACTCAGAAGTCCCACAAGTGTAAAGGCCCTGAGGTGGACACTCTGTCATGTAGAGTAACATCAAAGAGACCAATGTCTGGGAGCAGAGTGAGTTGGGGGATGGGAGCAGGGGATGGGGGGACAGTGTACAGCATGCAGTCAGGGAGGAGACAGAGCCATCCAGTGTGACAGAGTAGGCTTCTGTGCGGTCTTTGGCTTTGCCCAGGTGTGACAGGAGCCCTCCAGATCTACCCTCCTCCCCATCGCCTGGGTGAGAGCTCATTTTCCTCTGCCTTGCTCCAGCCACAAGGTGCTTACCTCCTGTTGACACAAGGTAGACAGGCCAGGGTTACAGGCCCTTGTGACAACCCCACTCCCAAACTGAGGTGGGAAAGATTGGAGTAAGAGTGAAGTGTGGCTGAGCAGAGGCTGGCTGGGCCCAGGGATCCCTCCTTAGCATCCCCCTGCCTTTCCTGGCCAGACCATCAATTCTGCACACCCTAGCCTCAAGTCTGACCTTAGCTTTGGACTGGGATTCTCAACACAAAGAGGGTCTGATCAAAGCAGTCCATGTGGAAGGATCATGGAGCAGTGAATAGGTAGGACTGTGTGGCCTGACTACGTGCCAGCTTGGGCCCACTGTGGAAGAGCCTTTCTGCAGGTAACAGATAGACAGTACCCATGGCCAGGAAGACAGAGCATACATACACCTGCTTTTGGGACTCAACACTTTCTTCCTATTTTTTGTTTGTTTGTTTGTTTGTTTGTTTTTCAAGGGTTTCTCCATGTCACCCTGATTGTCCTGGAACTCACTCTGTAGACCAGGCTGGCCACAAACTCAGAAATCCACGTACCTCTGCTTCCCAGGTGCTGAGATTAAAAGTATGTGCCACCACTGCCCAGTGGCAACCCTCTCTTCCTTATCATGGGCTGTTTGAGGCACTTGCCTTGTACCAATGGAGGTGGGGAGCTTGTAGCTAGAGCAAAAGAGTCCAGAGAAGATAGCAGTTTGGCTTGGTACTGATAGCATAGCAGCAGATACCAGGCCAGGAATGCCAAAAGTGGTCCAAACAAGATGCTGGGAGAAGCCATCTACATACTGGAAGGACAGAGAAAGATGTCACTGACAGTACAAGCCTAGCAAGAGCCTGGAGGCCTGGCCTAGGGGAGTGTGGAATGGTAGGAGTCTGGGAAGGAAGGTGGCATAGGCCCCCAGTGGAGGGGAGCGTGATGGTGGGATCAGAGGTAGAGTGGGCCTTGGACAAGTGTTTGATGGGGATCAAACCTGCATTTCTGGTGGCTGTCTAACTCTAGAGAAGGACGAACAAGGTCCTAGCAGGGACAGTGATGGACAGGGGAGTGCAGGCCTGGGGTCTGAAGAAGGGCACAGTGGGTAGCTCAGAGCAGCTCTGAGGTGTGGTGTAGTGCCTGGTCAAATGTGAGAGTGTGAGGCTGCTGTCTGTGGGGTCCTTTGAAAGCCATCACCAGAGGATCTGGAGCATGAACCTTGTCATCCAAGCCTCTCAGTCTGTCTACTCAAGCAGCTCACCCCTCCAGGCCCCGACATAGAAAGCTTTGTAGAAGGGATAGGCTGCAGGGGTTTGCCCAGAAAAATTTATTTTTACCAAGTGCCCAAGTATTTTAAAAGAAGGCAAAACCATTGGGTTGCATGCCTCCTAGGGTCCCAGTAAATCAAGAACAAGGGCAAGGGCCAGGCTGGTTGACCCAAATATACACTACGTTGCTGGGTAACCGTCAGTCAGCTCTGCCAGCCGTCATCTCTGAAACCAAGGACTTGGAAAGAAAGTCACACAGGCACCTGGGGCCTGGGACCAGATACTGCCAGGCAGAGTAGGGAAGTCTCCCCAAATGTCTCCTGGGAAAGTGCCCGCATCCTCTGGAAGCTGCTCTCCAGGAGGTGAGGAGGACTGAGTGGCTTCCCAGGAAGATCCATATGGCTGCAGGAACCAGTTCAACAATGAGGCTTAGTGGTCCCTGGCTCAGGCTGTGTGGCAGGTGGCAGAGGCCAACTCCCTGCTCCAGTGTGAGACCCTTGCCTCTTTCTCCTCAGCTCTTGCTCTGGGCAGCTGCCATGGTTAGCTACAAGGGAGCACTGTCTGTTTCTAGGGGGATTTAGCCTCCCCTGGTGACTTGTTTCACTCTGTGTTCACTGAAAACTTGAGGCAGTAAGAAGCATACACAGACAGGTAACCTGCACCATGGGGTCTGGGTGACTACACCTCGTGCATATCATGAGTCTGCCAGAAATTCCACTCTCATGGCAGGTTGTGAGACTGACAGGATGGCCTAGGGTATAATGACACTGGCAGCCAAATATGATGGCCTGAGTCTGATCTCCCCGACCCATATGGTGGAAGGAGAGAACTGCCTTCTGCCAGTTGTCTTTTGATCTCCATATGCGCACTGAGGCATGTGCTTGCATGTGAGAGCACACATCGAATACTGCACACACACACACACACACACACACACACACACACACACACACACACTACATACATCAATATCATTGTGAAATTAAAAACAAATAAGACAGCTTTTATCTTAGAGGCAGAAATGATTTGTAGAAAGTTCCAGAACCAGAGCTTGGCTCTTCCTGGGTAGGAGAAAACACCAGTTACAGTCAGGCTGCGAGGCTCCCCCCATGGGCTTCCTTTCTTCTCTGCAAGCTTGTGGAAGCTCCAGCTTTGAAGTATGAACTGAAATGTGGCCTCTGTGTGCCTCAACCATAGGCAGCAGGAAGTGGTAACAGCAGTGGGTGGGGGACAGGACGTGGGGTGGAACATGAAATGGGACATGGGGGCTACAGCTCCAGACCCAGCAGCCCTAACTGGGAAAACTGGGAGTGTGCCTAGGTAAGCCTGGCCCAGCATCAGCACTGCAGAGGATACAGAAGAGGAGCTACGGGGAATCGGTGCTTGTCCCCTTTCCATATCCGAGTGGCTTGTGCTTGGACCTATGCAAGGTACCAAAATCCCTACCCTTTCAAGTGAAGTCCATCATGGGTTGGGACAGATTATTCTGCTCCTTCCAACTTGAGCAGCTGCCCCATCTACCTGCAGTGCTCACCAGAAGCCTCATCTTTTGCAGCTTCCTCTCTATGATATGAGGCCCAGCTTCCCAACCCCCTTCGTTCACACATACCCTCTACCCAATTTCTCAGGGTCTACAGGCTCCTGGATCCCTTGCTCTTCGCTGACAGTGAAGACAAGGACTTAAAGGACATCTGCTTAAGTCTTCTAAAAACCTATTTAGTACTCAAGTACTTCTGACAGCATGGAATGACTCTGAAATGTACATGAAACATTGACCCCATTGTACAGATAGTGAAACTGAGGCCTAAGCAAAGTAAAGGGGGCTATATGTTGTAAAGACCACTGAGGTCTCAAATTCCCTGCTATTTACCAGTGTGCCACCTTAATAAAATGGTTCACCCTCTCAGGATCTCAGCTCCTAATTCATAGGTCAGGGAGGCAGCTGACAATGAAAACCCTAGCCTCCTAGTGGTGCCATTGAAGATGAATGAGTAATTATCTTAGACCAGCACTGGCACAGGCGTTCCCAGGAAGCAGCTGACCCTTCTTCGGGGCTCAGTTTTGAGGAGCAGGAGCCCACTCCAGCACTCTGCAAAACTGGCAGGATCAGCAGGTTGCCTGGCAGCAGGGAGTGGGCTCAGCAGGAACTCAGAGTGAGTCTAGACTGGGTAGCTGGGGGCCTATAGAGCAGGGCAAGTGCCAAGTTTGCCCCTAACAGAGCTGGAGACTCAGAAGTTCTGGCACTGATGGAGTGGGCAGAGGCTGGACCACCACTGAGGAATTGGGTTGAAATGGGAGTTGCTTGAGTCTGTCTCCATCTCTCTGCATCCCCAGAGTTAAGGCTTGCTGTTTCTCCCTTCTGAGTTCAATGACAACATCTTCTGTCCTTTAGATGGCCTCCACAGTCCTTCTATACCACAACGGGCATTACCTTTGGTTCTCAGAGTCCAGGTTGCTCAGGGTTCTGGTCACTAGGAGGTGAAAGCATCATGCCCTACCTTGTAACAAGGTACCTGTGGGGCTGGGTTCAGACTCTGCACGAGTCCTGCCTTAGGCCAGGAGGAAAGAGAATGCTTGCTGTGAGGCCATGTGCTCCCCTCTGCAGCCTCACCCCACCCACCTCCAGTTCTTCACACTCAGAATAAGATTCACGAATCCACTAGGGAAGCACTACTGGTCACCTGAAACCTCCCCTCCCCCACCTCAGCCCACCTCCTAATAGCCCCTGATGTTCTCTAGGGAACCCTCTCCCTCATTCTCAGGCTGGAAATGTGACCCTGAGCCTGGTCAATGAGGGACCACATGTGTATTAGGGCACATGACCCAAGTGAATCAATATGATTGATTCTGGAATGGTTAGACTCCTGGGTTTACAGCCAATAGGACATAACTGTGAAGCTTCCAGGGGTGAAGACCACCAAGGAAAGGAAGACAAAAAATGCCTTCATTATAGTGTTTGTGCCTGAAATCCCTATATCCCCTTTATGGCTCAATTATGTGAGACAGGACAGTGCTTCCCTCCCTCCCCCACTTTTTCTTTCTTCTTTTCTTTCTTTTCCATGTCTAGGGTTCTAATTTAGGACCTGATGCATGGTAAGCATATACCCTGTGCTTAGAATACCTGCCACTGAGCCGGGCAGTGGTGGCGCACACCTTTAATCCCAGCACTTGGGAGGCAGAGGCAGGTGGATTTCTGAGTTCAAGGCCAGCCTGGTCTACAGAGTGAGTTCAGGACAGCCAGGGCTACACAGAGAAATCCTGTCTCGAAAAAACAAAACAAAACAAAAAGAATACCTGCCACTGAACTATACTGTAGCCAGCCATTTTTGGTTTTGCTTATGTTGTGTGGCACAAAGCTGTTATTACTCATACCCAAGAGAGTCTTCACAGGTCAAGAATAAAAACGTTGAGAGGACAGGATGAGAGCCCTACATGGTGACGGTGGGGACAGCTGCTTGGACAATAAGTCTCTGAGCCTCGGGCACAATCCTAGCCTTAACATCAAGGACTGAAAGGAAGCCTCGGTAACCCAGGTGCACCTTGCCCCCTTCCATCCTGGATCCTGAACTCTCTTGGTGGACTCTGTAGTGCCCCCTGAGGGCCGAGCTGAGGCTGAGGCAGCTCTCAACAGTTGCAGGGGACCTTTCTCTGGGGACTGAAAAAGCCTTGGAGGTCCAACCTACCACCCCAGAGAGGTGGGGAGAGGCAGCAGGACCTGACAGGCCAGATGCAGAAGAAAGGAAAACAGGAGGGGGGGGGGCAGAAGAAGAAAGGGCTGCTTCAAAGCTCATAAAATCACAGAGAGCTGACTGCCCAAGAGGAGAACTAGCTGCTTCCTAAATTATGCAGATTTGTGCAAATGTTATGCAAATTAGCCATGCAAAGGTGGCAGGGGGCACTCGCTGACAGGCTAGCTCGGGAGCCTCCTCATCAGTCAGTCAGCCTCTGCTTCGGAAGTAGGGGAGCTGTCACCTCTGCTAGTGGGGGGGAGCACAGGGTCTGGCTTATTCAAGACTGCTGCTTACCTTTTCCTCCTGGAGGGACCTCCCTCAAGTCACCCTCCAACTCACCTTTCATACCTGATTTCTTCTCCTCAGAGGTGGCTACACAGTCAGGACTCTCTGGTAACCTGATCTACCTTCCCTTCCCATGTTACAGATAAGGAAATAGAGACCTGGACCTGGAGAAACACCAGCCCCACCTCTGAAGATCTGTGGTTGACAAGGCTGAAGTCCTCACTCACCTGCCAGAAGAGTTGGCCTTCTGCATGGTGACAACAGCAGCATCTCCTGGCTTCCAACCCCAGCCTCATGTGACTTCCAATTCTGCCTCTGCACCTGGAATTCTACCCTCTGCGTCCTGGTCTTTATAGAACGTAGGGCTCATAACATTTGTTCCCTAGGATACAGGTGTCAGAACCGGGGCTATGCGATCATCACCTTGAAGGTACAAGGTCACTCCCTTGTTCACAAAAAGGTACATCCCCTTCTCGCTGCTCCCAGGGCCCCTCACGGCTGGCTGAGCAGCCCACCCCTTCCTCTTCATCGTCTCCCATCCTTTCATCACAGTGATAGAAATAGTAACAGAAATGGTCCATCTTTGTTGAACACTCACCTTGTGCCAGGCACCATTATAAACATTTAGCACCTTCACCACAGCCCTCTAGGTCAGCATCTATTATTACTCCCATTTCACAACAGAGATGCCAAGTCAGTTACTCATGGCTGCCCATCTGATAGGTGGTAGAGCCCTACCCAGGCATGCCTGTTGCCAGGGCACAAATCTTAGAGGCCCACTCAGTTCACATTCCCTTCTCCTCCAGGAGGCCCACCTTGACTGTAATCCTAAGGCCACTAGCCAATTTCAAAGCCTCATTCATAGATAGCTGTAGCCTCCAAGGCTGTTCTCTTCTTGAATCCTACAGCCCGAATCCAGTGGCTTAATCTAAAATTTGCTCATGAGGTCTGGAAAGAGTTATCTAGAGATAAGATGGGTCTTCCTTCCTCTTTCAGCCACTGTGGGCCACTTGGATGAAGAGCCTGAGGCAGGGCCACAGAGGGAGCCCAGGCCTGGACAGCTTTTCCAGGGCTCTTCATGTCTAGATACTCTTTGCCTGTTCCAGTCTAAGTTCTATTTGTTCAGTGACAGAGGACAGAGGACTCCTTGACCTCAGATCACCCTCTTCTTGCAACATTTCCTGCTCCTGGGTATTCAGCCCTTTTATTCTTTGTCCCTGGGAACCAAGGAACCTTCCAGAAGTTCTTTTCCTGAGCCTAAGCAGGGTATAACCAGGAAACCATTAGGGATATCCAGGCCCAGTCCCTTAGAGTACAGATGAAGACTAAGTCAGGGTAGAGGTGAGGTTTGAACCCTTGGACCTGAATCTCCTCATTGCACTTGGAGACTCTGCCAGGCTTTGAATCTCTCTTAGGGCCACAGACACTTTTGAGAGTCTGGAGGAAATTCCTAATACTAACAGAGAAAAGCACAAGGGGAGAGGCCCTAAGATCCCTGACCATTCTGCCACCTGTGCCTTGATCGCAAAGCTTGGAGCCCGTAGCCTAGGCTCTAATGCTGGAGATTCCAACACCGGTCCACTTCCTAAAAGCTACTTCTTGCTGATGTCTGGGACTCCCTGGAGTCCCAACTTAGTCAATCAGTGAGTTTCGGGCTCTGTGAGAGACTCTGCCTGAGACAAAGAGGTAGTGTGTAACAGAAGAAAACACATTAACCTTTGGACTACACACATGTGTGCACACATACAGGTTTTGAGCAACACCATTCAAGGCTGTCCTGTGGTCTTTGTATAACAACAAAATACCAGAAACTCCCCATCTCTCATCAATAAAGGAACTGTCTGAAGAACTAAGGAGTACCTTGAAGCAGTTACAAGGAGTAAAGTCAGTTTCTAACATGGCAAGATTCCTCCACACTTATCGGGAAAAGTAAATTCCAGAATGAGTTCTATGAAGTAGAATTCTATTTAAGTCATTTAAAAGCACAGTTTGGGCAAGGCTCATGCCTTTAATCCTAGTACTCCAAAGGTAGAAACAGGGATCTCTGTGAATTCCAGGCTAACCCAGACAGGGTCTGTGTTGTAACACCCTGTCTCAAAAACAAAACAAAACAAACCACAGCTCTGCCTGCATGCAGGTATTTGGCTCATCATGCATTGGGTAGAAGGGTCTGAGAGATAGCCAGCTCAGAGCTAACAACAGGGGTGAGCGGCCTCAGGGGGAAGGGGGACCCGTGTGGTAAGGTGGTATATACTGCTTGAGTTTGTGGTGCAAATAATAAGCATAGTAATCTTCAAATGTTTCTCAATTACACAAATACAAAATTAAATACCTTCTCCTCTCCACACCTCTGAAGGCTACCTAGGGGTGAGAAAGACCCTTGCAGCTCATTCTGCCTGGCTCCCCTAGCTGCCTCTCCCCTGCCCTGTCACAGCCAAGCTCATTTGGTCTTGGCTGCCCTGGCTCTGCCCCCGGGGTTATGAAACTGTCAGCTCGATTTCCACAACCTTCCATCAGCTGAGCGGGTGGCCATCTCTCAATCCTGATCAAACTGGATGCCATCAGCTTTGTAACATCCGCTCCCTTGGGCCCAGCAAGAAGCCATGAAGTAGGGACAAGGTCTGAAGATGCCTGGTCTCTCCAGCCACAGCTTCCTCAGCAACCTGGAAACAGCTCCCTGAACAACAAGCAGAAACATTCAATTCCCTGGGGAAGAAAGGGCCCAATTCAGTACTGCCTTGTGGCCAGGCGTGTTGGACAGACAGAGAGGACCTGCACTCAGAGAGCTCTGTGAAAACCTGGGAGCTCAGGGACTGGCCTGACTTCCCATTCTGCTGATGGCTGACAGGCTCAAGAAAGGAAACTGACGTCCCCAAATCCCCACAGTGAGTCTGTGCAGTGCTTCTGCCCACTCTGAAGCTCCCATGGAGAGCTTTGGCCTCTCTGTGTCCTTTTTCTTACCAGCTTCCCATGGCAGAAAATTAAGAATCATCAACAAGAAGCTGCCAGGGCAGGAGCAGCCAAGTCCAAAGGGCCAGAGGCAAGCCAAGAAGGCTTACTTCTCGGCCGGTCAACAGTGGCCCAGGGAAAATATTGACCTTCTAGCTTCTAATGCCAAGTTCCACGAAAGCTACAACTCCAGACTGAGAAAATCCACCAGGGTTTCATAAATATTTGAAAGTGTCCTATCGATTATCATCCTGGTATGGCTGCAGCCCTGGGTTTGAGGGTGGGCAGGGCCCTCCCCACACCACAAGATACCCAAAGTCATTTAGTCATTTATTCAGAATCTGTATATGTTTGTACTCACTGGAAGTCAAGGCAGGATTAGCCTGGGAAGGAGTGGCTCTGTGTGTGTGTATGTGTGTGTGTGTGTGTGTGTGTGTGTGTGTGTGTGTGTGTGTGAAAGATTTCTTATTTTATTCTGGACTATCTTGTTAAGTTTTTTAAACATAAATGTGTTCTCTTCTCAAAATAGTAAATAAAAGGTTTAAACCACTCCTGAGCCAACATCTCCCTGGTCCTGTTTAGACATATCAAAAAAATTCAGACAATATAGGAAATTGGACTCTACCAAGAGTACCCTACTGAGGGAAGGGGTGATCCAGTTGTCTACACTAACTACTGTGTCAGCGTTCAGCTGTGACTGTTTATACATCTTCCTGTATCCCTGTGAGCTCTGAGATGCCCAGAGCTCAGATAAACAGAGCTGTTAAATGATGCTGAGCGTGGGACTCTGTGCGCTCTACACATGGAACAGTGACGGGTCCTGGAGGGTAGAGGAGGGGGTTTTCAGGGCCTACTATGCTGCCGAGGTAACCTCAGAAGTGGCCTCCCTCAGTAGCCTTGAGCCAACATGGCCACAGCTCCCAGTGTTCCAGGCTTCCCCTCTTCAGGTCAGGGAACCTCAAACCTCTACCTCAACATCACGCAACCTCTCAATGGCTACTGTGTGCAACAGGCTTCCTGAACAACCCAATGAAATGAAGAAATCTTGAGGAGGGGTTGTCATTCTGACCCCCCCCCCCCCCAGAGAGTGCCTGGAACTCAACCCAAGGATAGAGGCCACAGGTTCAGCTGCAGAGCACAAGAACAGAGGATCTGTGCTCACAAGCTCACATCTGTACATGTGACAAATGAACACATCAAAGATGATCTGTATGTGTGGGTTATTTTTTATTTTAAAGATTTGCTTATTTTCTGTATGAACATTTTGTCTATGTACCTGGTGCCCACAGAGGTCAAAAGAGGGTGTCTAACTCCCTGGAACTGGAGTTATGGATGGCTGTGAACCATTATGTGGGTGCTGGGAATCAAACCTGGGTCCTCTGGGAAAGAAGCCAGTGCTTTTGGTTGCTGAGCCATTTTTCTAGCCCCCCTCTCCCATGGGAGGCATTTGTTATTGTTCCTTTTTATGTTTGTTTTGAGACAGGGTCTCCCTGTATAACTCAGGTTGGCCTTGGAACTTGGGATATCCTTGAGTTCCTACCTTATCCTCCAGAGTACTGAGATTACAAATATGTTGCTACCACGCTCACCGTGGGCATATTTTTACAGTGTGCTCTGATATATGTACAGAAATGTGAAAAACACATGTCCTCCAACTCACACTGGTGGACAAACAGGGCGCAGGTAGGTCTGGAGTAGGAGGGCTTAGCCACCTCCCAGGGTCCAAGAATCCTCGGACAGAGAGTCCTGAGGCAAACAGAGCTGGGGATTCTGGTAAACCCTGTCCTGTTTCCCAGCCCCATCTTTATTCCTGGTTTCTTCTAAGGTGGAAGAAAGGGGAAGTTTGGTTCCCCTGTCCTTCAAGCACACACTCTGCATACATGCCCCCTCACATTCTATGGTGTGGATGGTGGATTCAGCCAGCGGCTCTAGGCAGGCATTGATCTATGCTAATTAGTTCCCGGAGCCTAGGGGTGCCTGGAGGGGTAAGCAACCTCTCTTTGCCCATTCACCTCCAGGGCTGCCTCCTGTTTCCTCTGTGCTCTAAGCCCACCATTTCTTCTTCTTGTTCCCTCCGCTCCTACCCTGCCACGCAAGCTCTCTCACCTTTGGGTAAGTTCTATGAGTCCCTTTGGGCTCCCATCTAGGATGTGGATTATACCCCCCAAACATTGCAGGCCACAGAGACGCGACTTTGAACAGTTCCCAGGGTGGTCATACTACGGGTAGACAGAGCCACCTCTGCCTCAGCTTCTCAAGGGTAGGATCCCAGCCCTACAGTGTCCACCCAGAAAACCCCAGTGAGTGAGACCGTCAGGATGAACTCAACACTCCTGTTTCATCCTTGAGACCAGCTGTGACAGGAACTTTGACTCTTACTAGTGATGTCACAGAGTAGCATTCAGTCTCAAAGTGACAAACTCTCTTTACTCTTCTCCCTGCTCAGGCAACCTTGACAATTTTCATGTCTTCAGATGCCTTCTGGGTCTCATGTCCTAAAGTTGCCTGTCCTGTAAACTGGTAATTGCAGGAAATATATCTCCATTCGCACTCAAACACCCCACATTCTTGCACCCCCATGTCCAAGTCCTACCTGCCTTTGCCTGTTCCCAGATCCCTGCCTATGCTATGACCGTCCTTCTGAGGTCACGGGAGCACCTTTCAGGACAACAGCAGCAGGTCCCTGCTCTCTTGTACTCCACTCTTCTATGACCTCCCCCTAGCCATGCAGAGAGACATCCCCTCCCCCTCCCCCACCAACCCAGAATGGGATCTCACTCTCCTCTCTCTTTCTTTGACTCCTCCCATCCTCCCAGGCTCCTAGGAACCTGTGTGTCTCTCCAGGCCAGTACACACCCAGCCCCAGCTCCCAGGGCAGCACTGTTCCCACCTCAGAGCCTTCTGCCCTTGCTTGACCTCCCTGCTCCCCACAGGCCTTTCTAAAACCCCCATTTGACGGTTCCTTCCCACTCTGTGTTGTTCTTTTCCTTAAGAGCACTTACCCTAGCCTATTGTGTATTTATTCTTTTCTCTTTTGTAAAGGCTTTTTGTGGTTTATTACAGGCATCTAACAAAGGGATATTACAGAGCATTTTTAAGAAATGTAAAGGTTTATTTTATGTGTGTGCATGGATGGCCTACATGTATGTTTGTGCACCATGTGCATGCCTGGTGCCCAAGGAGCCAAAAAGAGGCATCAGATCCCTTAGAACTAGAGTTACAAAGGGTTGTGAGCACCATCTGGGTGCTAGGAACTGAACCTGGGGTCCTCTGCAAGAGCAGCCAGTGCTCTTAACGGCTACGCCATCTCTCCAGGCCCCACTTTTAAATAATTCAAATCGGTATTGAGCTATATACATTTATGGAGCCCAGATCTCAAATTTATAAACAAATTATATTCATGGTCAATAAAAGAGGATCAAATCTGGATTCCTGTAAGTCACCTTGAGAAATTGCTGTCCTGGCTGACATCTATCCACAATTAGACAGCTTTTGGTTATGGCTGCTCATGTCTTTCTAGCTAATCAAGTGAGTGCATAGTTTCCTGTTTATTTTGTTTGTATGTTTATTCTTGTGTTTCTTTTTCTGTTCTCTGTCTCTTGCACCAGATACCAGTCCTGAGAAAGAATCAACTTCTGTGTTTTACTGATCACTAGAAGACAAAGTGCCTGACACAAGTAGCTGCTCATGAAATGAAGAAAGGAACTAATAGCAAGCTTGTGGTTAGCCTCCCATCTCTCCCTAGTCAGAGAGAGAAGACTATAGATACCCCACCCACAGGAGGAGGGGAATCAATATGGAAAGGGTAGCCTGGCTCTCCAAAGACAAGGCTAGCCCAACCCAGAACCTGACTACCAGGAGCCAAGTGATGAAATAGGGGCCCTGGGGCAGCGCTGCAGGCAGCAGAGGCGATGGAAAAAGCCTGGTGCCTGTCATGCGCACTTGTGCATGGGGAGGGGGTGGGGGGCAACTACACGCACATGCGCCCTGAGGGATGTTCCTTGCTTATTGCTGTAGATTTGTATTCTTGCCGACTTTTATTTCAGGCCTTGTTTATTTCTCCTTAAAACGCGGCTGCTATGCCAAGAGTCGTACCCGAATTAGCTGCGAGTGTGTAATTTTACAGCTATTACCCGGGTGTTTCTGTGACTTGGATAATAATGAGAGAAATATAAACAAACAACGGCTCAGTGGTTTAGCAGAGGCTCGGAGCTGCGCGTGCAGGCTTCCAAGGGTGGAGTTCCATCTCTTCCCTGTCTTCATTTCTACCTACCCCCTGCTAGCCACAAGTCTCATCAGACCCAGGAACAGGGGGTGGGGAGGTGTAGGTCACGGAGTCCTGGCCCTGAGATGTTTGCGCCCCCAGAGGGACAGTCTTCCACCCACAGCCGTCCTCCTCATCCTCCCCTCTACAAAAGCAAACAAAAGCCTGGCCTAATTATGGGATATTTCCCTTCTCTAGTAGCTAATGGCAGCAAAGCATGTGTGACATTTTGCTCTCTTTATTATTCTTGCTTTTTATCTACTGCTGCCAAAGGCTCCAGGCTGAGGCTGGCACAAATGCCCGCCCCTCCTTCTTGGGCTCTGGCCCTTCCACTCCTCCCCACAGTCCCTCCCCCATCACTCCTACAGAGGGAGCTTGGACAATCCTTTAGGCCACCCTGAGGAAAATGGGAGCAGCAGTGTCTGGGCTAGCCTTGGGCTCCTGAGAACAGGGACCTGAGTATTACGTCACCCCGCTGAGGTCTCACAGAACCCTTCCTTAAGTCCATGTACCTCCTGTGCTTCAGTTTCTCTAAATCTGTGCCACGAGTGATTTGATTCCCCAAAGTTCTCCTTGCTCTAACACCCAGGGTTGAAGGCAACGAGTGACACAAAGCCATCAAAGGTCCCTTTGGGGGTGTCTCTGTGGGAATGAGGTGCTCAGGGTGCCGGTTTTTGCTGCAGCAGGAGGGCACTCATCTCAGGAGAGGACACAGGGCCAGGGAGACAGAGGAGAAAAAGGGAGACGCTTTATGAGTCAGTCAGCTGTGCCTCAGTTTCCAAAAACACTGTCACCAGAGACACCGAGCTTGTTACCACTTTTCAAAAAATTACCAAATGCAAAGAAAGGGTGATAGAATGCGTGTGACGTGAACCAGAAGGGGTTACTGCAGGACGGCAGCTGCAGGGGGCAGAGGACAAAGTAAGAGAGCGGAGAGGAGGGGCAACAGAAAAAGCCTGTATGAAAACGCCAAAATGAAACCCATTACTTTGTATGCTAATTTTTTAAGTGAATGAAAAATATTAAAAGGAAAACAGAAAAGGTAAACCCACCAATTTTCTTGTCTCCCCCAGAGGCGACCTCTGAGAAGTCTATCAAGTATCCCTGCCAATTTTGGCCAAGGTAGATCTATTCTATATATTTATACACAGAGACTTTTTTAAGAATCAAAATGGGGTCATGGCTTACATATTGATCAGCCACTTGCTTTATCCCTCACCAATCTATCATGGACTTCTTCTAGGTCAGTATACTCAGATCGAACTCATTTTTTTAATGGCGGTGGGTGCTCCACTGTCCTGCTCGACTGCCATCAATGGTCATCTGGGTTGGCTCCAATTTGGGGCTCTATCAGATTTTTTTTGAAACTATAAATAATAGTTATCTGACAGCCCCTAAACTTAGTGTCTTAAAGGGGCATTAATTCTTCTCACAGTCTACAAGGGCAGCCTCAGGCTGGGCCGACTTCCCAGGTGGACTCATTCACAGGCCTGTGGTCAGCTGGAGATGGTTGTGGCTCTCATGTAGGAGGACTCTAGTTTGGAGTTTTCTTACAGATTTATTTATTTTTATTTCATGAATATGAGTGTTTTGCCTGCATGTATCTATGTGCACTGCGTGCATTCTGGTGCCTGCAGAGGCCAGAAGAGGGCGCCACATCCCCTGGAACTAGGGTTTCAGAAGTTGTGAACAGCTATGTAGATGCCGGGAACTGAGTCCAGGTCCTCTGCAAATGCATCTAGTGCTCTTAACTACTGAGCCATCCCTCCAGCCCCCTAGGACTCTTATCTCATAGTTTCTCTTCCTGCAGTGGGCTTGCCTAAGCTCATCCTCTTGGTGGGAGCTAGTGGAATAGCTCGCTTCAGTCTGCACTGGGAACTTATGCATGACCACACCCACCATAGCATCTCTTTGGCCAGTGCTAGTCAAGAAGTTAGTCAAGGGTTAAGGGATGAAAAACCTAACCCTAACTCTGATGGGAGATAGGCAAACTGAGGCCATTTTGTCAAAGAGCCTGTTATAAATAATTTTGTACCTGATGCTCTCCATTATTTCAGGCTGGCATTTCTTTAAGATGCCAAGGAGGCCTTATGGAATGTCGCTGGTCTTGCAAAATCATCCTTCCCAAAAGTTTACAACAAAGTCTACTCCTACCAACTTTCAAAACTGATAAAAAACTGAAGGAGGGATGGAAAACCAGACATGTCCTACCTCAATGGAGTCACCTCAGCATCTATTACTGACACTTGCCAACCTCAAGAGTCCAGGGTAAAGGATTACAGTGACCACCGTGGAGACCTAGATAGTCAGGGTGGCTATTAATCTAGTACTCTCTGGCTTCAGTCCTTATAGCTTGACCTTTCCCAGCCCTAACCTTGTGCTCAGATCTTTGGTCAACATTGAGATAATTTTCAGATATGCCACAAGGAAAGAGTTCCAGCATCCTTTGTTGTGGGTAGCCGGTTGTCCAAGCTCGTGTGGTGAAAAGACTATTCTTTCCCCCATTGAATTTTCTTGGCTCTCTGTTGAAAATCGATAGACTGTAAATGTGAGAGTTCATTTCTGAACTCTCATTTCTGTTCCATTGATTCATATGTCTTCTCTCATGCCGGCACTACACCGTCTTGATTATTGCAGCTTTGTGGTAAGTTTTGAGATCTAGCCGGGCAGTGGTGACGCAGGCCTTTAATCCCAGCACTTGGGAGGTAGAGACAGGTAGATTTCTGAGTTCGAGGCCAGTCTGGTCTACAGAGTGAGTTCCAGGACAGCCAGGGCTACACAGAGAAACCCTGTCTTGAAAAACCAAAAAAAAAAAAAAAAAAAAAAAAGAAATACAAGTCTGCCAACTTTTTTTTTTTTTTTTTTTTTTAAAGATAATTTTGGCTATTCTAAGTCCCTTAAACAGACTTTTTTTTTTTTTCAGAATAGTTTCAAGTTCCCAGTAAAATTAAAAGAGTACAGAATTCCCATATGACCTCTACACACACACACACACACACACACACACACACACACACACACACACACACACATACAACCTTCCCTATCATCAGACTCACAAGCCAGTGCATTTGTTACAGTCAATGAGCCTGCGCTGACACATCTGAAGTACATAGTTCATATTAAGGCCTTACTCTTGGTGTTGGACATTGAACGGATTTGGGGCCTGACATCTATCCATCATCACAGTACCATACAGAATAGTTTCACATGCATTAAGTTCCAGGCTCCATCCTGCTCTTCCCTCAGTCCCCAGCAAACACTGCCCTTTTTATGTCTTTACAGTTTTGCTGTCACCGGAATGATGCCACCTGGTTGCAATTGTATAGACTATGGTCTTTACAGATTGGTTTCTTTTACTTAGCAATATACATTAGACATTTTCCCATGATTTTACATAGCTTCATTGCTTGCTTTTTAAACATGTATGTTTTATGGAGCTAGGGGGTTTTCCTCGTGCCATGGCCAGGTCAGAGGAGAACTTGCTGGAAATGGTTCTTTTCTTATACCATGTGTGTTCTAGGGATCAAACTTAGGTCAGCATGATTGGTGGGAAGCACTTCTGCCCATTGAAGCATCTCATTTCACCAGCCTTGATCTCTTCTTTTAAAAAAGCTTTTGGATCTTATGGATGTTTTGTCTGCATGTATGTCTCTGTACCACATGCATGCCTGGTGCCCATTGGAGGCCAGAAGAGGATGCCAGAACCCCTCAGACTGGAACTACAGGCAGCTGTGAATTACCACGTAGGTGTTGGGAATTGAACCCAGGTAGGTTCTCTGAAAGAGCAACCAGTGATCTTAACCACTGAGCCATCTCTTCAGCTTCTCTGACCACCTCTTATTTTATTTATTTTACTGACTGATTGATTGATGTTCTGTGCATTGGTGTTTTGCTTGCATGTATGTCTGTGTGAGAGTGTTGTATCCCCTGGAACTGGAGTTACAGACAGGTGTGAGCTGCCATGTGGGTGCTGGGAATTGAACCCAGCTCCTCCCAAACACTGAGCCATCTCTCCACTTCTTTTGAACACTGACAAATATTCCAGTGTCCGATTGTATGGTTAACCCATTCATCTACTAAGGGATATATTGGTTGCCTGAAAGTATCCTTAGTTATAGAGAAAGCTACTAGAGACATCCACGCACAGGCTTATTTGATTGTTTGTTTGTTTTATGCTATTGCTGATTTGTGTGTGTGTGTGTGTGTGTGTGTGTGTGTTACTAAGGATTGAGCTCACATAAATTAGGCAAGTACTCTGCCATAACTTCAGCACCCTTTTTATTTTTATGTTTTAAATAATATTTTTAATGTATTCTTTGCAATTTTCCTATGCATATGCAATGTATTTTTATATATGCCCATACACACATTTTTGATCACATCACCATCCCATACCTCTTTCCTGCTCCCTCCCTTCATTTTCTCTTTTCCTTTTAAAATGAATAGCTCGTTCACTGCATCTAGTTAGTGTTTCCCACATGCACATGGGACACAGTCAGCCTACCAGTGGCCACATCCCCAAAGAAAAGCGACTCTCACTCACTTAGCAGATACCAACTGTCAATAGCTCCTCAGCTAGGGGAGGACCTTGGGAGCTCCTCCTCCACCCATGGAATTTTACTGACTTGAACTTATATGGGTAACCAGAACTGCTGTGAATGCTCCTGGGGAATGGCTGAGTCACACTGTCATTACTTTCTGACATAAGGTCTCACTATGTTACCCGGCCTGGCTTCCTACTCAGCCTGTAGTCGATGCAGGTTTCAGACCTTCCAGACTCCGCCCTCTCAGTAGCTCAGATTACAAACCTGCAGCAGATGAAACCGTGCCTTCACAAGTTTTTGTGTGCATACAAGTTTTTAGTTCACTGGGGAGTATACTAAAGAGTCAAACTGCTGGGTTGTGAGGTAAGAATATGTTTAGTTTCAGCTTAGATTTATTTATTTATTTTGTGTATATGAGTACACTGTTGATGTTTTCAGACACACCAGAAGAGGGTATCAGATCCCATTACAGATGGTTGTGAGCCACCATGTGGTTGCTGGGAATTGAACTCAGGACCTCTGGAAGAGCAGTCAGTGCTCTTAACCGCTGAGCCATGTTTATGTTTTTAAGACCATCAAACTGTCTTCCAAGACATCAGTTCTATTCTGTATTCCTACAGCAGTTCCTTGCATTTTCATTTAAAGGTTAGTATCATCTCGTCAATTACTTCAAAGGTTGAGGTCTTGATAGGTGTGGCGTTGCCTCTGTAAACCAGCTTAGGAGTATTGATCTCTTTAGCATACTGTCTTCTGATCCATGAACATAGGATGTCTTTCTTCTTGCTTCAATCTTCTTCAATTTCTTTTAGTGTTTTGTGGTTTTAGGGAAACTTAGTTAAACTTATTCCTAAGCATTTTACTCTTTCTTGTAATGTAAATGAGATTGCCATCTTGATTTTAGTGATCATTGTCAGTGTGTACAAGTACAGTTGGTTTTTATATGTTGCTCTTGTACCTTGTGCTTTGGTTGTTTACCTCAATGTTTCCCAGATATACAGGCCCAGAGCTAACCCTTGCTTTAAGTAACATTAATTGACATTCTCAAGACTGATCCTCAGCATAGCTGATGGCACTAGCCAGCCCTGCAATTTGCCTTTTATTTTCCTCTAGTGAGCCACAGGGCCACATCCTTTCAGGACTTCTTCATGCTGTATTTTCAGTAAGACATTTCCTCCCTACCTCGTCTTCTTAGAAAACTTTGATGCCTGCTTCTGAAACCTGCTCAAGTCTATCCTGCTATGTGCTTCTTTCCCTGATACCCACTCCCTGCTCTTAGATCATGACTGCTGGCTCATCCTGACTGCTTACCTACCTGTTTACATCTTGTGGCTGTGACTGCTTTAAGGGCCAGACCCAGAGGTAGTATTGCATCTGTGGCATAAATAATTGACTAAAGCAATGACAACAAGAAGCAGGAGCAGGTACTCTTAGCTAACTGCTTCTCTCTCTCTCTCTCTCTCTCTCTCTCTCTCTCTCTCTCTCGCTTTCTTTTTAAAAGGAATTTATTTATTTTTATTAATGAGTATGTATCTGTGTATATTTTGTGTCTGTACACAAGCCCACAGAAGCCAGAAGAGGGTATTGGATCCCTTGGAGCTGGAGTTACAATTGGTTGTAAGCCACCAGATATAGGTGCTAGAAACCAAAGTTGGGCCCCTTGAAAGAGAAGGAGGCACTCTTAACTGCTGAGTCATTATCTTCAGGTCCTAACAAATTCTTCTTAAAATTCTATTTCCTATTCCTTTATTTTGTGGGGTATGGGGTAGGCTTATGCCATGGTATATGTGTGGAGGTCAGAGGACAGCTTGTGGAATTTAATGATCTCTTTCTACCAGGTGGGTTCTGATGATTGAACTGGGGTCATCAGGTTGTGGCAGAAGCCCCGCACCGACTCGCTTCTTCTTTTCTTCCTTTCTTTCTTCTTTTTTTCCCCTTCTGTTTGTCTGATACTGTGTGTACTCACTAGTTTTATGCCAACTTGAAACAAGCTAGAGTCATCAAAAAGGAGAGGGTCTTAATTGGGAAAATGCCTCTGTGAGATCAGACTGTAGGCAAGCCTGTAGGGCCTTTTCTTAATTAGTGATTAATGTGGGAAGGCCCATGAAAGGTGGTGCCATTCCTGGGCTGGTGGTCCTGGGTTCTATAAGAGAGCAGGCTGAACAAGCCGTGGGAATCAAATCAGTAAGAAGCAGCACCCTCCATGGCCTCTACATTATCTTCTTGCTTCAGGTTCCTGCCCTGTTTGAGTTCCTGCCCTAACTTCCTTTGATGATGAACAGTGATATGGAAGTGTAAGCTGAATAAACACTTTCCTCCCCAACTTGCTTTAGTCACAGTGTTTCTTCACACAATAGTAATCCTAAAATGCAACAGTAACACTTGGACATAATAGTAACTCTAAGATGCAACAGTAACACTTGGACATAATAGTAACTCTAAGATGCAACAGTAACACTTGGACATAATAGTAACTCTAAGATACAACAGTAGGGCTGGAGAGATGGCTCAGCCGTTAAAGGCGAGACTCACAACCAAAAACGTAAGAGTTGGGTTCCCAGCACCCACAGCTGTCTCTTCAGCCACAAAAAAAAAAAAAAAAAAAAAGCAACAGTAACACTTGGACATAATAGTAACTCTAAGATGTAACAGTAACACTTGGACACTATGCAAGACCAACATAATTCTAGGGGTAATGCTATCCAGCTCAGTCCCATGTCAATATTTGTACACTTGGTCAAGTATCTTGTCACCCTGATCTCTCTAGCCTCTTAACTCCAGCCAGAGGAACTTACTGGAAGGGCTTAAGAGGTTTGCTCTCCCATGACCAGCACTATACCAATCTGGGTTGACTCTATCCTTTGCATTTCTGAGCTCTGCCATGCTCAGAGTCTACAGTGTCAGTCCTGAGAGTCTGGAGGCATCGAGAGGATGACAAATTGTCCCCACATCTACAGACAGAGCTAACTAACATTCAGTGAACACTAAGAACTGAAGCCCAGGCTGCAGGAGCTGGTGATATGATGACCATGTACCTGGTATGTAGCTCTCAGGCCCCGACCCCTCTCTGAACTCATTTGGGAGCCCCCCTGGAAAGGTCCTCCGGCCTAGCCTCTGGCTACCTGCTTCTCCTCCTGGGCTAGGTTCCTTCCACTGCTTTCCCATCTTCCTACTATGACAGAAGCCCTTCTCTTGGAGTCAGCTCCCCGGAACTAAGCCTGGTCTAGGCTCAGCCTTGCCCCCCCCAACCTGCCTTTCTCATAAGGTCCCAGAAAATAGAGTTGAGCATCTTGTAGGCCCTGGATTTTGTTTTGGACACACTGAAACATTCAGAAATTATCAAGTGGATTTAACATGGCCATTGCTATGCACAGTAAGTGAGAAGAGACAGGGCCAGTAGGAAGGCTCAGTGAGTAAAGGTACTTTCTGCCAAGCTTGGCAACCTGAGTTTGATACCTGGAACTGACATAGCAGAAATAGAGAACCAACTCCGACAAGTTGCCTTCTGATCTCCACACCCATGGGTACATAATTAATTAATTAGTTAATTAAAATAGAGACACTGCTAGTGCACACTGTCTATTTATCAGATAGTCAAGTCTTTTTATATAGTTATCTTGCTTCCAAAGTCTTTGTACCATCATCCCATTATCCTTGCATCGTACGGATTCCCATTTTCCAAAAAGTAAGTAGAGGCTAGGTCCTTGGGAGCCACTTGCTCAGATTTCAAGGCCAGGAGTCACCTCTGTATATATTACCTTCAGACAGCATATTCCAAACCTAGACTGCAATTGGTCTTTAAAGGTCAAGAAGGGTGGTGGTCTTCAGAGTCAGTGGAAGAGAGATCAAAGGACTAGTTGAGGTAATCTGAATTCTTTGCCCTCAAATATATAATAGGTGCTCAGTAAGTGTTGGCCTACAAGCGGCAAACTGCAGGCTTGGGCTGGAGAGATGGCTCAGTGGTTAAGAACTCTGACTGCTCTTCCAGTGGTCCTGAGTTCAATTCCCAGCAATCACATGGTGGCTCACAACCATCTCTAATGGGATCTGATGCCCTCTTCTGGTGTTCTGGTGTGTCTGAAGGAAGTGACAGTGTACGCACAGAAAATAAATAAATCTTTAAAAAACAAAAAACAAAACCAACCAAACAAAAAAACAACCTGCAGGCTCTGAGGCTATAGAGTCGCTAGTCTAGGATAGAGGTGGGGTACCTGACATTGAGGATAAATAGAGTGCTAGCCCAGGGTAGCCATGTCCTTGCTCAGCCCTGTACAACCTCCCCTGTTACATTGGCAGCCACCAGATGAGCCTCCCATTCTCCCCATGCAAGGCTCCCTGGGATGTGGCCTTTATCAAGAAAGCTGCCTTTGAAAGCCCTGACTGTCAAATACAGTTCCTTCAAAGGGACCAAAAGGTGGGCGTGCTCACCCTGCTTTGCCCCTGCAGGCTCAGCCGGCTCCCCGAGATGGCTGGCGGGTGTGTATTTTAAAACATCTAAACACAGCTGAAGATAAAAATTATTTACAGCCCCCAACCAAGCTGGCAGCGCTTTAGAGCGTGCACGGACCGCGCCTCTCTCTCTTGCCTCTCCCCAGCTGATAAAAGGCCATAAACAAGGCTGACACGTTTATAATAACCTTTTCTTCCTCTCCTTCCTCCCTCTCCTGGGCTCTCAGCTTGTCCTCTCTCACACATGCTATGAGGGATAATTTTTTATTATTCTGCCATTAGCAGAGAATAGAGAGTTTGATGGAGGGGAATAAAACATCAAATCATTCAGAAAGAGAGGGCGAAGAAAACAAGTGAGCAACTTTTATTTTTCCACATCAGCAGAGGACGTTGGGATGCCACCATCGCAGCTGGGGTTTGCAAATTTATTCCCCAATGTCCCCCCTAACCTCCACCTTTTCTTTCTTTCTTTCTTTCTTTCTT
Source organism: Uromys caudimaculatus (assembly GCA_028551405.1). Lineage (NCBI taxonomy): Eukaryota > Metazoa > Chordata > Mammalia > Rodentia > Muridae > Uromys > Uromys caudimaculatus. Next base: position 61,723,777 of record CM052706.1, read on the forward strand.
TCTTTCTTTCTTTCTTTCTTTCTTTCTTTCTTTCTTTCTTTCTTTCTTTCTTTCCCAAATGGTTAGAGTGACTGGAGGCTGGTTTTATTCACCAGCTGGCTAATGGAACCTGGGCCCAAGTGAACGGTGGTATGTAATTCCTGAAGGAAGGAACGCAGCTCAGTCTTGGCCCTTTGCCCTAGGGCTTTGGGCCCCTCCGGCCAGCAGATAAGCAGATAAGCACCCTGCAGTCCGCAAGAAAGAGGACCACCCAAGGTCTCTGGAGAAACTTGGCTTCACAAGAACAAAGCCTACAAGTCACTAGTGTCACCAAGGTGGAATTCTAAAAGCAGATACCAAAGCACTGCAGAGTTGGAGGTGTAGAGACCTAGATCCCCATGGATCTACACAGAAAATCTGTACTGGCAAGACAATTGTGAGGCAAAAGGAGTCCAGGTTCCCATGCTGGATCTCCCTCCTGTGGGGTGTAGGCAGAGAGGCCTTTCCATGCAGACGTCCTTCTCAAAAAGTTCTAGGGAGAAAGCGCAAGAGGCCCAGTGGGTTGAACTACAGCAGGGCCCTTCTGAATATTTGCTCCTGAAAACACTTCCTCCTGGTTGAAGCAGCTTGAAGCAGCAGGGGTGGGGGCTGGGGGATGGGCGGATCCCAAACCACACTTTAGCAAGGCAGCCAATGATCTCCCACAAAGACCAAATCCCTCCTCAGTACCCCAGGACCTGGGTTTCCAGTGGAGCTGTGGTTGGTTCTCTGGAAAGTGCTAATGGAGTGCAGAGAGGCCCCAGGGAAGGCCCATCCTTCACCCTACCCCTGAATCCAGGCTCTTAGATGATGCAGCAGGCCACCTCTGCTCTCATCAAGCTCTGGCCACAGGCTCTAACTGATGGGTTGTGAAGGTCCCAGGCTGGAGCCCATAGAGGACTTCAGCAAGGAATGTGATTAACAAGGACCAGCGAGAGGACAGGTAGGAATAGGGTCCAGGTCCTTGGCTCACATCCCCAGTGGCACCATTGACTTTGTGTTCACCCTGGATAGCACAGTTCCTGTGACATTTGCCAACAGGTCACAGTAATGTGGCTGGAGAAAGAGGTGCTTTGTGGGAGGTTTTTTTTCAACATTATTATTATTTATTGTGTTTGGGAGTGATTAATATGTGTGGGCATTTATGCCATGGCGCTCAGGGGGAGGCCAGGGGACAATCTTGTGGAATCTTTTTCCTCCTTCTACCTTTCCAAGGATGGAACTCAGGTTTACGTCCTACAGTCTCAAAAGGAGTGGGACAGATGACCTAGACAGAGACACTGTAGGAACCTAGAGGACAGTTGGCAGCACACAACGACTCAGAGACTTTGAGGCATACAAGCCTTTTTCTTACTAGAGTAGGGAGACCAGGAAGACTGAAGGGCCAGGCTGGAGTGCTCCCAAGGCATTCAGGAGACACCTCACTGAGCACTCCAGGGTCACATGAAGTGGTCAGAGAGTATACCGGCAGCTATCTGACATAGCAAGATTAATCATTCCCATTCAACCAGGGCATAGACCTCCTCCTGTGCCCCTTCCCTTGGAAACCAGTGGGCTTGGCTTCACAGATCATAGGAAGTAGAGGACATGATATTTATGATGGACTCTGGTTCTTCAGAGGCCACAAGAAGAAGATCCATCTCCCTTGCCCCGCCTGCCCATGCCTGTACAACTTCCTTTCTTCTCATCATCAAAGAGACATCTGTTTCTCCATGGGAGGGAACTAGCATCCTGGGAACATACCTAGGGCTTTGATGTCCAGCACTGCCGACTTGGCCCTGCCTCAGGCAGCAGTCCCTGCTCCCTCTCCATTGCCTTAGGGTGCTGCTCACCTGCTGTCCTGAGCCTTGGGACCAACTTAGATAGGAAGTTCCCCATTGGACCACCCCTTAAATCTACATAGGTCCTCTACCCTGTTCTGGGGAAACAAGCAGAAAATGAGGCTTAGAGCCCAGAGGAAACCCATAAAACTGGGGCAAGCAAAATCATGAGAGCTATAGCCGCTCTGCTTTGCAGACCAGGCCCAATCATGCTTCCAGAATGTTGGCAGCTGGCACACCAGGGCGAGGCGGGGTACAGGAGTGGGAACAGTGAGATAACCCTTTCCCTGCCTTCCAGACATCATCTTTCCAATGAAGTAGACAGCAAACAGAGGCATGGATGTGCTATCAGAGGGGCTGGAGCAGATAGACAGTCACTTGAAGGACAGACAGCTCCAGGATAGGCCTGAGATGAGCCTGGGACCAATTCCACTCTGAGTTAGGAGTGAGTGGCCTCCCCAGAGACTCTTCTTGACTGCTAGGTACTGGTCATTTCCTATACACGTTCTTCCTCTCCTCTAGCTCCCTGTTGCCTTTAGGGGCACTGAGACCAGGGCCTTTCAAAAAGGTTTCCTGAGAGGACTGTGTAAGGCCTTGAACAGGAAGATAGTCACCCCAATAGTGTGTGCTCTGGGGACATTCCCAGCATTCACCATGTGCAGGACTGTACAGGTCACATAGTCATCTGAACATGTATCGCTTGCATGTGCACATGCATCAGACAATCAAGCTCATACACAAATGCACACACTCACATTGTACATATATGCTTAGCGCCCACACAGCACACTATTCGCACACATACACGAACATATACATATGCATTTGCACACATATGCATTTGCACGCCCAGGCTTTAGTTGCAGAACTTACCTATCCTTGCCCTTGCCCATAAAACCCTCATTGTCTGTGATCTCTGACGCTGACACAACCCCCTTTGAAACCTTCCATCGCCTCCAAAAGCCAGGGAGACTCAGCCAGGATACGTCAATAGGGCATTCTGTTCTGGGCACCCTTATCCCCTCACACAAAACTGAGGACCACCGTGAACAGGGGAAAGCATGGGGGTGAGGTAACTGGGGAATGGGTGGGGTTGGTGTCTCAATGTACAGTTTTGAGGATCCAGCAGGGCAAAATGGCCCCACGTCTATGTTCATCCCAGGCCAGTCTCTTCCAACTGAAGGGAAAGCCTAGGGCCCCACAGCTAGTGGCATCTAGAGAGAAGCAACAGGATGTAGCTTCCTCTGGAGCTTGGTGGAAGAAGAGGAGCAGAAAAGGTAGTGTCAGCAGGGGTAGTCCCTGCAGAGGGGGGGACAGCTTGAGCAAAGGCAAAGGTAAAGTACAAAAGAGTAGGTCCTGTATGGCCTCAGGCCTCCCCTCCCCTCCTGCCCTTCTGGAGGCCCAGATGGCAGTGGTATGGCTGCGGGGGAGGGGGTGTCCAGTCACAGAGGCACTTCCATTCTTATAGCCCAGGCTAGGCAGCCCTTGCTGGCTCCCTGAGGGCGAGCAGCTCCTGGAGGAAGGAGCATGGCTCTCCCTCACAGGACTGGCTTGGGAGAGCTAGGCTGATTGGCAGCAAATGGGGCAGGGAGGCTGTAAATCCCACTGTGCAAGTCTGCCCTGCCCCACTCTGCAAGGGCACTTAATTTAACCACCGCTGTCACAACAGCTTTGTGGGCCTGCTCACCAGGCCCCTGGAATTTATGACCCCAGAGAGACCTTGTTCTTCAGGCACTGAAAGCCTGTCCCACTGAGCCCAGGATCTGCCAAGGCTAAAATCTTGCCCTTCAGGGTATCTTGGACAAGAGCAGTCCTCCTCTCCTGAGGTGTCTCAGTGTCTCCCCAGCTCTAACCACATCCTGCTGCTTACAGCAGGACTGAAGCTCTCTAAGATGAGGTGCCGTTGGACAGTTCTGCCAGGCTGTCCTGGGGTGCATCAAATTTGGGGGTCCTCTCCCATCTCCTCCAGGGCTCCTGAATGGGCCTGGCATTCTGCACCCCCCCACCCCAGGCATGCTTCTCCACTTAAATGTGGTCCTCCTCAGGGGGCTGCAGACCCTTGTCACGCTGGGTCAGGGAGCAGAACTTTCATTGACTGCACTGGCAGCCGGAGGATGCAGCAGCTCCTCAGGCATCCAAATGAAGTTCCACCAGGTCTGCTAATCAGGCTGGATTATCTACATAATCCTCTCTCTCCCAAGGCCTCTTGCCTGCTTCTAAATGAGGAACAATGATGTCTCCTGACCTTGGGCCACAATAGAGAGACCAGGAATACTAATACTTTGCTGTTCTTCCCTAAGGTCACCAGAGACTCCTGCCACCTTCCTCCTCGAGTGACATCCTACCAAAGATACCCCTTATAAATAGTGTCAGCACGGAGCCGGGCCTTGCAGGGCTTCTGTTTGAACTAGGCAAGCTTAGATGTGCATCCCAGCTATGTGGGTCTTTTGCTGTTTGACTTTGGACAAAATGTTCAGCTATCCCGAGTCTGCGTCCTCTCTTAGGGAATGGTGACATAAGATTACTGGAAGGTGAGGTTTGCTGGAAGGTGAGATGTGCAAGGCCCCCAGCCCAGAGGTGCTCAGTAGACAATGCCCCCTTTGCAAAGTATGATGGAATCACTACTTCACAGCAGAAGACCACCAGAAACAATTATAACTAGTTCTGGCTAGCTGGGTAGACACTGCCATTCTTTCCTAGAGAGAGAAGCCACTGAGGCTAGGAGGCTGACAAAACTCTGAGACAGAGTCCTGGAGGCCTCCAGGATGCCAGCTCCTCCTGTCTTCTCACTGCCCAGCAGATGGGCCAGGTCACACCTCCCAGACACTGCCAAATCTGCCTGTCCAACCCTCTGCTCCTTCACCAACTTACCAATCTCCTTTCATTTTTCTTTTTTTTAAAAATGGGGTCTTACTACATAGCCCTGTTACCCGGAACTCTGCCTTCTAAGTGCTGGTATAAAAGGAGTGCCCCACCACACATAGCCAGAGCCCACTAAGCTTGAACAGAGCCCTGCTTGTTCCCTGTGTGGCCAGCTTTGTACAGGCTTCTGCAGGAGCCAGTGGAGGGAATGGGAAATGTCTGTCACTGGACTTCATGAACATGGGTCACAGTTAGGGCTGAAGGACCCAGAGCACACATATCCTGAGCCAGCTTCCATGTAAAGGCAGAAAAATTAGTGGATGCAGAGAAGACATGATCTAGGAACGGGAGGAGTGTCAATTAGCATTCTCCATGGGAAGCCAGTCATCCTTAGGGACCAAGATGAATGGGCTTCTTGCAGGGCCAAAATGTGTCCTTATGTCACAGGCTGTTGAGGGGCAGGATCCCTGGAGCGCAGTTGGTGCAACAATAGTGGGGGTGCCTATGCCAATGAAGGGATGAGAGGAGAGGCGGGATGTGAAGGGGTAAAGAGGAGTCCACAAAACCCAGCAGGGGACTAGCTTTGCCCTTCCCTACCCTTCACATGGGAAGAAGGGACGTAGAAAGCCCTGGGAAGACTTTGGGGGTGACAGAAGGCTAGGTATAAGAGCTGATGGTCCCTCAAGGCCTGGCCTCCACCCCCAGGCTTTGGGAGGCTGGGAGGAACAGGCCCCAGCCCCTCTAATAGATTCTTCTTTGATCATGTTTTTGTGACCTTTGTAAAAGGCAATTTAAATTCTAATTGTCCTGTGAGTACCAAAGGAATCAATTAGAGACAAGAGCAGCTAATTGTGTGGGAGAAGCAAGTCCAGGGCAGGAGAGGCAGGGAGGTATGGTACCTCCCACCCACCCCGCAATGTCTGCCTAACAGCCTTCCATCAGCCTCTCTTGCCACACACCCAACTCAACTCAAGCACCCACCACGTGCCAGACAGCCAATCTAATACTGTCAGTCCTAAGGAGAGGCCTGTGTAAATGCTGATCTCACCACCATCATACAGACAACAAGACTCAGGGCCAGTGATCACATAGCTAAGGAAAGACAGACCCCAAGGTCTGATCTGCAAGGAGTCTGTTTGCAGAATCTAGATGCTTTTCACATCAGATGGACCCATCAGGGAACACAGTGTTCTGTCTGCATCCAGGAGGCTCAGGAGAGCTGAGCAGGTGACAGGATGCAGTGAGAAGGGAGCAGCACAGTCAAGACAGCAAACAGTTATGCCCAGAGGCCACTTGTCCCAATGATTTCTGCTATAACTAGGGAGCTTTGGTCAGTCTAGGAGGCCCTGGAGCCACAGCAGTGACAAAATGACTTCTACACAGCTGCTTTAGGGTGACTGTGAATCTTTAACTGTGCCACTAAAAGTTCAGACGTTCATACTTAAGCCATTAACTATAAGAATGTTGAGATCGGCTGGGTTGGTGCACCACAGGTGGCTTTTCTGTTCCAGGGCAGTCCTTCTTGACATGCCTAGCTCTCCTTCATCCCCAGGAAGAGAAAGCAGCAGGAGAAAGATGGACCTTATACAGTCTTCAGCCCAAGAAGCCAGTAAAACCTGCTCTTCTGGACAGGATCAAGGACCAGAGCTCAATGTGCCATGAGAGCCTATCTCAGGGTATAAACAAGACCTAACCCAGTATATGAGCAGGATCAGGGTCTGTATGTGAATAGACCAGGATCAGGATCAGTGTGTGAACAGAGTCAGGCCCAAGTGTGTGAGCAGGGTGAGGGTTCAGTATGTAACCAGGCTGGGTATTCAATGTATGACCTGAGTCAGGGCTTAATGTGTAATCAGAATCAAGGCTCAGTGCGTGACTAGGCTCAGGGCTCAATGTGTAAACTACCTCAGAGACCTACCTAGTCGAAGGTTGGGGCTTAATCAGTGTCTGATCCTTACTCTCCTCTGTGATTGACAGTGTACTTGGTGTCAATTTTGCCCGGCAAACCAGATAAGAATTGCTGGCTTTAACGATCCTCCTTACTCTCCTGTGTGCTCCTGGCTGTCTGACCTTCCTCAGCACATCATAACCCCGCCCCCTAGCATGAAGTCACTAACAGCCTCCTACCAATACAGACCATCCATGTCGCAAAGGAAAAGACTGGCTATGGCAGTTTGGGCAAATCCCCTACCTTCTTCAATCTCCTTGCTCCTGGATGTCCCCACAACCATCTCAGCCTCAGCCACACAGACTGAACGCTTCCTAAAAACCTGCTTCTCCCTGACATCACTAATATCAACCAAAGGCACCTGATGGTCCAACTTGAAAATGGCCTTGTACCCCTCCTCACAAGGCCTTCCCCCACTCTTCTGCGGTAGGTCTGAATATCTTCTCTCCTAGATTCAACTGCTGCCTCACTGGCCTCTGTCAACCCTTGTCTTCCCCTGCCATGCTCTGAACTACAGTCAGAGCACCCTTTCCCAAGAGTTCATCTGACCATGTCACTCTCTGGAGGGACCCAAACAGAACTAACCTAAATCAGCTATCTGGGACACAACTTGCTCCCCTGAGGGGGGGCTTCCCCAGGGGAAGGGAGGGTAGGCAGGTATGCAAAGCAAGAAGATGAGAGATTGGAGGTAGGGTAAAGCTTCAGGATATGCCCTGAGGCTTTTTACCTCAATCATTCCATTACTGAATATTAAATGTATAAAATAATTAGTCTCATATCATACATGGAGGTAATATATCTTTATCATATTTACCCCCCTTTTCATTTGTTCTCCATTTTTTCTATCTGTTGGTCCTCTTCCTCTTCCCAACTGTTCCCCTTCCATTCATGCCATAGACATATCTATAGAAATGTATATGTATGTGTAGGTGAATATATGTATGTATATATGTGTGTATATGTAGGTGAATATATATGTATGTGTGTGTGTGTGTGTGTGTGTGTGTGTGTGTATGAGAGAGAGAGAGAGAGAGAGAGAGAGAGAGAGAGAGAGAGAGGTGTAGATTCCATAAAGGAGAAAACGTGTGTAACATTCTCTTTTGCCTTCCTGCGTAAAGCTTATTTCACTTAACATCGTGATTTCCAGTTCTAACCATTTTTTCTGCAAATAAATGATTTTGTTCTTTTTTTTTATTTTTTTTTTGTTTGTTTGTTTTTGTTTTTTCAAGACAGGGTTTCTCTGTGTAGCCCTGGCTGTCCTGGAACTCACTCTGTAGACCAGACTGGCCTCGAACTCAGAAATTCGCCTACCTCTGCCTCCCAAGTGCCTGGATTAAAGGCGTGTGCCACCACCGCCCGGCGTTCTATTTTTTTAAATCCAGCCCCTTAAGGTTCAAGAGACCAGTGTAGCTGTGAAAGAGTGAGGAGAGAGGAAAACAGAGCCAGAGGCAGAAGAGGAGGAGCAGAAGGCACGGAGGCAGGTTTATTCCCTGCCCACACGCCATCTCTCTGGCATGTCTAGGTTGCAGATGGCCTCGGTGGTAATTCTTTAGCCAGAGACACCAACCATGGGAAGGAGAGGAGAGAGCTGGGGTTGGGGCAGTGAAGAAGCCAGGCCAGAGGTAGATTTGGCCATGGCAAAGGGGCACACAGCTGGAGGAGGGTTTCATCTCAAACAAGGTGGAGCCAGAATAGACTCCAGTCCTGGATCCCTGCAGCATGTCCGCCCTGATCGCTCTCCACCCCCATCAGTGCCCAGCTCCCACCTGTGTGCCCTTGAAGGCTCATGCTGGGGGAGGTGAGAGGAAGTGACAGGAAACAGATGGCCAGATTCAGAGGAGGGATGCAGACTAGCTCAAGGTCACCTGACTAGCTCAAGGTCACCCATATGCCAGCAATTAATCCAGGCTTGGCATGCTGGTCTCCTGCTCTGGGCTGGTAGCCTTTGCTCCAGCAGCAGATGAGGAGCAGAGACTCAGAGGGAGGCCGAGGTGAGGATGGACAGGGGTCTTGGGCTTGTGAGGAAGAGCTGAGCAGGGACAGAGAACTGTTTATTCAGCTCGGTTGCCATCAAGGTTCAGAGCTGTGAAACCATGACAGCTCTAGGTCCCAGACCTAGCCCCACCTCACCAAGTGATACTGGGCTCTTCCCTGTCACATTCAAGCCTGCAGGCCTGCAGGTGTGACAGAGGAGACAAAAATGAGCCACTCTCAAAGGCCTTCCTGCAGAATCTTGCAAGAGATCACAGGCAAGGGTCAGTGCAGACCTCTCTGGACAGAGCAGAGCTGAGAGCCAGGGCAGCGCCAAGCCGGCAAGCTGGCAGGTGTCGACTGCCATGCTGCAGCCCTTCTGTTTGTGTGGAGGATATGGCTATGAAATGTAAGTAAGACCCAAGGCTAATTTCCCCGGTCAGAAGGAGGAGGCGCTGCAGCGTTCTCAAACCCTAATTAAACCCGCTCGGGCGGTGAAACACCAAAATCAGTTCCAAGATCAATATTGCTATTCATTTAGAAGTGTAACAAGGTTAGAGAGGTGAGCAAAGGAAATAATTAACTCATTTGCAGCCTTTTTAAACAGAAACAGTCATTTTAATCTCCAGGGTAATTAGCTAGGCTTTGTCCATCAATCATGATGGCTGCCATTATTTTAAATATTTTATTAATTATGGAGAGAGGGGGCTAAGGCACCCTTCTACCCCCCAACACTGTTTACTAAAACTGGAAGGACCCTGAGCAGGAGTCGGAGAGCACTTGACAAAGGATCAGAGAAGTCTGAGCTGAGAGTGATGGCTGCCAGAGAAAGGCTGCCTTAGGACAAGTATCACCAAAGTTGAGGTAGGCTGACAGGTGCAGAGACCCCCGACCCCCCCCCCCCACAGGCTTGACTCTTGCCAAAAAACAATGCCCCGTTCAGAGTCTGGAAATGTTGGGGTCTGGGGTCCCCAAGTGCTGCTCTGGTAACTGCTCCTAACTTTCTGGGTGACAGCAACATGTCCCTGTCTCACCTTACACCCTATGTTACTTTAGATGTATGTGGGATAGCCAGAAACGGAGGATTCTAAGTGCCCAGGGGCCTCCAGCCACTGGAGGGCAGCAGAGCCCCAGGGACCCCAGAGCGAGGGCTGGGCCAGCTCTGACTGTACCAGACCCCATAGCTCCTGCTTGTCACTCACTGCTCAAGGTCCCATTGCTCAGTCCTGTGACTTGGACAGGAAGCTGAGTCAGATGGTCTCTGACCCTGCTAACAGCCCAGTCTTGGCTATTCAATAGGAGCCTGCCCTGGCCTGTCTCCCTCACATTCCAGATGGGGAAACAGACCCAGAGAGAGGCAGGGTGTTGTCTTCTCGTTTAGTATTTGATAATAAACATGGGACACAAAATTCCTGGCCTGAAGACCTTCCAGGTGCCCTCAGGAGAAAACTGTAATCAATCAGTGACCATTGGGCAGGATGAGAAAGCTGACAGACAGACAGCTTGGGACAGAAGATCAGCAGAGGCATAACCCAGGCAACCTGAACGGTCAAGGAAGGCTTCCAGGAGGAGACACCTCTCAGATGAATCCTGATGAAAGGCTGGGCAGCACATTCCCTAGGAGAGGGAGAAGCAGTGCAGGGGCCCAGGCAAGAGTGTGAGGAGTCTGAGAAGGGGGTACAGGCAGAGCTGGACACCACAGGTCATTCGGGAGACCCGAGGGAAGAAAGCGGGGCAGGGTTGCAGGGTAGCTATGGGTGTCTTGAAGAGAAAGGAGCCAGGCAGGAAAGCACTGGTCTGGTGGCCACCGTCCTGCCAAGCCCTGCTATGTCCCCCTGTACCCAGTCTTGGGCTTACCCTGAAGTCGATGATGTCATTTTCTCCAAGAGCCTCTCCCTAAAGCTGTCTTCTCTGCGACTCACCTGAGAGGGGAGAGAGTGGAGAAAGAAGGAACTGTGGAGACCGAAAAAAACAAAATAAAAACAAAAAACTATGGCTGAGGGGGCAGCCAGGCAGGTGAGGGCTGCCTGTCTTACTGCCCTGGGTCATACCAACACCATCATCATTAGAAAGCCTCTTCTTGCATACCTCCAGCCCCGGGGAACTCTCTTTATCTCTGGAGCTGACTCCCTTCTCTCTAGTTGCTGCTTCTGTGCCTGGGTGTGCAGAGAGCCCCACTTGCAAGTCTAGTACACCCCTAGTGCCTCCAGCACTAGTCCAGCTAGTTTAGTTCCAAGTCAGCCAGGCAGGTAGAGTACTGACCGTGTTCATCAGTCACTTAGCAAGCCGGGAAGATCAGAGAACTTGGCTGGTCACCCAGCTGGCACATGATCTTCTGGGAGAGTTCTGGGTCTGGGCACTGGCTCCAAGGTTGGGGGAAGGGAAGAAAAAGAAAGCAGAAGTCCAGAGAGAAGGAGGAGGGAAGAGGATCCTGCTGGAACCAGTTGCTAGGGGCAACAGCACTGCATCCTGAGGAGGAATCAGATGCTGAGGAGGGCAGCAGATCCAAGCTCTGCAGATTTGGAGGTGAGAGGGGGAGCACGCAGCCAAGAGCCCAGAAAGGGTGAGACATGCATGGTGGGTGTGTGTATTTGTGTGTGTGTGTGTGTGTGTGTGTGTGTGTGTGTGTGTGTGTGTGTGTGTTGTGGTGAAGGAGGAGTATGGTATATGTGTGTGGTGTGGTGGTAGGGAAGTAGGTGGTATATGGTGTGGGGAGGTGGGATGGTGTGTAGTGTGTGTGTGTGTGTGTGTGTGTGTGTGTGTGTGTGTGTGTGTGTGTGTGAGAGAGAGAGAGAGAGAGAGTGGGAGCTCTCCAGTACTGTCCTGATCTGGGGCAGGTATTTCCAGGGAGGAAGAGGACAGAGAGAGCCACGTCCCCTCCACATCTGGAAGACTCGCACAGCTATTTTGGCTTTCAGGACCACAGTGTCTATGGGTCTCTAGAATTCAAGAGGTTGCTGGGGAGCTGGGGCTGAGGAAGCATGCTTGACCCAGCACAGGGCCATGTGGGACTCCAGCCTGGGCCCCGCGTGCCAGCTGTCCTACCTGCTAGGATCCAGGAAAGGACAGAGTTGTGAAGAGAAACTTAGGGGACATAACCAAAGGCCAGTCCTCTGAGGCCTTGGTCACTCCCTGGCCCTTCCCACTTCAGTCTCTGTGTCTATAGAACAATGCAAACAGTCTTGTCCTTTATTACAACACTTAAGTCATACACAGGGAAGGGTCTTTTGTTAAGGGAATAAAAATCAAAGAACCAAAATGATAAAAGGAAGAGACTTTCTGGTGTTTGCTGCAGAGCAGAGAGGGATAGACAATTACCATTTTCCAGGTCTGCAAACCAAGGCTTAGAGACAACTGGCTAAGTGGGAGAAGGGGTAGTAAGGAACTGAACACAGAGGTGTAAGACACACCTCCGCCACGTTGCTGTCACCAGAAGCTGCCTTGACATCCAAACCTCACCCAAATCCCCACCCTCATATGGCCAGTCCCTGGGCATCAGAGCCTGTTCTACCCGCTCCACCTCACCTGCCTGACCCACTGACCAAACAAAGTCACCCCTCCCCTCCCCAGGCCTTTGAGTCTCCATTCCATAGCCGGTTAATGCTGGGTCCCCAACACTGCCCACAGACCCGTCTGTTTGCTTCCTGCCTGTTTCTTAGTGTTACACCCCAAAATGAGGTGGTGTAGACAATGCCCCTCTCCTTACATTCATGGATCCCACAGCTCAGGCATTTGGACAAGTCCCAGAAGGAACAGTTTATTCTGCTGTGTGACATCTGGGACCTCAGTGGCTGTGATCAAGATCATGCAGAAACTTGTCCATACATTCAGTGGGTTGGGATTTCCCCCAGAAAACCTGCCGAGGGCCTCCTGACCCAGCCCAGACTTTCTCAGGGAGCAGTGGCTCTGTTCTAGCAGGGGGTTTACACGCTGGGCTCCAAGACAAGTGTTCCAGATAGAGCAGAAGTCATAGTGCATTGAAGGCCTGACCTCAGAAATCCCATGTGACACCTCTGCAGCTGACCCAACAATCTCAAGAGAGATACAGACCCGCGTGTCCAGGAAATAGGGAAGAAGGGCCCATGGCTGAAGAGCCTGTGAGGGTGGGGACAGGAGCAGTGGTTGTGGCCCTATCTCTTTCACTACCACATTCATTTTCTGTCACCTCTGGAACCAGGCATTGTCCTGTGTCCTACAGTAACCTTGCCTAGACTGACAGCTATTGTTCCCACGTCCACTATGCCTCTTGGGCCACTCGTCTCCCTCATTATTCTTGCACACAAGTCCCATGACCACCCATTGGTCTTTGCTTCCCAAGGTGCTCTGTTACTTGCTGAGAAATCAGGAGCTTGGCATTTGCAGAAATCACACACTGGTTTCTTTCTGATGTCTGCAGTCAATAGCTCCTGCCCTGACTTTCTCCAGAGGACCAGGTACCTTCATCCCCCTGCCAGGCATGTGGGTTTCCACTCCCCTTTCCACTCAGCACAGCTCTTCCCCTTTCCACCAGCCTAGGTCACACCAGGTTCCTCTTCTGTCCTTGAGGACCACACAACCATCCCATACTCAAGTCAGCATCCTGTGCCCAGACCCTCCCAACATAACCCCAAGCCAGGCCCTCCTCTCTCCTTGGCTGCCCTAGATGCTAGTGACTGTAGCCCTCCTGTAGGTGCCACCCTCCAGCCTTGGAAGGCCATTTTCCCAAGTAAGAACTTCAAATGAGGAAATCTGACCTTGCCTCTGCCATCTGAGCTCTTGCTGTGCAGCCCTGTGTACCCCCATCCTCCTCACACCTGTGCTCAGGGTTCCAAGCCCTCTAAATCTTGAAGCTGTTCCATGGGACAGGGACACCTTTCTGTGACTTCATGGATCTGACTGCTAAGTTTTCCTCTGGCAAAGGGTGCATTCTTTCTCTCACTATCTAATGAGGTAACCACTGGCCATTTAAAAGTAAAAGTGTGGCTGAGCAAATGAAGCACATGCATGTGAGTGTCTGAGTACGTGCGTGCGCCCACGTGTAAGTGTGTGTGCGCAAAAGCGTGCGTGTGCGTAGTGCGTGCGTGTGTGTGTGTGTGTGTGTGTGTGTGTGTGTGTGTGTGTGTGTGTCTGTATATGTGTGTAAAGGCCAGAGGTCAACATCAAGTATCTTTCTTGACTGCTTTTCACCTTGGTTTTTGAGGCAGGGTCTCTCACTGAACCCTGAACTTACCAATTCAACTCGACAGGCTGGCCAGTAAACTCCATACGTCCCCTCTCTGCCTCTCCAGCGGAGAGTACACATACACACTGCTGAGCCTGTGGTTTTTACATGGATGCGGGTGATTGAACTCAGGTCTCCATGTTTGCTCCTCAAGTACCTCCCTAGACTGAGGAACTGAATTTGAAGTTTGTTTCATTAATTTGAATGTAAATGGATACACACGGTTGGTGGTTGCTACTCGTGTGTTTATAAAAAGATAAAGAGAAAAGGGGGCTATGTTCTATGGAGGTGTGGTGAGGTGTGGGGGAAGGGGTGTCTCAGTGGGCCCATGCTGAGACATCCCTTCCCCCTGAGGGACCAGCCACAGGACAGTATAGTATAGAATAGAGTTTATCCAGGGCATGGGGAGGGGAGCTAAGAGGGTAGTACAGGCAGAGAGATGGAGGGAGGGGGAGAGAAAGAAAGAGAGAGAGAGAGAGAGAGAGAGAGAGAGAGAGAGAGCATGTGGAGAGAGGGGGGAAGGGAATGGGGAGGAAGGGGGGGGAAGGAAAGCAGAGAAAGAGCAAGAGACCAAGAGAGGAACAAGAGAGTGAGGAGGGGGCAAGCAGCCCCTCTTATAGGTCAGGCCTACCTGGCTATTGCCAGGTAACTGTGGGGCGGAGCTTAGACAGAATGCTAACAGCTATGTTAGATTGTGCCACTCTTTGAGGAGTCATTTCTTCCAGGAAACCCTCCCCGAACTCCAAGGCTGGGGTAGAAGCCCCTCTTCCAGAGTGCACTAACTCCCCACTGGCCCGTGGGTTCCTTTGTCATAGTACCCCCCAGCTCAACGGCCTCACAAAATAGATGCATTTTCCTGACTCAGATCTAAGCCTAGACCTTCTTCTGAGTGTGGATGTGCACACGGGTATACAGGGAGCTTGCTAGTAGGCACGTGTATGCACCCCTTTGACTTTGGCAGGACCCGTGTGGTCTCTGGCCAGCTGAGAATCAGGGTCTCCCACACAGATGCTGGCACTCTGGGCAGGACCGGAAACGTGCTTCTGAATTGGCCTTTGTGAAAATTAAACCCTGTTTTCATTCTAGTCTCTCAGAGGCTTCATCAGCAATGCAGATGAAGCCTCACAAAATCCCAGCAGACAACTTCTAGTTTTTGGGTTTTTTTTGTGGGGACCACCTGCGCTTCCACACTGTACAAACAGTCCCCTGGGAAGCCCAGAGGATTGCCATTTAAGTGACCTCCTAAGGCAAAGACTTGGCCTGGGCTTGTGACATTCTTAAGCTAGGGTGTTGCATTTCTTCTGGACAGAGGCAGGGTTCTCTCCCTGCTCAGTTCCCTACCTACTGTGCTGTGGTTCTGGGAGGGGCTCTTCCACACTGTCATCTCACAGCCCAGGGACAGGTTCTAGGCTGCAGGGAGGGGCAGGCATGAATCCACCCTTTGGAGCTTCCTGGCAAGAAGGGACTGCTTGCCTTTGTCAGTTCCCAGCCATTTCCTTGAAAAAATGGGGTGGTAATTGCAAGGAAAATGCCCCCCAAAGTCTCAGGCACTTGAACCTTTGGTCCTCAGTGGGTACAGCTGTTTAGGAAGATTTGGGTGCAGCCTCACCGGAGGAAGTACTTCACTGGGGGTAGGCTTTGAGATTAAAGGGTAGGCCTTGTGCCACTTCCAAGTGACTCTGCCTCCTGCTTACGGTTGAGGTGTGAGCTCTAGTGTCTTGCCACAGATGCTGCTTGACTCCACCTATGAAGGGCAACGGTCAGGGTTCCCTCTGGAACTGTAAGCCCACCAAAAACTCTATACATTGCCTTGCTGAAGATATTTTATCACAGTAATAGGAAGCAACTAATAGGAAGAGAATTTTAGGATCCAGATGCTGAACAAGAGTTTAGAGGCCAGGTCTGGTTTCTATAACATGGACGGACAGACAGACTGAGGTCTGGGGGTGCTGGGCTCTGAACAGCAGAACAGGGTTCAGGAGCCTCAAGGTAAACCTCAGTCAGGAGTCCTGGGCACCATGGCCATGACCCTACCCTGGACCCCTCTATTATGTCCTCCACCCACTTTGTGGAGAGAGAATCCCTGTCCTACCTAGCACTGGGAAGTGAGTGAGTAGTTGCCCTCAGCTGGGGCCTTGCTGTCCAAGCATGACTTCTTATGAAAAAGCAATGGACCTCCAAGGTGACATTCTGTGGGAAAACAATTGCTTATCACGTAAGAGGCCCTGGCCTCCTTGTCCATCTCTGGTAACCACTTTCTTCCAAAAATAGACCGGAAGACTTGCAAGGCTGTATTGACAGTCTCCTATAGGTGCAATGACAGTTTCCTGTAGAGTACAATGACAGTTCTCTATAGGGTACAGTGACAATCCCTCATAGGGTGTAATGACAGTCCCCTATAGAGTGTCGTGACAGTCCCCACTAGGATGTAGTGATTAGCTAGACAGCAGCAGCTGCCTCTGAGACCACCATTGTTTTTTGAGTCTCAAAATGGCTGATAGCATGAGTGAACAAGGAAGAATGGAAAGAAAAACACATAGGGTCCTGAGAACAGAAAGAAGCCCCTAGCCCTGGGTCCTTTATAGCTGGCCGGGGGTCAAGGAGCTTCTGATAGGGGAAGGTCAGGCTGAATCTATGTGTCGTGTGTTCATCTGCATATGTGTGTGTGGGTGTCTGTCTACATGTCCAGTTAAGTGTATAAAGGGTATGTGGGTCTCACTATATAGCCCTGGCTGGCCTTGAACCACAAAGATCCACCTGCCTCTGCCTCCCAAGTGCTGCGAGTAAAGGCGTGTATCACTATGCTTTGCTACACTGTATTTTTTAGACAGGGTCTCTCGCTGAACCCGGAACTGAACTGATTCAGCTAGACTCACCAGCCAGGGAGCTCTAGGGCTCCTGCCTCTACCTCTTCAGAGCTGGGATTTTTATGATCTGGGTGCTGAGGAGCTAAACTTGGTTGGGTCTTCATGCTTATGCAGCAAACACTTTATTCACTGAGTAATACTCTGCACCAAACCCTACATCTTACATGAAAGGCTCAGTGTGGCAGCCCCAAACCTGTGAACCTTCCCTACCCACAAAGGCCCCAGTTGTCTCTAGGATCTCCTCTTATCCCAGACAGCTCTCCTGACCCAAATTAGCCCTCCCCTGCCTGGCCCTGCCTCCTTTAGATACTCAGAAACTGAAATCATGAGTGTTAGTCTGTGCTAACAATAGAACATCTTCTTTTGTTTTGTTTTGGTTGGCCTGCTGGGGGCAGAGATCTACTCTTAGTCAACTAAGCAGAGTAGCTGGGCTTCATTGCCATATCCCATTACATTTTCCGAAGGTGTTCTCCTTGGACAGGAAAGCCACAGCCAAGAGCAGCTACCAACGAGCTGCTCAGACACTGTTCCCTCTAAGCTGGGTGGAGGCAATGAAGGTGGGGGTCCAGGGTGGAGTCGTGGCCACCCTGTCCAGAACAATAACATTCCTTTACTCCTAGCCTAAAGGAATCTACCCCTGGGGGAGACATTGTCTCCTCCGAGAAGAATGAATCCAGCTGGACTGGTCACTCACCAGGCCAAAGGCCTACAGCTCAGCTGCTGATTGGCCTTGAGTCACACTGAAGACATGGAGGAAATGTTTATCCCTTTAGTGAGATAATGTACTTTTCTTGGCCGGAATCCTTGCCCTCTGTATGGTGACTACAAGGTTGCCATGAGGTTCTGTTAGATCTACACATCCTCTGTGTCCTAACTCAGTAGGCACAACATTTCTTTCTTGTTCTTTTCTTTCTTCCTTCCTTTCTTTCTTTCTTTCTTTCTTTTTTTCCTGCCTCTTTCAGATGCTGGCAGAAGATACTTTAGGAGTTTCATTCTTTGTTCAATGAAGTTATCCACCTCTCCTACACACACACACACACACACACACACACACACACACACACACACACACACACACAGATGGCATGGCTTTCTTTCTTTTTCTCCATCCTTCTCTCTGGGCACTTTAGAGATTTACAGATTTCCTGGCCTAGGTTTGTTTGTTTTTATTTTGTTTTTGCTTTTTCTTTTTGAGTGTTTGATTTGAGACACTATGTCTCTCTGAAGTCCTGACTGTTCTAGAGTTCCCTATGTAGACCAGGCTGTCCTTGAACTCATAGAGACCCTCCTGCCTCTACTTCTGGAGTGCTGGAATTAAAGGCGTGTGACACCATCCCTGGCTATGAGCTGTTCTTTTAAACTCTATTAAAATTGTGTTTGAGCTTCCTTTTGAGTCCATTCTTAAATTATTTTACTAATGAGACTAAGGATCCAAAGAGAGAATATGGGTAACCTGTGCCTCCAAGAGAGACTCCCTGAAATGTCCAGTAGCAGTATTCTCTACATGTGGTCATCTTCAAGGTCACTTCATTTTCCAAAATGGCTGCTGGGCCCCAACCTGTCTTCATTCTAGGGAAGCAGCAAGAAGCTGGAAAGTGGAAAGAGCCATGTTCTTTATTTGTCTCCCTAGTGCAGACTTTCTCCGGAGCCCTATCCAGTTCATTCCTTTGACAGTATCTCCTTGACCTTGCCTGGCTTCAAGGGAAACTGGGAAGTATAGTCTTTTAGGTGGATCAGTTGCCCCTGGAATAAAACTAGGGTTCTGATTCTGTGGTGCTTTGAATAAGAAGGGCTCATAGATTGAAATGCTTGGCCACCAGGGAATGACACTATTTAAAAGGATTAGGAGGTGTGACCTTGTTGGAGGAAGTGTGTCCCTGGAGTGGGCTTTGAGGTCTCAGGAGCCCAAGCCAGGCTCAGTGGCTCTCTTCCTTCTGCCCATGGATCCAGATTTAAAACTCTCAACTACTGCCGGGCAGTGGTGGCACACACCTTTAATCCCAGCACTTTGGAGGCAGAGGCAGGTGGATTTCTGAGTTCGAGGCCAGCCTGGTCTACAGAGTAAGTTCCAGGACAGCTACACAGAGAAACCCTGCCTCGAAAAACCAAAAGCCAAAAACCAAACCTCTCAACTACTTCTCTAACACCATGTCTGCCCTCATGCTGCCACGCTCCCTGCCATGCTGATAATGGACTAAGCCTCTGAAACTGTAAACAAGCCCCAGTTAAGTGACTTCTTTTAAAAAGCTTTGCTCATGGTGTCTCTTCACAGCAATGGGACACTGACTAAGACATACCAAAGTAAAAAGAGAATAGATGTGTGATGGTAGCCCTTGCCTTTACTCCCAGCACTAGGGAGCCAAAGGCAGATCTCTGTGGGTTCAAGGCCAGCCTTGTCTACAAAGTGAGTTCCAGGATAGCCAAAGGTACACATAGAAACCCTTGACAGGGGGTGGAGGGGACTAGATGAAAGGTTTCAGACTTGGGATTCAAGCACACTGAGACAGATTGGCTTTTGGGTAAAAGACTTACTAGATGAGATAGGAACACAACAGACAAATAGCTGTGTGGTGGAGCACTGAGAAGAGTTCAGGCCTACATGGCAGACAAGAGTTCCCTTCTTACATGTTTCAGAGAAAGGGCGATTTTGTGCCATGTGGATGAGCTGTCACCAAGCTAACTCCTTGGCAGCCTGGGAGACAGAAGGGTCTTGCATTTCAAGGAAAGACTATGTGACCTTGAGGGTGGGAATGTCCTGTGAGGAAAAGTGACCCACTTAGTTACTGTGAATTTGTGGTCTGGGTGTGACACTTCATAGGATCTGGTAGCCTGGGGCCTACATTACAGAATCTGCTGTGAGGGTGTCTGCCCTTGCTCTCTCATATCCTGGGAACTGGTTTGAGTAATCCTGACCCAAGGCTGGATGGGCTCCTTAATTTCTGCAGCAGTCTTGCCTTTATTCCCAGCACTTGGAAGGTAGAGACAGACAGTACAGAAGCTCAAGGTCATCTTTGGCTATTTTGTGAGTTGGAGACCAGCTTGGGATAAGTAAGAACCCAACTCAAATATATACACTATATGTTTATGTTTATATGTAGACTGTGGTGAGGGTCAAATTCCTCTGTATGGCCTCAAGCATCAGGCAGGTGACACATTTCAACTGAGGAGGAAATGAGCTCAGAAATATAGATTAACTTCTACAATGACAAAATATGAGCCTTGTTTTGTCTGTGGACTGACCTTGATCCCAGACAGTACCTGAGACCTGGCATTGCTTACAGACAGAGCCATGATCATGACATGAGCTACACACGAGATCTCAACTTTATCTTTTCCTTTTCTTTAAAATAAAGATTAATTTATTTTATTTATCTGTTTATTTTTAAGAGCCTCTGTGTGTATACAGGTGTCCTTGGAGGCCAGAAAAAGGTGACAGATCCTTGGGGCTGGAGTTACAGACAGTTGTAAGACACCTGATGTGGGTGCTGGGAACTGAACTCGGGTCCTCTGGAAGAGCAGAAGCTCCCGTAATCACTGAGTAATCTCTCCAAACCTGTTTATGTTTGTTTGGTTTGTTTGTTTGTTTTTGAGACAAGGTCTCTCTATGTAACTCTAGCTATTTTAGAACTCAGTATATAGGCCAGGTTGGCCTCAAACTCAAAGAGCTCTGCCTGCCTCTGCCTCCTCAGTTCTGGAATTAAAGACATAACACCACCATCCCAGGTTAGACATATGTATTTTTTAAAAAGATTTATTAATTTTATATATGAGAATACACTGTCACTGTCTTCAGACACACCAGAAGAGGGCATCAGATCCCATTACAGATGGTTGTGAGCCACCATGAGGTTGCCGGGAATTGAACTCAGGACCTCTGGAAGAGCAGTCAGTGCTCTTAACCGCTGAGCCATCTCTTCAGCTCCTAGAAATATGTATTTATTTAGTAGTTCTTTTTGTTGTTTTTTTTTTTTTTTTGAGATAGGGTCTCCTGTGATCCCAGATGGCCTTGAATTTGATCTGTGGCTGACAATGATCTTGAATTGATCCTCCTACCCACACCTCCCAAGTGCTGAGGTCACCGGCACGCATTACTACACCTGACTTCATCTTCGCTTTAGAATGAACTCCGATACCCTTTCCCAGCCCAGTCTAAGCTCTGGCCCTGCTCCCTGAACCCTACCAAAGAGAGCTGACTTCTGGGCTCTAGCAGGGCATGTAGGGACAAGGTTGAGTTCCAGGCTGGAGGGGCCCAGCCCCTCCAGATCTTAGAGAGTAGGGAAAAGAGCAAACCCATCCCCATCTCGTGGACCCAGCAGAGAGTCAAGTGGACGCTTTGAGAAACAGAAGGAGCTGGCCAGCTTCTCCCTAGTAATTTTCCTAGTCCAGACAGCTGTAATAGGGAAAGTATTGAAATTTAAATCCAAGCCCAGCCTAACCTCTCACCGCCTGCTAGCAGTCGCCCGCCTGTAATCTCGAGCTGGCTATCTCCTCCTGGGGAGAACGACAAACCGACTCCGGGAAAGTGATAAATTTTCAATTTTATTTTAAAATATACCAGATGGGAGATTTTATTGGAGCCATAAATATGTCAAGAGCAATGTTGGTGTGTGCTGGGCGATGCCCCCTCCTCGGGGCCTTCTCTCCCTGTTTAGAAATTCCATCAGATTCTTAATAAGAGGCTCCAGTTCGGCTGCAGCAAAATAGTCTGTATATTAAAGCAATTGAATTTCCATTTGCCAGACAGCTTGCGCTCTAAGCTTCCAGGTTCCGGGGTGTGGGGTTGCTAAGCTCATCCTAAATGAACCTAAACTAATAACTTCAGGCTGAGGTAGGGAAGAGGGGCGGAAGGAGGGAGTTGGTGACACCAATCCAGATTCTGGGGAAGGAAGGTAGATCCACTTTCATTTTTCCTGCTAGGATGCCATCTAGGAATGAAAATCCTCACCAAGCTGAAGGGTCAGCTCCCTCTGTTCTCAGAGGGGAAACTGAGGACCAAACATGCACTGACGTGGCTCGACTGGTGGTCCTTCTTCCCGACCTCTGATGCTGTTGCTGATGTCATCATGCATCTGGGTCATTTTGTGGAGCATGTGGTGGTTCGATGTGTTTAGTGGGTGGGTGGAGAGACAACAGCATCTTTTGGGGTACCCACCCCCACCCTCCAGCATAAGCATCCACTTTGGAAGGCTGTCCTACATTGTGGGTGTTTTTTTCTCTTCGGCTCTGGCTGAGGACTTACTTCCAGAGCCTCCTTCACCATCTTTCTTTGCTCCCTACGAGACAGCAGACTTTTGTTCAGCCTCAGGAGCCTGGATTGACAGGGACGGTAGAGATGACTTGATAAAAGGGTAGGGAGAATGAAAGGAACACTAGGAACATGAATCTAGAACAATCTGGGAGCAGTGTCTACGATCTGTCTGCTCAGCTTGTTGTGGCCAGCTTCAGCCATGGCTCAGAGACACAAACCCAGGTTAGACACAGACATTACCCAGTGACCAGGAGCTGAGCCTCAGAAAGAACACAGCCTCACCTCTCAGCTTGAAGCCTCCCCTTGCAAAGTGGGGTCACACTGCTAAATCCCAACAGTTAGCCAAAAGTGTGGGTTTATATACCACTACTGACACTCCCAAATGTTGGAGGTGAACCCCACAAAGCACCAGGCATGATGCTGGCTCCTAGAAAGTGGTCCAGAATTTTTCCTCCAACTCTTGTTATCACAAGATTCATATTCCTGCATGTGGCCTGTGCTCACTGTCCCTACTCATGGGTCTGAGTCTCTAGCCTATCTGATATCACTTCTGGAGACAGCAACTTCTCCCCTTTCCCATCCCCACTCTCCAGACAGGGTTTCTCTGTATAGTCTTGGCTGTCCTGGAAATCACTCTGTAGATCAGGCTGGCTTCCAACTCACAGAGATCCACCTGCCTCTGCTTTCTGAGTGCTGAGATTAAAGGCGTGCGCCACCGCTGCCTGGCCAGCAACTTCTAATTAAACAGAGAAGGATGTAGACCCTGGGAGCAGAAGAGGCTCTCAAATCCTGGCTTTTACTTCCTTGCTCTTAAGTACCCAGGGACTGCTGTGATGGCTTGCTATGAACTGTTCCCCTAAACTGTGTAAGGACTCCAAGTCAGTCCTTTACTCACCACTAACTGTGATTCTGACATGCTTCTGGAAGGTTCCATCACACAGCTCTCTGTGTGTCCTGAGGAAAGCATTGATCACCCACTCTCAGTGAAGAAGCAGAGGCTCAGAGAAGTGCCACTCACTCTAGTCATTGTGACAAACTCCCTAAGCAAATCAACATAAAGAGGGAAAGGTTTGTTTGGCTCAGGGAGCCGCTGCAGTTGCTTGTAGCCGTGCAGAAGGATACTGAGAAGAAAAGCTGCTTGTCCCTTGGTGGGGGGCATGGTGTGCAGAAGAGATCAGGGATAAATATATCCTTCTAGGTCACAACCACAGTGATTGACCCAACCTCAGCCCCTCCTCCCACAGACCTCACCTCAGCCAATGAGACCTCACCTCCTCCTACAGGACCTCACCTCTTCCAATGGGATCCCACCTCCTCTGATGGGACTCCACCCCCTCCAACAGGACCCCACCTCCTCCACAGGACCCCACCTCCTAGTTTCCACCACCTTTCAATAATACCATGGAGCTATGGATCAGTCAACAGGACAATCCACTGACAAGGTCAGAGTTCTCATAATGCACATGGTTTCCAGGAACCCTAGCTCTCAACACTGCCTGGGAACAAAGGCCATGGTTTAGGGGAAGCTCATTTTAAAGAGTCAGAGAAGGCTGGAGAGATGGCTGAGTGATTAAGAGCACTGACTGCTCTTCCAGAGGTCCTGAGTTCAATTCCCAGTAACCACATGGTGGCTCACAACCATCTGTAATGAGATCTGATGCCTTCTTCTGGTGTGTCTGAAGACATCTGCAGTTCTCACATACATACAATAAATAAGTCTTTAAAGAGTCAGAGAGTGAAAGATCCTCCAATCCCAGCCCTCTGGAGAAAGATAAAGGAAGAACAGGAATTCAAAACCATTGTTGGCTACATAGAAAGTTTGAGGTCAGCCTAAGATATATGAGACTCTGTCAGAAGAAAAAGGAAAACCAAAACAAACAAACAAGCATAGAAACATATATATTATACCCAATATAGAGAACCCTTAAGTATGTCTCTCTCTTCAGAAGCCCCTCCCCCCTACATAGCTACTGGCATCACTGCTGGGACACTGTGTGTGAGTCCTTGAGCTAACCCACTTGACTTGCTGGTGCAACAACTTCTCACCATCAATAGGTACCAAATCCTGCTCCCCATTCCTTTCTCCAGAAATTCCAGCGTGACTTCAGGATTTTTCTGTGAAACTTCTTTTTTTTTTTTTTTTTTAAGATTTATTTATTTATTTATTATATGTAAGTACACTGTAGCTGTCTTCAGACACCCCAGAAGAGGGCATCAGATCTCATTACGGATGGTTGTGAGCCATCATGTGGTTGCTGGGATTTGAACTCATGACCTTCGGAAGAGCAGTTGGTGCTCTTAACCAGTGAGCCATCTCTCCAGCCCCCTCTGTGAAACTTCTTATCCTCAAAAGGTATAAGAAGAGGCTCCATCTGCCATGCAACTCTGACACTCTTCAGAGGCCCTGCCATGCTGTCTGTCCATAGTGTTAGTAATTTTTCCTTTTTTTTTTTTTTTTTTTTTTTGGTTTTCTGAGACAGGGTTTCTCTGTATAGCCCTGGTTGTCCTGGAACTCACTCTGTAGACCAGGCTGGCCTCGAACTCAGAAATCTGCCTGCCTCTGCCTCCCAAGCGCTGGGATTAAAAGCGTGCGCAACCACTGCCCGGCTAATTTTTCCAATAAACTCCTTATTAATACCCGGGAATCCTGCTCAGTGTCTTCTTGACCCACCCGCCCCATCCAAAGCCTAACGTAAACTCTATCTTACCTTTGTAAACTTACTGACTTTGCTTCCCCTCCACTCATCTTGGAATTCTTTTCTGCAGCATCCTCAAGTGTATGAGTAGGTGGTGCCTAAAGGGGGCAGGCACTCTTCCTGCTACTGCTGGTAGTGTTGGGCTGTCTTCAGGCTCCCTCAGACTTCCTCATCCATTTGCCTCGTGCCCCTAGAATCCTGTCAACCTTTCTGACCCTTAGTTCTTTGATTTAACATAAAAATGATTCTGCTTCTCTCTTGGCATTGCTATGAGGGTGTTATCTCTGCCTCTTCTCTGGGAGCAGCCCAAGCTATCCCCAGCCACTACAGGGAGTTCTGGGTCTATAAATTAGACTTCCTGGATTCTATTGCCCCGTAACCAGCTGTGTGGCCTGAAATAAGTTACTTAACCTCTCTTTGTCCTATTTTCCCACTGCAACACAGGAGCCGTAGATATTAGCCCTGTTGTGTAAGGCTGCTATGAAGACCTTGATAAATGAGTCCGTCCTCCTGACTCATTTGAACTCATGCCTGGTCCTGGTTCTGTGACTCTTGCTGACACACTCAGCAACACAAGAGCAGGAGGTACCTTTTAATAATGTGCAGAGCACAGCCTCTCCAGCCTGACAATTTTTTTCTCCCTCCCATGACCATCCTTGTAGAAATATCTGGGTGAGAAGCTTCCAGGAGGTCCCCTGGGCCTGGATCCTCAGGGCAGAGCCACTCCTATTGCAGAGGCTTGTTGTCCCTGAACTGAACCTCCAGATCTGCCATCCATCGATCGCCAGCCACAGAGGCAGCCAACCAGACACACACTTTTAACAGCCTCTTAATGTGATGGAGCTCAGTGAGCTCTGAGAGAGGAGGCATGCCAGGGGCTGCAGGAAGCTTTCAAGGTCGTTCAGCATCAGCCTGACCTTGAAGCCAGTAGCTGGCAGGGAACAGCCCAGGGGCTGCTGGGATGGGGACCATGAGCATCTTTCCTTTTCTGCTTGTCAAGGAGGCCCCGGGGGCCTAAGCTGAGGAAAAGTATTTAAAAAAAAAAAAAAAATCAGGAAGAGATGTTAAGCTACTTAAAGAGGCAGACTGGGTAACAAGGGGACAAATCTTGCTGGGGACAGTGACAGAACCTCTCCCACACCCCCATTTCTTTGTCAATGGCAAAAAAAAAAAAGTCCTCGTAGTGAAATAGACGGGCTGGAAAGATAAATGAAGGCCCCTGCCTTCACTCACAAAGTCTGTCTTGTGAGGACCTGCTATTTCCTTTGTCCTGTAGACGATAAAAGTCTGGGCAGTGCCTATGAAGACACGCGACTGTGTGGGTCTTCAATGTGGGGCCACCAGCCAGACCACTCACACCCAGCTTTCCCTAGAGAGCACAAGCACTCAATACCCTGTTGGCTGCTCCCTAGATCTATCCAGAGAAGTCAGGATTCTGGCCCCTTTCAGTTGCAGCTTGGGCAAGTGGATGCATAGCTCCCTCTGTCCGTCAGATCAGGGGTGCTATGAGCCCATTTCACAGATGGAGGTGGAGAACTGGCATGGCTTTCTAGTGGCTGCTCTGTTGGCCAGGAGTAGACTTCAAAGCCAAGTCTGATTCCCAGCTGAGTGCAACCAACCTGGCTTGAGGAGGAGCCTGAGGGCTTCTCATCACTGGGTCAGGTTCTCAGGAACTAAAGGAGCACAGGCAGAGCAGGCCTCAGTGGAAAGGCCACGCCCCTTTCTGCTCACTCTTCTTACTTCAGCCTAGAGAGAAATCCTGGGAAACTTGAGGCCCAGGGTCTCCTGAAGTCTACCCCAACTCAGGGAAGCCCAAAGGAACATCGTCAGTCTTGAGCTGGGAACCAGGTGCCTTGGCCCCGTTTTGGCACTACTACTGGCTAGGAAGGGCCTGGCACAATTAACTGCAGTCTCTGTCTCAGTTTCTCCATCTGTGCAATTGGACACGAAGAATCCAGACTAGAAGGTGACACTGGCTGGCACCCTGGCCACCTGACTACTCTAGGGCAGTGCACTCCAACAGTAGCTGGTGTGTAGAGGCTGACCCACTGAAAGTCAGGGGCAGGGGCGGGGCCGTGGCTCCCGGCCTTAAGTTGCAGGGCCCACATAGGCCAGTTCACACAGGGCCCACAGCAGCCAGGCAGGAAGTAAACTGAAAGCCGCATCCCCAAGACCTAGAGGCTCTGGGTCCATCATAGCGCTGTTCTGGGAAGGCAGCCTGTCTAGGCTGGCCCTGGGCCCTGAGGGACAGCCAGCTGCTTCCTGCCTCTGTCTTCTCACTCAGACAAGAGGACGTGTTCTGTTTCCTACAAAGAAAATACCAGTGGGCACAGCATTGGGGCCCGTCTGCAGGCTTGCCCTTCTTCATTGTCCTCACTGCCCTCCCCCGACAAATACTAGGCAGCTGCAGTTTTCTTTTCTTTCTTTTTTTTTTTTTTTTTCTTTTTTTTTCTTTTTTTTGGAGGGGGGGCAGGGGCTGAGTTTGAGACAGGGTTTCTCTGTGTAGCCCTGGCTGTCCTGGAACTCACTCTGTAGACCAGGCTGGCCTCGAACTCAGAAATCTGCCTGCCTCTGCCTCCCAAGTGCTGGGATTAAAGGCGTGCACCCCCACTGCTTGACTCTATGGTCTTTCTATTTATTTATTTTTAACAAACTGTTTATTCTAATAAGCACTCCCAAAGTAGTGGCAGGTAGATCTGTTAGTTCAAGGCCAGCCTAGTCGATACAGCAATTGAGTTCCATGCCATAGCCAGGGTTACATAGTGAGATCTTATCTAAAAAAACAAGACAACAAAATTTTTGATATTTGTTTTCTTTCTTTTTTTCTTCCTTTCTTCTTCTCCTCCTTCTTCTCCTCCTCTTCCTCCTTCTCTTCTTCTTTTTCAAAACAGAGTTTCCCTTTGTAACAGCCCTGGCCATCCTAGAACTCACTCTATAGACCAGACTGGCCTTGAACTCTGCTCCCAAGTGCTGGGATTAAAGGTGTGTGCCACCATCACCTGGCAATATATAAAAATTATTCTTATTTTATGTTCATTGGTGTTTTGCCTGCATGTGTATCTGTGTGAGGTGTCAGAAACTCTGGAGCTGGAGTTACAGACAGGTGTGAGCTGCCATGTGGGTGCTGGGAATTGCACCTAGAAGAGGATCCTGTGTTCTTAAGCACTGAGCCATCCTTCCAGCTCCTTGGTGGGTTTTTGTTTTGTTTGTTTAGTTGGTTGGTTTGGTTTGTTTTTTACATTTTATTTTTTGAGTGTGTGTGCTCAGTGCACACACACATATAGAATTTGAAGGACAACTTGGGGGAGTTCTCTCCGCCTACCTGTTCCCAGGGTTCTAATTCAGGTCATCAGATTTGGTGACAAGTTCCTTTACCCATTGAGCCATCTCACTGGCCCAATCTTTCTTATTCTAAGGTCTCCCCCAAGTGAAGAGCTTCATCCTAGAATATGGCACTAGGTGGTCAGTTGAAGTCTAGCTGAGGCCAGCAGGCTGCTATAGAGACGGAGGCTGGGCCAATCAGAAGCACCCCCAGAAACCTTTATCCCTGGCTTCTCCCTTTACCTCCATTTGTGTGTCTCTGTAGCTAAGGTGACTGGAGGCCTTTTCCAGGCCAGCCACTCAAAATCAGAACCTGTGTGCAGCCACAGGGTTCAGAACCCAGGTCCTGGAGGGGAAGGCTGACCTGGCAAGTGTAGGCCAGAGGCAGCGGGTAGTTCTGTGGCCAGGCTTGTCTCTCCATCTCCCTATGCATACCTGTCCAGGTGAATAGATTCATAGGAAGGATCATGCCAGGCTCCCCCATCAGCTCTCTGGAGCTGAGAGTCAGGGGAAAGCAATGTTAAAGGAGAAGACAGTGCAGGGTCCTGCCAACAGCTAGGTTCTGCTGGAGCAATCAAGAATCGAGCCTGGCCGGGCAGTGGTGGTGCAAGCCTTTAATCCCAGCACTTGGGAGGCAGAGACAGGTGGATTTCTGAGTTCGAGGCCAGTCTGGTCTACAGAGTGAGTTCCAGGACAGCCAGGGCGACACAGAGAAACCCTGTCTCGAAAAACCAAAAAAAAAAAAAAAAAAAAGAATTGAGCCTGATCAGTGTCTGATTTGCTGTGTGATTATTGGCAAGATGTGTCATCTTTGGACTTGGCCTATCTGTGAGATGGCATGTGGGTTAATCCTCCTTGGGCTTCAGACTTCTGTCAGACATAACTGCAGTATTGCCCCTTCTCCCCCTCCCCCTAAGCGCCTAAAGTATTGCTTGGTGCAGAAGGCCTGTGTGCCGAGACTGTACCTCCCCTTTCCAGCCTTAGCCCAAGCTGCCCGGTGTGTCAGTGCTTCTCCAGTCCATGAAGCAGGGTCAGGCTGCCACAGGACTCAGAATCCACAGCTCTTCTCCCTGTGGAGCACGCTAAAGCCTTAATCCCTTTATACAAAGCCCACAGAATCTATCTTCTCAAGGGGAGGGGAGGTGCAAATTGGCTTAGCCATTGATCTAGGGAGATGCTTGCTCAGAGGACCAATGCAGCGGTTGCTTTGGCCACACACATAGCCCTGGCTACCCCATACGTGCTGGGGAACCCTGGGAGATTCAGCGATACAGAGACCCAGGTAAACGGCTGTCTAGACATAGACAGGTTTGGACAGCCAAGTTCCTAAAGTCAACTTGATGTTTCAACCCAAGTTGAGTGTCTGACCCAAGGCATGATTACTCTGAGAAACACAGTCAGAGGGGCAAGAATATAGACAGCCCAGAAAATGCACCCTCTCAATCTCTATCCATATACCTTCTGGCCAGAGGGAAGCTGATTAGTAAATTCCCTTCCAGTACAATGTCAGACCAGCCAAAGGTAAGGACACCTGAGCAGAGACAGCTGATAGCCTCAGGCACTTCCAGAGTAGACCCTGTCAAGGTCAGGAAGTTTCTCTCCTACAAACATGAAAGTCCCTGGCTATGTACACCTCCCTCCCTCTCTCTCTCTCTCTCTCTCTCTCTCTCTCTCTCTCTCTCTTTCTGTGTGTGTGGTCAAGGGCAGAGCTGGTGCATCACTAGAGGAAAGCAGAGGGTATTACAAAACCAGATTCACACCAGGACATGCTAAAACCATCTGCAGGGCTGGGCCAGCAAGATGGTGTAGTGTGTAAAGGTACTTGCAGCTAAGATTGACAACCTGAGTTTGATCCCTGAGATTCACATGGTGGCAAGAACGAACTAATTCTCAAAATTTGACCTCCACATACATGCTCTGCTGTACACACACATACATGCATTCACACTTAAATAAAAGGATAATTTTAAAAATTTAAATAGTATCCATAGGGATTGAGGTGTAGCTCAGTAGTAGAGTTTGCTTAACATGAGTGAGGCCCCATAAAACAGGGCCTGGATTGATGGCCTGACAGTTCAGAGCGCTTGTTCATGCAGAAGACTTAAGTTTGATTCTCAGCATACCCGTGGTGGCTTATAACCATCCATATCTCCGGTTTTAGATGATCTGACACCTTCTTCTGACCTCTGAAGACACCAGGCACACACATGATTCATAGACAAATATTCAGCAATACACTCATACTCATTAGGTAAAATAAAATAAAAAACCCAAATATTTAAAAATTAGTTAATTTATTATTCCTTTATATACTTAATTTATTATTCATTAATTTTGTTTGTCTATAGTCTTGGCTGTCCTGGAGTTCACTATGTAGATTAAAATGACCTCAAACTCACAGAGATCCTCCTGTCTCTGCCTCCTGAATGCTGGGATTAATGGTATGCTCCACTACACCAGGCTTTAGCCTTAATGACCAAACCACAGAGACAACCCTGCTGTCCAACTACTGGAGCCTGGATAAATTGCGGGCAGCCACACTATGCGACACTGTGCAGGACTGGGCCGGGCTGTGAATGCCCTTGGCACAACTTGGGTGTGGACCCAGGAAGGTAAGACATAACTCAAACCAGTGTGAAATTGGCCTCTGGTTCTTGTTAGGGTTGATGGGTAACGTGGGTCAGTCAGGAGTGGGGTAAGGTATCTCAGGTCTCGGTGTCTGGCTGAGGGCAGAGACAGAGGCAGGTGCTGGGCTGTTCACAGGCCACCAGGAAGATAGCAGAGGGACACTGTCACCAGAAGCCTGGAGCAAGGCTAATGGGATATTTTCTGGTTTTCTTTCTGTTGCTGTGACAAAATATTGACCAAGAACTGGAGAGATGGCTCAGCAGTTAAAAGCACTTGCTGCTTTTACCAAGGACCAGAAGCTGCGAGTCAGCTCACAACTGTCAGTAACTACAGTTCTAGGGGACTCAACTCCTTCTGGCCTCTGCCAGACTCCACACTTTCATGTACATTTATATACATATAGGCAAACCACTCATACATATAAAATAAAACCTTAAGGAAACAAATCTGACTGAGAGCAATTTAGGGGAGGTAGGAGTTTTTATACTTTTTGGTGATAATCCATCATAGAGGGAAGTTGGCTAAAAACCTGGAGGCAAAAACTGAAGCAAAAGTCACAGAGAAATGCTGCTTACTGGCTTGCTCCCTGGCCCATGGTCAGGTCTTAAACAGCCCAGGCCTACCTGCTGGGGGATGGTACTGCCCATAGTGGGCTGGACCCTTTATACCAATTAGCAATCAAGAAAATGCGCACAGGCTAATCTGATGCAATCAATTTCTCCACTAAGGATCTATCTTCCCAGATATGTTAAACTGACAACTGAGATTAGTCATCCCAGGATAGGATTATATTCTTTGGGTAGTAGACTTTAGGGCTTAAGATAGGCTTGGTACAGGGGTGAGGTCATCCAAACTAAACCAGCTGCCAACCTGGAGGGCCTGGATCCTGTTTTCCCAGGTGACTCCCATCTGAACTCCCTTCTTTAGGGAACCAAAGAGTTTCCTACTCCAATGGACTCTCCCAAAGTACAACCAAACCTTGGGGTCAGCTGCTAAGCCCAACATCCTCAGAAAGACTTGATCCCAGAGACAAGGTCTCTGAGGATGAGTAGAAGATATTTAATATTTTGTTCATTCTAAGTGTATTACATTTAGTGTTTTGTTTTCCATTTATGTTGTGGCTTGGATCTAACACACACACACCCCAACCCCACCTACAGGCTTCTGTGCTGAAGGCTTGATTCCAGTGTGCAGGGTTTAGAGGTTGGAGTTCTTGGGACGTGGCTGTGTTGTAAGGACTATGACTACACCTGTGGATTAATCCGTCAATGGCTTCACAATTTGATGGGCAATTTGGAGATGATGGAACAGAGGACCTGTTAGTTGGAGGAAGTGAGTCACTGGGGAGATGCCACTGAGGCTACACATCTTGTCCCCTGTTTGAGCTCCCCCCCCCCCTCTCCTCTCTTTGCCCCCTCCCCCCAGCTATTATGAGGTGGTCAGCTTTGCTCTACCATGTGGGCCCCACGGGCCCAGAAGCAATAGAGCCAAGAAACTGAAGACTCTGAAACCATGAGCCAAAATAAACCTTTTCAACTGTAAGTTGGTTTTCCAGGGTATTTTGTCACAACAATGGAATGCTGGGCAACAACTCTATTGGGGAGATATTATCTCCACTTTACAAGACGAAGAAACTAAGGCTTGGGCAGGTGGAGGAATGCTGTTGTTATTGTTATTTTTGCTTTTTTCTTCTCTTTATATTTTTAAATTTATTTGTGGGTGGTGGTAATTCGCAAGTGCTACTCCATGCATGAGAAAGTGAGGGTGACCTGTGGGAGTTGGTTTTCTTTCTCTACCAAGTGGGTTCCAGAGATCAAACTCAGATTGTCTGTCTTAGAGGCAAGCATCTGCACCTGCTAGGCCATCTTTCCAGCAGTAAATAAGTCTCACCAACCGTGAGCTCTTCCTGTGCATCAGGCAAGGAGAGTGAGCCTCTTTGGAGGGGACAGAAGGATCTGGCCCCAGTGCTCTCTTGGCCTGTCACATACAACTCTGAGGCACCCAGTGTTCCCTGCTCACCTCCCCTATGACTCCCCAGTTGTTCAGTCCCAGCCCAGAAGCTTCAGGATTACATTGGAAGATATAAACAGAAAAGGAAATTGTGTGTAAAGTTGACACACACTTCGTTCTGTCTTCTGCTTCTAGTGGAGACCAAATGTGACACTCATCTGCAGAATCTGTGCCACCAATCTTCAAAATGCTGAAGTAATATTCCCACCTTTGTCCCAGACAGGGACACTGGACACATTTGATGCAGAGAGTCAGATTCATTCTGGAAACATTCACTAGGCATCTGCTACAAACCTAGCACTGTGTTAGGGTGGGGGAACACAGTGAATGAGACCTATCCGGACCCACAAGATGCTCATGGCAGACAATCTAAGGATTAGGAGGTTACTAATCAGGCTCAGGGTAATCCAGGATTAACTCCTCAGCAGCAGAGTGGTAAGAGGGGCCAGAAGTTCCCGTGGATGATTCAGGGAGTTGGGGCCTTCAAGGGACACAGTTTCCTAGAATGAAAGACACACACACACACAGAGTGAGCACTGAGAGTGGGGAGGGGAATCCCAGCTGCAAATTGTAGACAGAGCAAAGGGTTCTGGAATGCTCTGGACAGTGAGGCCCCCATCCTAGACGGCATGATTCCCTGTGGCACTTCCTGCTTGGTCTGTGGCAGCCCTGCCTGCCCTGCTAGTACACAGTCAATCCCCTGTCCAGCGCCTCAGCCTTATTTATCTTTATTGTACCCTACTGTGATGGTTTTTATATGCTTGGCCCAGGGAGTGGCACTATTAGGAGATATGGCCTTATTAGAGTAGGTGTGGCCTTGTTGGAGTAGGCGTGGCACTGTGGGAGTGGGCTTTAAGACCCTCATCCTAGCTGCCTGGAAGCCAGTCTTCTAGCTGCCTTTGGAACAAGATGCAGACCTCTCAGCTCCTTTAACCCAATGCCTGCCTGGACACTGCCATGCTCCCGCCTTGATGATAATGGACTGAATCTCTGAACCTGTGAGCCAGCCCGAATTCAATGTTGTCCTTTATGAGAATTGCCTTGGTCATGGTGTCTGTTCACAGCAGTAAGACCCCAACTAAGACACCTACTCACACATAGCTTAGCTGATAGCTCCCCACCATGCTGAACCACCTCACTTCCAGGTCTCTGCTCATGCTGTCCTCTCTTCCAGCAGTGCTCCCCACCCCATTCTTCTGTTCCTTATAAATTACTGAATACTCAGCTCTGCCCTCCTCCTCTCCCAGAACCATGCCTGCAGGAGATCTTCACACTATAAAGAATTTTGGAGCAAAACTCTATGCTCCAGAGCCAGGAAAGTGGCTCAGCAGGCTAAGGTTCTTGCTGCCAAACCTATCTGCCTGAGTTTGATCCCTGGGCCCCACATGATGCATGAAGAGTTGTCCTCTGACTTCTACACACACACCATGGAACATGCTTCTGTGTGTGTGTGTGTGTGTGTGTACACACACTATGCAGACACATGGCTATACATGGATATACACACTGACTGTAATTAAACAAACAAACAAAAAAACCCAAAAGGTTGTGCTTCAACAGCCCCGACAGTCTCCTGACCCAATTCACTGATTTAAAGAATTCAGGTGGGAGCCAGTGAGATGACTCAGCAGGCAAAAATCATCTGCTTCCAAGCCTGTGGACCTGAGTTCAATCCCTACAATTCACATGCAGGAGGGAAAGAACCTACTCAGGTTGTACACACACACACACACACACACACACACACACACACACACACACACGAGTGAATCAAAAATGTAAAAAGCATTAGTAACTACTCAGGAGGTTGATACTATACAATAAAGGCTGCTTCCCAGGGGATTTGCTGAATACACAGTCTTAATAATGCTCACTAAGGGGATATAAACTCAGCCAGATATAAAACAAAACACACAGGCTTTGAGCTGGAAAGATGCTGCAGCTATTAAAGGCCAGACTCAACTGTGAAGACAAGAGGGTGGGGGCAGGGGAGGGCTGGGAGCCTGCTTAGCTGAGTGCTTGCCTTGAAAACACAAGAACTGAGTTCAATTCTCATGAAAATAAAGCCTAAGGACTAGTGTGGTGACATTCAATCACACTGTGAGTTTGAGGTCAGCTTGGTCTACACAGCAAGTTTCAGACCAACCAGAACTAAATAGTGAAAGCTTGTCTAAAATAAGAATGTAAAAATTTTAAATCCTGGTGTGGTAGTTTACATTTGTAATCTCAGCAGTTGGGGGCAAGGTGAGGGGTGGTGACAGGTAAAGTCCTGGAGCTCTCTGCCAGCCAGTCTAGCTAATCTAGTTTTGGGTTAGCAAGAAACGATGTCAGGAAAACAACAACAAAAAAAAGTCACATCTTAAAGTTGATTAATTAAATTAAAAGGTAGTGGCTGATACTTGAGGAATGACACCCCAGGTTGTCTTGGCCTCCTATGTGTGTGTGTATATGAATCGCCCGACCTACACTCTAATCTGAGGCTGGGGTGCCAGGCAGAGGCACTGCTGTGCACTAGCAGGGTGAATGAGACAGCCACAGTTCCTGTGGGAGCTCTCTCTCTCACACATACCACAATCACATACACACACATATACATGTACACACAGCACAGTCACACAGACACACACATACATTCACATACACATACATACACACCGCCGTCAAACACACACTCACACACATCACATTTACACACAGAGAGAGACACCCACACTCACACACACTCATGCACACACACAGACACAAGACAAAGCATGGTAAAAAGCAGAGAAAGAAGATTTAATCTTGGAACTGGAAAGAGAAATACAAAGGGATCTAGCATTCCCCCAAGTTCATTTTCACTGGTAGAGATATGTGCTTTGGATTTCAACACAAGAAGAGTGGGTCAGAGGACAAGAGGCATGTGTCATGGAGCGGTCCTGGTCAAGTGTGCTCCTTCCTCATCAGTGCCTCAGTCTGATCCTGCAAGTGGCCACACAAGAAGTTGGCTGTCATGGGAGAAGGGAGCTATCTGGCTTCTCCAGGGGCAGCTTTATCATCATCAGAGTTGACTGCTGAGGTCTAAGGTGCTTTGCTGTTCCTGGAACCCAAAGCGACTGTAGATTTAGGACAATGACCCTAAGGCTTTACTCCTTGAAGGTAAGATAGTGGGTCAGACAGTCATCCTTGATGGTTATCATGTCTGTGCAGGGTCAAGCAGCAGCCTGAGCCAGAGTGAGGGAGATAGACACAGAATGAGGCAGGAACACCAGCCAGCCCTTCACCCTGGTTTTAGTCACCTTGTGGACCCAAGTGAGGAGCCGATGCTTTTTAGCAAAGGATCCTCAAAGTCTCAGCTCCAACTGGTCTCCCCAGGAGAGACAGCTCCCATCTGCCCCACTGGTCTGTAACTGTGGGGTGAGGTGTGAGAGAGCTGTGGAGCACTAGTGTGTGGTCTCTGGGATGACCCTGTAACATCTCCAACTATCTTAACTGTGAAATACGGGTAAAATCTGGCACAGGCTCATGGCTACTTCATCCCTAGACCCTCAGAGTCACCTCACTGGCTATGAGACCATCGAAACAAAGGTCCCCAAGGAGTCAGAATTTCCCCAGGAAGTCCATGCTTAGGGAAGAGAAGGACTAAAGCCTTGTACCAGCCAGGAGAGGAGCCTGTCTCTCAGGAAGAGATTCCATGAAGTTCTGACCACTCCCCAGAGCATTTGCAGTAAAGACTGGAGCAGAGACAACAATGGGTCAGCATGGCTGGGACCACACCGTGACCAGGGCTGCTTAGCTATGCACACCTCTTGCCCTCTATTTAAATCTAACCCTCGTGTCAGGACTTTGGGATGACTGCACCTCCTTATTTGTTTCCCGCTTTCCAGTGTGGCCACACTGAAAAAGTTCTCTTCTCTTTGCTGTTCACTGTTATTTGTCTCTTTAATTGGTGTATTCAGAATGTGTGGCCAAGGCTTGTAGAGGCTGAGGCAGTCCAAGCTGTGACCTTAAGAACTCTGGTCTTATGCATATCGGTGAAATCGTATGGAATTTGCTTTCTATTGTTTGTTTGTTTGATCTGTATTCTTTGCTCAGGAATCTGTCATTTTGTCTGCATCTGTGTATGAATACCATGTGTGTACCTGGTGCCCAGAGAAGTAACAGGAGGGTGTTGGATTCCCTAGAACTGAAGTTACAGACCACTGTGAGCCACAGTGTGGGTACCAGGAATTGAACTCGGGTCCTCTGGAGGAAGAGCAGCAAGTGCTCTTAGCCTCGGGCTATGTCTCCAGTACTGTTATATTAACTATTATTCTTCAATTGAGATGATATATATGAGTTTCACTATAATTAATAAACATTTTGCACTTATCAACTTGTAAGTAACTGATAAGCGTTTTATAGGAAAATAGTTGTGATTATATGACTATTCTGTTTTTCCATCACATCACCCAGGAGTCTTCACATCTGTGTGAGCTACTTCTTTTGCCACACAAAGCTGAGAAAAACAATGTTAGGGCCTCACTGTTTCCAAGGTTTCAGTCCAGGGTCACTGGCCTCACTTTTCTCTGGCCTGTGTGGAGGCAGAACCTTGAGATGGAAGGATTTGGTGAAGAGGGGCCACCCAGCTCATGGAAGACAGGAAGCAGAGAGAGACTGAGAAAGGAGGGGTGAGGGGCAGGATATACATTTCAAAAGCATACTCCTTCGTCCTGTTTCCTCCATGACTTCCCCAAAACTGTCAGAGCACGCACTCTTCCGTGGATGAACCCGCTGACGAGGATGAGGCCCTCAGGACCCAGTCACTTCCCCCAAACCCATCGAGCTTCAAATTCAACCCAAATTAACATTAATGATTCTTGCTTGAATCAAATATTTCTATAATTGTGAAAAACTATTTTTCTACTTTTATTTTTTTCCGTATTTGTTTGTATTTAGCTTTAAGTAAGAGCTTTCCTCTTCTCACTAGTGTGTGTTTATATGCATGTGCATGCATGCATACTCCTGTACATGTGGTACACATGTGTGTGTGTGTGTGCATGTTCCTGTGCATGTGGTGTTTGTATGTGCACATGCATACATGTCCCTATACATGTGGTATACATATGTGTATTTGCTTGCATGCATATTCCTGTCCTGTGGTATACATGTATGCCTGTGAGTATGCATGTTCCTGTATGTATGGTGCACATGTCTGTGTGCACATGTGTGCATGCATGCATGTTTCTATGTATGTGGTACATGTGCACATATGTTCTTGTACATGGTGTCTGTGTGTCTGTGTTTGTATGGAGGCCAGAGGACAACCTTGGGTGCTGTTCTTTCTTGGGTGCCATCCACCGTGGTTTTTTGGAGAGAGTTTTTCACAGGACCTGGAGCTTGCCGATTATGCTAGGCTGGCTGTCCAGGAGTCCCAGGGATCCATTTGTCTCTAATTCTCAGTGCTAAGATTACAAGGGTGGGCCAAGAAGCCTGACTTTTTACTTGGGCTCCGGGGATCAAACTCAGGTCTGCAGCAGGCACTTTACTAACCAAGCTGTAAGCTCCAGCAGCAGAGGACTCACGGGCCTTCTCGGATCACCAAGCTCTGCTCAAGGTAGGGAGCAGGGAGGGCCCTATATACCTGAGATGCCCTTTCCTGCTGGAGCCACAGCCAACTCAGCAGACCCCTGGAGATGTTGGAAATAGAGAGGATAAGGATGATAGGAACCTGGGTAGAAATCTTCCAGGGAAGCAGGCCAGATCTTCTAGAAAGCTGCCAGGTAACGGTGGTTGGAGGAGTCTGAAACTTAGGTAACCTGGGAAGCTCTTTGAGAGAAATAACAAGCTGGGCATAGTGGATTACACAGCAACCCCAACATTCAGGAAGCAGATCTTTGAGTTTGAGGGCAGCCTGGTCTACATGCTGAATTCCAGCCCCCCTAAAAGGAAAAGAAAATATCAAATTTGAATACAAAATTCGGTAGAGGACCTTGGAGAAAGCCTTGAAGCACACACCTTCTTAGCTGACAAAGCACAGCTCCTTCTGTCTTCTCACCCGGAGAAGCCTGTGGCCTTCCTGTCTAGAATTTATGATGCAGGACTGTGGAGTCCCCTCTCTGCAGAGTTTGGAATTATGTTCGTTTTCTGCTTTCCTTGAGCTCTTAAGGGCAGGTGAGATGTCTTTGTTAATGCCTGTCTCCAGGAGAAACGGAGCTTAATAGGCACATAGGGTAGATGGAAGAAAGCAGGGGAGGAAGGAGTAAGGTGTGTAGAGAAGGAGATGTGAAGCTTATTTATACATCAGGCAGGTTGGAGACATGCTGTTGGCAAAGTGCTTGCCCTGTAAGCATCGGGGCCTGAGTTTGAGCCATGGCACCATTTAAAAGAGCACCTTCTCATCCTAGAATTGGGGAGGAGGACACAGGAGGCTCTTTGGGCTTCACTGGCCAGCCAGCCTAGCTGATTGGGAAGCTCCAGGTCAATGAGAGAGTCTGTCTTCAAAAACAAGATAGATAGCTGCTAAGGCACAACATCCCAGGTTGTCCTTTGGTTCTACTTGCATGCTCATTGGTTACCAACTGCTACACACAGATTATGCACCAGGCTACTTTTATGTATTGTGTTCTAATAATTCCAAGGTTGAGGTATGATCGTGAAGTGTTGGGTTAAAGTGGTGTGAGCGAGTCCCGTATCCGCGCCAGGGCTTGGGCCTCTGGAGGAGGCAGGATGCAGGAAGTTTGACCAAGTTCACCCCACTGCACCGCCGGGTGGGTGTTGGGCTGTGAGAAGCTGTGGGACACCACCCGGGGGTGGGGGAGAGCGGTCTGGGGTCCTGGGGACTACACGGAGCCAGCTCCTTCTGGTTCTCAGGCTCTTGGATATCCCAGGCGCCGCTGGATGCTGCAGAAGAGCTGAGATAGGAGTAGGGGCCCAAGGGCTGGATCTAGCATGGTGCAGAGGGGGAAAGGCAGGGAGGAGCTGGGCTGGGTCCTGCTGGGGACCGAGTCTTTGGCTTGTCGGTGGCTAGCTGGTTTGGTTTGGTAGAGACCATGGCTGGGAGCGCTGAGAGGCCCTCTGTGGGAGACTAGATGAGGCTCTTTAGACAAAGACCTGTTCCATTGTTCCCCACGGTGGATCCTGATGAAGAGATAGTTCATGGTTCTAGGGTATTTATTGTCATGGTGGAGAGTGGCAATGAGTGAAACCGTACACCCCTCCCACTCTCAACCTCAGGGCGGGCTGGAGGTTAAAATACCTTTTTGCAGGGATTAGTGGTTGGGAAGGGGAAGGGGAGTTTATTGGCTAAGCCTCTAGGTGCCTCATTAAAATGGGAATGTCCTGGGGACCCCCTACTGGGTCTCTGAGGTTTTAAACCTTAGCTCAACCAGAAACCAGGCTGCTTTTCACAGTCCCACAATGAAGTGTCCACCAAGAGGCTCACTGTTGAAGGCACTGTCCCTAGAGTTGGAACCTATTACACTAGGAAATGAAGATGACCGCTCAGCAGTCCTATCGTCCCCAGGATTCCAGCTGTCCCAGCAAGATGCTCGACATCAACAATCAGAAGCACTCAGCGTTTTACAGTTCACGATCTGTCTGTAGATGTGATCACCTCCAAGAACAGGTCAGAAGGGTGCATGTCCACTACTTCTTAAGATGCATTGGGCCTGGCAGATGGAAGGCTCACAACTCATCTTTGCTGATTTAAAAAGAGCGAGCCTGGCCGGCAGTAACAGCCACTCCACAGTCCTCCTGTGAGCCATAGTTGGGCAGGGCTGTAAACCTGGAAGCAAATAAGGTACACCTAGTGATCATATTGAAATCAAAACAAAGCTAGACCTGAACCACAAAATAAGATATAATGTTCAAAGTTTTTCCGTTATGACTCTGCAGAGATTTTTTTCCCCAAGATGGGTCATTTCTCCAAATGTCTCATTCAGGGTGTGCCTTGTTTTGCTGGTGCCAGAGCACATGCATAGCCTGTCCAATGACCCACCCAGTCTCCAGTTGGTGCCACTGCTCCTGATCAATTCCTGTGGATCCCAAGGCACAAGGTCTCTGAGGAGCAGAAAGATCTTCAGAGGTAGGGCCTAACAGGCTTGGCCCTGATCAGGACAATTGTCACTTGCTATGTATCCCCTGCTATAGACATCAGGATCAGTCTGGACCTCAGTTTCCCTGTCTGAATAAACAGGTTCCTAGTAGTTACTTCCTGGGCACACAGGGCACAGGCGTGGCGTGTGGAGAAACGAAGCAGGACACACAAAACCAGACCATGGTGCCCAGAGGTGCAGTGGTGGCAGGGAGCACCTGCTGCCCGAGTGTTCTCCAGGGGCTGTGAGACCTTAGCTTTTGTGTGTATTGCAGAGCAGAACCCTGGGAGCCTCTGAATGGGCTAAGGGTCACAGTGGCTAGCTTGGGAATCACAGTCTTTCCCAGCCCTGGTTTGGCTCAGTGGCTCAGCCTTAATTCTTGGCCCAGGTTCAGCCCTCAGTCCCTGGCCCTGCCCCTCCCTCCCCTGGCCACCCTGGGAATTAGTCAGGAAGCATGCACAATGGGCTTATTGTTAATAGAGGAAGACCAAAATAGCTTGGGACTGCAGACTGACAGGGGGGTGGATGGGCAGAGCCTGTCACAGTTTTGGGGAGCCAATTTTTCTTGAGGGGAACTCGGACTCAAATAGGTATGTTTGGAGTAGGCTACTCAAAGGTGATCCCTCCCTTGCTCTCCTCACCTATAGCCCAGCATCTCTCCTACCTGCGCAAGTCTCTCCTCATGCCCCCTGCCCTTGTCCATCTCTGTACCTTCACTCCCAGTAGACAGCACTTGTGTCTCTCTGCTGGAGGATAGCTCAGGTAGTCAGAACCACTCTGCCTGCTCCCAAACAGAGTAGGCAACATATAGACAGGTATGTCCTCTGTGGCTGGGAGGGAAGAAGAATTAGTGCCCCAACCTTCTTACCTCTGATGACAACATCTCTATGTGCCCAGGCTTCCCTGTGCCATGAGGACAAATCCCCCATTTCTGCTATTTTGTTTGGTGCCCTTGGCTGGTATGCTTTCTCTTTGCTTATGTCTTCTACCTCCCTGTCTCCTGCTGTCTTTTCCACTTTCAGCTTCTTTATAAAAAGTTCAGTCTGTTTCAAGAGCATCTGACCTAACACTGTCCCCAGCCACAGAACCAAGTGCAGTTGAGGGAGATGTCTTGAAGATATCCGTCATATATTTGACTTTTGGAAGGTACTGGAGACTTGAAGGGAGGGAATAGGAGAGAAAGGGCCTAAGTTAGTCAGAGATACCCGGGGTCATATACACAAACAGAGAGACGTCTTTATTATAAATGAGCGGAGCTGGGCATGGTGACATGCGCTGTAATCCTAGCACTGGGACAGTGGGGGCAGGGACGGGAGCTATACAGCGAGACCCCGGTTCCAAAACACCAAGGACTAGGGATACAGGCCCGTAGCAGGGCACTTGCCAAGCATGTGAAAGGTCCTGAGTTCAAACCCAGTAAAACTACACACACACACACACACACACACACACTCACTCACACACTCACTCACACACACACTCACACATACATGCACACACACACACACACTCACTCACACACACACTCACACACACACTCACACATACATGCACACACCCAAGCACAGAGGAGGGGGCAGGGAGAACTGACTCTCGAGATTCGAGATTATGGAGGCTTAAAGAGGCCCCAGGAGAACTGAGGCATAAATGTCAGTCTGAGAATTGAGTGTGAGGGGAAAAAATAAGACACATAGCAGCATATTGTGCATTCCTGCCTAGACAGTCTACTTGGGCCTGCCCGTCCCTGGGCCCATCCGCCCCAAGGAGGCTTTGGCTTCACCCAGGTACCCATTCAACTGCTAACTTCCCAAACATCTAGCTGTGCTCAGCCAAGTGTCTGGGCATCCATGGTCCTAGCAAGTGACATGTTTAGGTAATCGGTTCACAGCCTTGTTAGATGCCATCGCTCAACCGCCTTCAATCATCCCACTGTCTCAGCACAAACCCATTTCACAGGCCCCAAAACAGGACTCAGTGCCCTTGGTGGGTGGGAGTCCTCCCAAGCTGT
The DNA here is from genome assembly GCA_028551405.1 of Uromys caudimaculatus. NCBI lineage: Eukaryota > Metazoa > Chordata > Mammalia > Rodentia > Muridae > Uromys > Uromys caudimaculatus. The sequence continues at coordinate 61,766,428 of CM052706.1, forward strand.
GCTCTGCCTTTCAGCAGCCCTGCCCAGACCATGGCTTTCTTCCTCACACACCTACTTAGGGATCTAGAGAAGAGCAAACCATGTTAGTGCTCATCGCCAAAGGCAAAGAGGCCAAGTAGCCATAATGAATAGCAACAGACAGGAGTCAAGAGGGTGAGCCTGCACTGCAGACAGAGAAGCAATTGTGCCAAGCACATGCAAGGCTGGAGCCCTGGGAAGAGGTAAGTGCTGGCCAGGAAGGAGGCAGGATGGTGGCCATCGGGGCTGCCTGTTAAGGATTCCAGCATTAGTCCCGTGTGGTGGCACATGCCTGTAGTCATAGCACCTGGAGGTGTGTTCTATATATATAATCATAGCACATAGGGCACCACAAGTGTGGCCTGAGTTCAAGGCCAGCCTGAATCACATAATGAGGTCTAGGTTAGTCTTGGCTACATAGTGGAATCCCGTCTCAAGCAAAATAAAACAACAACAACCACAAAAAACCCCAAACCAAAAACCAACCAAGCAACCATCCAACCAACCAACCAACCAAACAAACAAACAAACAATAAAACAATAAAACAAACAAACAAAAAACAAAGAAAAGGAGGAAAAGATGTAACCTTTCTGGAAACTTCTGCTGTTCTTCCTAGAGAGAGGTTAGCTAGGGGAGAGAGCTTAGACTTGCGTGATCAAATACAAGATACCCCTTTAAAGTTGAATTTCAATTTTTAAAAAAATGATTTATTTATTTTTATTTACTGTGCACTGATGTTTTGCCTGAAAGTCTGTCTGTGTGAGGGAGCCAGAGCTCCTGGATTTAGAGTTACAGACAGTTGTGAGCTTCCATTGGGTGCTGGGAATTGAACCAGGGTCCCTCAGGAAGAACAGCCACTGAGTCATTTCTCCAGCCTCTGAATTTCACCTTTTAAAAAAATGTATTGCCAGGCATGGTGGTGTCTGCCTTTAATCCTAGTATTTGGGAGACAGAGACAGACGGATCTCTGTGAGCTTGAGACCAGACTGGTCTAATAAATACCAAATTTCAGGTCAAAATTGTGTCAGGGTCGTGTGGTCCCCTCTCCACCCCTGGTTCACTTATCATATGGAGGCACAGAAGAGGAAGGCATTTTATCAGGCTAGTCCTCTATGGCCAAGTAGGGGTCCCATCTCCTGTCCAAAAGTAGGCACATATGACCCTGAGCTGCAGAGAATCAACTACACACAGTCTGAACACCCCCGTGTATGAGCAAAAGTCACAACAACCCAGCAGAGATGTCCCCATTTTGCTATGCTGCATACTCATGAGATAACAGATGCAAAGACCAGCAGAATTGTTTGTAGCCGATGATGGTAGGGTCAAGGCTTGGGCCCAGGTCCCCACCTGCAAGTTTGCTGTTCTTCCTGCCCCCTCTGTCCACAATGCCAAACTCTCTGCTGCTAGCAGAGACAATATCTCAGCAAAAGTTCTTCATTTTGCAGATGCCCCTCTAGCAACCGCACCAGAACTGCCCCTTGCTGCAGGCTTTTCATCTACCCCAGGACCCCGGCATTTGTGCATGGTGTACAATGCCATCCACAATGCCTTGTTCTGACTTCCCTAGGTGTGACTTCAGCCTCAGTCAGCAGCACCTGCACCTCTTGGTCAATGCCAGAAGGCAAGCCCACGAACTAAGGATTTCTTGCAAGAAAAGATCAGACTATTCCAATTAAACAGAAACCTCCTCAGCTGTGTAGGCTCAGCTGTGGCCACTGGGGAACTGGGAATTAAGGCCTCCCGGGCTCAGCTTTTCTTCTCTTTCTCAAGCGTCCTCCCTTAGCCTGTGAGTGAGGAGCCTGCTCACTGACCACCCTGGAAGCTGTAGACCAGGAGTGATGTCTTTCCTCATTCCTTTGGGTGCCAAACCCTGGCTAGACAGGTGGGTCTTTGGCCTCCACAGGACCCCCAAGCTGCGCGGATGTCTCCTTCTGTCTGATCCAAAGACCAGTAGCTGAGGATACCAGCTTGGCCAGCAGTGTCCCCTCAAAACTTCCTCCAGATCCCAGGGACCACATTCCCACCAGGGAGGCACTTTTGACAAGTCCTGGCTCAGCCTTGTAAATACTACACTTGAGTCCAAAGACCTAAATTGAAGTCCCACCTCTGCTGCTTCTGAGCTAGTGTGTCAGGACTGTCATGGAGAGCTAGCCATACAGGATGTATGCTATCTGACTCTTTGAAGGGGGGCCTAAGGATGGCAGCACCCATATCGCCTGGGTGCTTATTAGCAGTATAGAGCCTTGTTACTCTTCCACAGAGTCTGAATAAGACTCTGCCTTATCAAGGTGAGTTAAATATCAGAGTTTCAGAGTCACTGAGTTGTTATGATCCTAGGGCCACAGTGTGGGTGGCACTCGTGGAATTCTATGATGTGGCTCTGCCTGATTGGGAAAAGTCACTTTTCTCTGGCTCTGATTTTCCTGTCTGTCTCTCAGATGAGGGTCAGGTTGAAGAGGCCTGGTAGACACAGCCTCAGTGGAGGACCAGAGGAACTGGCTGGGTTGACACAAACGACTCCCTCTGGGAGGTGAGCTCTACACCCCTCTGACTCCCTCTGGGAGGTGAGCTCTACACCCCTCTGACTCCAAGCACTTCCAGAAAAACTTAATCCTTAGGCTGTGAATCTGGAGAGGATCCCAGGGAGTCAAGTAGATACTTTTTTTTTTTTAAATTAAAACACATTTTTCTTTTATGTATATGAGGGTTTTTTTTTTTTTGCCTGCATGTTTGTCTGTGTACCATGTGTGTACCAGTACCCACAGAAGATGGTACAAGTCAGGTAGGTCCTCTGGAAGAGCAGCCTGGTGCTCTTAACCACTGAGCCATCTCTCCAGTTCCAGACACCAACTTTCACTCAAAATCAAGAAGGAAGAGTTGACGTAGCAAAGCTGATGTCAGCGTGAGCAGAGTCAAGCCTGGCTTTTCACTCCCAGCATGCCCCGCAGATTTACAAAACTGTCTTTGCAATTTACCTGCCTCTGTCTTGTCTTCAGCACCCTGTGGGGATAAAGTAGAAGCAGCTTGAATAAAACCTCAAAAATAGAATCTTTCTTGAAATAGAATATCTAAACTGGGTGTACTGGCTAGTTTTGTGTGTCAACTTGACACAAGCTGAAGTTATCACAGAGAAAGGAGTTTCAGTTGAGAAAAATGCCTCCATGAGATCCAGGTGTAAGGCATTTTCTCAATTAGTGATCAAGGGGGGAGGGCCCCGTGTGAGTGGTACCATCTGTGGGCTGTGGTAGTCTTGGGTTCTACAAGAAAGCAGGCTGAGCAAGCCTGGAGAAGAAAGCAAGCCAGTAAGCAGCATTCCTCCATGATCTCTGCATCAGCTCCTGCTCCTTGACCTGCTTGAGTTCCAGTCCCGACTTCCTTTGGTGATAAATAGCAGCATGGAAGTGTAAGCTGAATAAACCCTTTACTCCCCAACTTGCATCTTGGTCATGATGTTTGTGCAGGAATAGAAACCCTGACTAAGACACTGGGCATGGTGGTTCATACATGTAATCCCTACCCTTGGAAGGCTAAGGCAGGAGGATCACCATGAGTTCCAAGGCTACAGAGTGAATTCCAGTTTCACCTGGGCTGAAGAGTGAGACTTGGTCTCATAAAAGAAAACGAAAAGTGGCCCAGCACCTCACGCACAGTAGAACTACCCTGGTGGTGTGGATGAGCCTATCCAAGGGCATGTGCACCAGAGAGCTGGCCCGGCCGACCCCTTGCACCCTGACCCCACCCCGAGGCAGGCAGGAGAGCTGGCCCTGGTGGCACAGGCACAGGAGAGCTTGTGGGCTGGCCAGCTCAGCTTCCATCCAGACCCATATACAGGGCTTTGAGTTGGCCCAGCCCATCTATGAATTGCTGGAGCACATGAAAGAGACAATCCTGCAGATCCAAAGTTGCAGAATCTTCATGACACAGGGCAAAAAGAGGATAACTGAGAGGAGTCCTGATGAGGATCCAGTATTGATAGTGCAGCAGAAGCCAGAGGCCTCCAACCAGACCGATGACTCATTTGTAATGGACGTTTGCAAGTGAAGATGTTTGGGCAAAAGGGTTCACTGTGTGACACACCTCAGCATCCACAGCAAGATTTATTTTTTGTTTTCTTTGTCGTGGGAGGTTGCAAGGGCAGAGGGTGGATATGAATGGACAGGGAGATGACTGGGATTGGGTGCATGATGTGAAATTCACAAAGAATCAAAAAGAAGAGATAGAGATAGATAGATAGATAGATAGATAGATAGATAGATAGATAGATGGATGGATAGATAGAATATTAGTCTTTGCTTGTGAGTTGTATAGAACAGGGTTCAGGAAACCTCACTTGCCCATTTCTGTTCTAGAGGCAAAATAGAAACTGGTCTGGGAAGGTGCTAAGGCTAGACTCTGCTGGGCACCTAAGTCCAGGATAAAGACAAAAACAAAAACTAGTTTTGTTTCAAATCCAAGTTAGAGGTTGGAATCTATAACATTTAATTTGTGTGTGTGTGTGTGTGTGTGTGTGTATGTGTGTGTGTGTGTGTGTGAGAGAGAGAGAGAGAGAGAGAGAGAGAGAGAGAGAAAGAGAGAGAGAGAGAATGCATGTGTGCACATGTGGAAGCCAGAGGATGACATTTGGTGTTTGTCTTTTGTTGTTTTGTTTTTGTTTTGGTTTGGTTTTTTGGTTTTTCGAGACAGGGTTTCTCTGCGTAGCCCTGGCTGTCCTGGAACTCACTCTGTAGACCAGGCTGGCCTCGAACTCAGAAATCCACCTGCCTCTGCCTCCCGAGTGCTGGGATTAAAAGCGTGCGCCACCACTGCCTGGCTTGGTGTCTGTCTTAATTGCATTATTGCATTTCACCTTGTATATTGAGTCAGGATCTCTCACTTGGACCCAGGGTTTGCCAATTTGACCTAGTCTAGCTAGCCAGATTGTTCCAACTTCCTTTTGCTGCCTCTTAAGTGCTGGGATCACTGGAGGGCTGCCCTGTCTACCTAGTGTTTAGGTGTGTTAGAGATCCAAACCCTCCCTGATCCTTAGCATTGTGAGGCAAAAGAAGTCATGTCCCCATTGCCTGGAATCTATAATATTTGGATATCCCTTGACTGGATCCCTCTTCCAAGAGAGTGGTTGTCAAGCCCCCAGGGAGGATATATGTAAAGATTGTGCCTTTTATTGAAAGGGAAGGACTGAGGGAGGAGAGGCTGGAGATTTAAACTTGAGCTACCTAAAGCCACAGAAGTGAGGTGTCAAGTAGACCACTGACCATCTGGGCCTTGAGTTGAATCTGAAGCTGGAGGAGGTATTTTAAACAGTGCATTAGTCATATCTGTTCAGGAAGGAATGTAGAGACAGGAGTGGCTGAACCTCACTCAGAGGATCAAGAGGGCCAGAGAAGTAGGAACACACAGCAGGTTGCTTGTTGGAGCCAGGAGGAAGGTATCTTTGCAGGAGAGGCTGTGCCCGGCATTGCCAAGGCCCTGAAGATGAGTGCTGTTGGGAGATCTGGAAATATAGAGGACTCTAGTGGCCTCACCACCAGCAGTTTCGGTGGGAAAGTGGGTGTGGAGCCACAGAGGAAGGATGTGACATCAGCAAGTCTTCAGAGACATTGTAACCTTTGCAGAATGGTCGAAATGAAGCATTAGTCATAAAGATGAGGGTTCGGACTAAACAAACTTGTACTGAGCGTTGACTGTGTCCCAGGCACAATGCCAAGGTCCAAGAATGCAAAGGCGGGGAGAATAACCACACTCCAATATGCTTAAGCCAGAAAGGCATAAACATGTAGGCCAGCAACAGGGATCTCAGAGCTTATGGCTCAGGACCAGGAACAGAGTCGGTACTGTGAGACCCCTGTGCTTGGAGATATGGAGAGAAAAAGGAAAGCCTCGCTCAGCAATGGGGCAGAGGCTTCCAAAAACACAAAGTTGTGAAAGAAAGGAGGCAGGGGTGATACATCAGGTAGCCAAATGTGGCCTCCAGGGGTGATGACGGGCAGAGGGAGATGTAGAAGATAAATCTGAGGAGTGAGGTGCTGCCCACTTAGCCTGTGTGCTCTGTATTTTAGTGACACTTCCTGCTGAGTGCAGTTGTGCATCCTTGTCACCGCAGAGTTGGGGAAGCAGATGCAGGAGGGTCAGGAGCTCAGTCATCTTCAGCTAAGAAGTGAGTTCAGCTGGAGCTACAGAAGACCCTGTGAAGTGTGTGTGTGTGTGTGTGTGTGTGTGTGTGAGTGTGAGTGTGAGTGATAGAAAGGGAAGAAGGGCAGGAGGGATAGAGAGATTTCTTTTTCAATAATTTATTTATTTTTAATTTATGTGTATTGGTGTTTTGCCTGTATGTATGTCTGTGTGAGGGTATCAGATATTGGAGTTACAGATACATGTGAGCTGCCATGTGGTGCTGGGAATTGAACGCAGGTCCTCTCGGAAGAGCAGTCACTGCTCTTAACCACTGAACCATCTTTCCAGCCTATCTATCTGTCTGTCCGTCCATCCGTCCATCCATCCATCCATCCATCTAGCTATATTTCTAAAGAAAGGAATACATGAAAATAACCTGGATCCACCAGCTGCATCCCAGGTACGAAGCTACCTAAAATATTTTTTGTTTTGAGATATCGTCCCACTATGTAACTGAAGTTGGTCTCAAACTCTTGATCCTTCTGCCTCAGCCTCCCAAGTGCTGGTGCTCTTTAAATATTTTGAATTAGTGTTTGACAGTTATAGCAGACCTGAGTTTATATTATGAATCTGTAAGGTGTAATTGCTTTCATAGCCTTGGGTCCTTTAACTTAATGGAGACTCAGAGATTTAGGATAGCAGGGATCACCTGGTGACTTACATTAACAGTCTTCCAAGGAGATACAAAAGCGACCAGCTGAGAACCAGAGTGCCAACAGCTTTTCTAGGCACACAAGGCAGATTCAAATACCCATTTAAGAGATGGCACAAACTGAGTCTGTAAGAGATGTAGACCTGTCTCAGGCCACAGCAGAGTTAACAACTGCAGGAAGCAGCTTGCACCATGCTCAGAGCCTTGGCTGTCCCAGTTGGGGGACATGCTAAGCCTGTGAAGGGACCTGGAGCCAGAGGCCCATTGGAGTGGCATGAAGAGGGAGGAAAAGCACTTCAGGTTCAAGTTGCTAGTTTTGCAGAGTGTAAAATTACCGTACAAGTCCTAGAGAATAAACAGAGTTAACACCCCATTAAATACAATGGACTTTCGCTGTGTGCGCCAGACGTGCTAGGACTGAAACTAGCTGAGCGGGAGGGAAATGTATCACACCCGCTGCCTTCATGCTTCCAAAGAAGAAAAATCCAGAGTAGGGGTAAGAAAGCGCTGGCAGCGGCTCTGCAGGCTCAGGGCTGAGGACCCGGTAATGAAGTCTTTCTGGAAGGTAGGAAGGGCTGTGTGCAGTGTGCTATTTTTAAACCTGCTGTAGTGGCAGTTGTATTCCTGCCCTGGCACTTTCTCTTGCAGAGGAGGGGCTCAGGGGAATGCAGCCAGGAATTTAGATGCTATTTATTGTATTTCCTTTTATCAGTCAAATGATTTTCTTATTTCCCACGTAGATAAAGATCTTGCGCTCCCAGCTTCGGCTTGTTGACCTTGTCAGGACTGCTGTGCTGTCTGGAAATTGGTCCCAGAGAGAGAGAAGGGCATTGTTGTTAGGGGCTGCTTGGTGGTTTGGGTTTTCGGTTCTCCCAGCAGAGAGGAGCTCAGTTTGCCAAAAATAAATAAATAAAAATCTTTCCCTCAAAACAGAAACTGATTGTCTTATGCCTTTTTTTTTTCTCTTGCAAAACTGAAAGGTTGTCCAATAAGTTTGCTTCAGTAGCTTTCTGCACCTGGCTTGGGAGCTTGGCCATGCGCGCGCACACACAGACACAGAGTTTCCCCCTCTCCCACCACACACTCGTACTTCTCTTTTCCTCTCCCTCCCCTTTCTTCCTCTTTTCTTCCTTTTCTCCACCCTTTCCCTCCCTCTCTCCTCCTTCTCTCCCTCTCTTCCTCCTCTTTATCTCCCTTTCTCTCTTTCCCTCCTCCCTCTTTCTTCCCCACCCCCTCCTTTTCTTCCATTTTCTACTTTTTTCCTTTCTCTCCCCTTTCTCTCCTCCTTCCCTCTTTGTCGCTTCCCCTCCCTCAACCCGGCGAATCCGCCCTGGTAGTGCTGCAGAGCCTCCTTCTTGGCAGGAAAACAGGGCAGAGGGCGGGGCCCCCCTCTGTCTGCGTTGCCAGGTTCTGGCGGTAGAGATGCCAGTATGCCTGAGCTGAGCCATGGCAGCTTCCACTCTGCTGGAAGCCTCGGAGGCAGCCAGGCCTCTGCCAGCGCCTTCCAAGGGCACAATGAGGCCACAGGACTGCCTCTCGGCCGGAGGCCTCCTCGTGGGCACGCTGCCCCTATTGTCTCGCCTGGCTTGGGGTTGCTGGCTAGGTTCTCATGCAGAAGTCAGCCACTGCCTCTCACCTCGGAACTAGCTCAGCAGATACTGCGGGAGGCTGGAGTTTTATTGCAAATCCTCATTTTTGGCTGGCTCACAGCTACAGAACATCAAAAGAACCAGCTAGTCCGAGGGCAGCCAGCCTCTTGCAGGCTCGCAGTGGGACAAGAAAGGAGGTGCAAGGCCTCCAGCAAGCCACGGTGAGCCAAGGTTTTTACCAGGAACTTGCTTTCCAGACCCCTCGGGTCCTTTCCCTCCACCGCGGTGCTTCCTGGTCCGGACAGCAGAGGGCGCTGCGTCCTCTGACAGCACAGTGACCCAGTCTGCCTTTCCACATCTGGAAATGGGCTCTACCACTCCAGAGAGCTGGGGATCTGTCTGTGTGAGACGTGCTGGCACCCGAGTGCACACGCATACACATCATGAATTCCACTTTCTCATGAGTTAGATTTCCCGTGAAGAGCGCTTGTGGAATGTGGGGAATTTGCCTTGCCAAGGCGGCCAGCACATCCTATTCTTGGGCTTGTCTGGCCCAGGTTGGAATGCTTAGATGGACCACCCTCTGGTCTGAAGCCTTTGCCCTCCCCTCCCACGTGGAGTGGGGAAGAAAAATAGGAGACCTCCCAGATCTTTTTCTCAAGGGAAGAAAATTAAAAATGTTCAGTGCTGACCTTATAGGCCTTCCTGATGAAAGCAGATGTGGACGGCCAAGCAGCTTCCTAATTACAAGAGATTAGGAACGCCAAAGTGACAAGCCAAGGATGGAGGAGTACAGGGATGAAGCCAGCCAAAAGCCCTAGTTGCTATTCTGAGTCTGCTCCCCAGACTTCTGAAAGCTGCATGCATTTAAATGTCCACATTTTCTGCAGAAGCCAGAAATCTCTACTTCTCTTGGCCAACCAACACATCAGTCTAATATGGTGTGAGAGAAATATGTTACATCCTTTTATGAACAGAATGTTAACATCAACCAGAATCAATATTTATATCCAAGAACACAATGAACTGGCTTGTTTTGTACTGCACAAGTTTAAGACTGGGACATTGGGAAAGAGTGGGGAGCCCTTCCCCCCTCCCCTGAAAGACAGGCAAGCTGAGGCTTAGGCATCCCAAAAGGGCTCTGCCTGGAAGTCTGGGCTTGGGTCCCGTCCCAGCCCTGCAGTCCTCCTGTCTCGTGGGATTGTAAGAAGAAACCAGAGCAGCAGGCAAAGCCGGATCCAGTGATGAGGTCCAGGATGTGAACCGGCATCCTGTAGGCAGGTCAAGGCCTCCCCCTGCCAGGGCCAGGGCCAGGCCTGCATCCTGCCTTTCCTGCTGAATTCAGACTAGGTGCTGCCACAGAACAGAGGGACACCGGAAGCTGACAAACAAGGACCAGAGGAGAGTGATGCCCCCATGTAGGTGTTGTTTTTGGACCAGGCAGTTACTTTCAGGTGAGGCAGGGGCTGGGAAAAAGGCTGAAGCTGCCCTACCTCCATCAAATGTCTTTGTTTTTTCACATTGACTTTTTTTTTTTTTTTTTAACTTTTCTTCCTCTGGAGACAGCATGGAGCCTGGAGTCAGCTACTTGCTCCCTGCATGTAAAATCTTTACCTAATTAAAACAAAAGCAAAGGTCTTTCCCAGATGATTTTGTGTTTCCTGGCAACACTGAATCTCAAAATGGGAGCTTCCTCTCCACCCTCTCAACCCTCTCAACCCAAGGACTCAACAGGGGCTCCTTTCTTGGAGCAAACCTGCCCTCTTGGTTTTCGGATGAGGCACTGAGCACTGGCCATTGCAGCAAAGGCGCTTGTCTCTCATTAAATACCTGGGGCTCATTACTGCATACCCTGCAGCAATCTTCACTGTCTTAATAGATGTGATCTTCAGAAAAGATCCTTTGGTTTAGAGTGAAGAGTAGGGCATGATTAATCTTGGCCCCGTTTAGCTGTGGGTCAAGTCTTCAGAGAGTGAAACCCCTCATGGCATGACTGTAGTCTCCAGTCTTTCCTGCGTATTTAGTTGCTGCCGTGTGCTTGGTTTGTCCTGTTACTTTCACCCGATCTTTTCCATCTTGAGACAGGGCCTCTTGCTCTGTGGTGCTGGCTGGCCTGGAACTCACTGTGGAGACCAGGCTGGCTTTGAACTCACAGAGATCAGCCTGCTTCAGCCTCATGAGCGTTGGGATTCTAAGCCTATCCTGCCATGCCCACCTTTTCATACAGGATAAATCAGCCAAGATAAACAGACACTGCCACACCAGAGGAACGTCTGGAGAATTTTTTCCAGATGCACCGTTCCCTCGCTGAATCTCTTGCAGGAAGCATATTCAAGAACATGCTGTAACAACTGCAGAGATGCCAACTGATTTAAGCCAGTTAGAAAAGCTTCTTCCATCCAGAGTCAAGGGAAGGGGGAAATAGTCATGGCTGGCGGCAAGGCAAAGCCTAAACATAAAATCTTTACCCATGGGCAGTAGACCTCACAGGTGACCTGGCCTTAGCTCCCTGTAAGTCTACCCCATGTTACTTCAAGTCCAAACTTAGCTGTTGGGAGGCAGCCCATTAGCAGAGACGCTTTAGCATTCCTTTATGGCAAATGAGCATGCCACGAAGACCTCACTTCCAGACACTTCCGTCTGCCCCAGCCCACCTTCCCCGACGCTCTCCAGTGGACCTGTCAGAGCCTCTCTTTCCACCCCGCCCACCTCTGACCCATGCTCCATTTTGTTCTTTATCTCTATCTGGGATTCCAGGCCTCCTCCACTCTGCCTATCTTAGTCACCTTATTTATGGCTTTGTGAAGGAGCACAAACATGTCTATATGACACATTTTAAATATTTTGATAGCTATCTTTTATTTTATTTATTTTTTATTATTATTTTTTTTTCCCGAGACAGGGTTTCTCTGTGTAGCCCTGGCTGTCCTGGAACTCACTCTGTAAACCAGGCTGGCCTCGAACTCAGAAATCCGCATGCCTCTACCTCCCAAGTGCTGGGATTAAACGTGTGTGCCACCGCTGCCTGGCGATAGCTATCTTTTAATATAGTGGATTTCTTAACATTTTTCTTGTTGTTTTGAGACACTGCATAGCCCTGGTTGGCTGGGAACATACTCTGTAGACCAGGCTGATCTCAAACTTGGTGAGATCCACCTGCTTCTGGCTCCTGAATGCTGGGATTAAAGCCATGTGCCTGCATATCTGGCTAACTTTTTAAACTTTTTTTTATGTAGTTGAAAACATTGCTTCTAGAAGGGCTGGTCCACAGTCCTCATTGGATTGCCACAGGGATTCATGACCAAAAAAAAAAAAAAAAAAAAAAAAAAAAAAGACTATGATCCTCTGAGCTAGTTTATTATCTTCTCGTGCTATTGCTTTGCAAAACCAGCTGTGATTATTTTCTCCTCTGCTACAAATTAAGGTCCCTTAGCATGGCGTTTGAAGCACATTACAACCCACTTCACAAACACTTCACAGTCTCTGCAGCACCTGGAGGCCCTGCACATCATTCTGCCAAGTGTTCTACCACAGACCTACCTGGCCATTTCTAGTTTCTTAAAAACAAAAAACAAAAAACCAAAACCTTGGCGGCGTGACCAGCGTAAAGACGCTGTCCTGGTAAAGCCCGTTTTGGACCTCCCTGCAGCACAACCATGGAATCCTTCCTTTGTATTTTCCAGACTTTGCTCACAGCTGGTTGATCACTTATCAGACCCCATTGTAGGTAGCTTTCACATCTTTGTTTTTATTGTTGTACATGAACTAGCTCCCAGGGGAGAGGGACTTCCTCAGCTTCCACCCAAAGTGCATGGCAATGTCTAAATGGAATGAATGACTATATCTAAGACATTCTTTCTCCTTAGCTTTGAGTGAAATCCAGTGACATTAGTCTGCCTTAAAAAGACTGAGAACTTCTTTTCATAAATAGAAGGCTACTTAAAACACCCACCGGCCTGGAGAAAAATAGGTTACCATCTCACGTTCCACTGCTTGGACCCAGCTGACGTGAGGAGGGTAAAATCATCTCAGCAGTCATTTGCTCTGGGCAGCATCTCCTGTGTCTTCTCGGATTACCCTTCTTTGAATAATGCCAAATGTATTTCTGGCCAGTCTCCCCGGCACACGCTTCCTTCCATTGCTTCCCAGTCTCTTCTAGCCATCAGCTTATGGTATGATTTTTATACCCTATAACACTCAGCTGCTTCTGGCCAATCCTAAACAAAGGCAGATGCAGGGTTTTAAATTGTCTTCTCTTAAGGAGCTTGAAGAATTAAAGGAGACTGTTCCTTAATTTCATAGTTCGGTGAGCAGCTCAAGTAAGTGAGCCTACGTGTGCCTATGCACTGAGCATGGAAGGAATGTCCTCAAACAGTGACCTGCTGCCAGCAGCTCAGGGAAACCACAGGCTTTTAGGAGCTGAAAGGAATTTTTTTAAACTGATAGCAAAGAGATTTAAGCCAGCTGCTCAGGGCTAATCTTATGTTTAGCTAGTCTAAAAAGAAAAAATTTTGCTTTGTTTTTAAAGCAGTATCTCACTATATAATTTACCAGGCTGACCTTGAACACTTTTTAGCCAAGTTTGACCTTGAACTTTGGTCCTTTGGCTTCAACCTCCAGAGTGCTGGGATTACAGCTACTCATTACTGCATATGGTTTACATACTGCTGGGATGGGGCCCAGAACTCCATGCGCCAGGCAAGCACTCAAGCAACTGAGCTACAACCCCAGGATCAAAGCAGAATTCTTGATCTTTCCTTCACAGCACTTTGTCTCTAAATCTGCCCCATCTCAGGCAATAGCACCCTGTCCTTGGCCCAACTGCTAAAGTCCAAATGCTTGTGTGTGTGTGTGTGTGTGTGTGTGTGTGTGTGTGTGTACATGGGGTTCGAGCTCAGGGCTTGTGCTTGCTCTCCAAATGCTTTACTGAGTCACACCCATGGGATCATTTCTGATTCTTCTGTCCCACCACCGCCATTTATATACAATCCCTTAACCCTTTGGTCCATTACAATTCTAAACTAAATCTTGAATCTATTGGCTCTTTCCCACTCCCACTGCCATAGTTTAGCTGCTGTGGCTTCTCACTGGACTCTGTCAGCTTGCTTGCTTTCCTTCCCCCCTCCTCTCTTTTTGAGATAGGGTCTCACCAGGTAGCTCAGGCTGTCCTGAAACTCATATTAGACCAGGCTGGCCTCAAACTCACAGAGATCTACTGGCTTCGGCTGGGGTTAAAGATGTGTGTAGCCACTCCTTCCTACTCTGTGCCAGGTCTCTAGCTAGGTTCTTGATTCTTCTCTTGTTTCCTTGAAATCTTCCTCACAGCAGGGAAGAATCCTTAAAAATATATCTGCTCCTCACTGCTATTGAAATCTCTCTACATGGTCCTTACATTCAGTTTAAGATCTTCCCCATTCCTTCCTTACAAGGCCCGGCATACCTGCTGGCTCCGCACTCGCTACTCCTCACACTCACTGCCCCAGCCTCAACAGTTTGCTTTTCTTCTTCTTCCTTTCCTGCCTCAGGATTGTGACCTTTTGATTCTCCCAGTCTTACTTACTGGCTCTTTCAAATCAATTTTTCCCCAAAAGATAGTTCTTTTTATTTATTTTTATTTCAAGACAGGGATTCTCTGTGTAACAGAGCCCTGGCTGTCCTGGACTTGCTTCACAGACCAGGCTGGCTTCAAGGTTACAGAGATCCAATTGCCTCTGCCTCCTGAGTATTGGAATTAAAGGCGTGAGCTACCACATCTGGCCAAAAGATAGTTTCTGAGAAAGACTTTTCCTCTCCGTAAGTCCCTAGTTCCTATCACTTCTCATGCTTGGCCGATGGTTAGGTCAGGCGAACTATTTTACATCTCTTATTCTGGCAGCATATAAACCATATAGGGTCTGGGACCCAGAACAGCTGGTGACACAAAGACATCCAACATTATGCCCAGTTCACAGCTCTCTCAGGAGCTCAAGATCATTCTTGCTACCTATTGAATTCTAGGTCATCCTGGGCTACATGAGGCACTGACTCAAAACCAACCAACCAACCAACTGATCCCAAAACAAAAACACTAAAAAAACCAACCAACCAACCAAACCTACCTCGGTGTGGTTATGGTGGAATGTGGAGTTCAGGGGCAGGTGAATCTCTGAGTTCAAGGGAGAAAAGCTTGGGCTATGGATGGAGTTCCAGGATGCTCAGGAATATACAGAAAAACTCTGCCATGAAAAACCAAAAAGAAAAAACAAACAAAAAAACCAAATCCACAAACAAAACCCAAAACCAAAAAAACCCTTCCCTACTTGTTTCTAGTTCTATGCAAACTACTTATCATCCAACCAACCCCCAGTCTTCATTTACTTATAAAATGGATGAAATATAAAGTTGTGTTAGGAATTAAATGATACAATTCATATAAAAAGCAGAACAGACTATTTACTTCACTTAGGGTGTATCTAGCTGTTGTTTCTCTTTTGCCTGAGTTTTCCAAAAAATTGTAAGTTCCTATGTGCCCTGTACTCTATGACAGGTCCTATTCTAAATGTAACTAGTTTAACCCACATAAAAACTCTATTGTTCTTATGTGAGCACCACATATATTAAAATGGGAACGATCGAGTGAGAGCAAGGCCCCCTGTGCAAGGGGTGACACATGAATCTGTAAATCATCCCATAAACAAAATAAACAGACCACTGCAGTCTGGGAGCATAGCCCAGTAAAGATCTGTCTGTCTAGTGTGCACTGGAGGGTAGCGCATTGGGAAGGGGGGCTTCAGAAGAGTAGGCTGGGCTCCAGAAGAGTAGGAGGGGATAAGAGAGGATATCCGGGCTCAAAGTGACCAAATTACATTAGAGATTTGTATAAAACTGTTATAGAATTTCTAAAAAATTATCTCATGTGTACAGATGTTTACTCTGCGTGTATGTCTGGGCATCAGTGGCATGTCTGCTCCTCATGACCAGAAGATGTGAGATCCCACGGGACTGGAGTTATAGGTGGTTGTGAACCACCATGCAGGTGTTGAAAAATGATCTGGGGTCCTCTGGAAGAGTAGCCAGTGCTCTTATCCATGGATTCTCCAGTTCCCAAAAGTGTCAAAGAATTTAAAGGAAAAAAAGTTATCTCTGGACTGGTCAGATGTTTCAGTTGGTAAAATACCTGTACAAGGACCTGAGCTTTTAGGTTCCCAGTACCATGTGAAAGCCCTGGTATCATCGTGTGTGTCTGTAGCTTTGAGGAGAGGAGAAAGGCAGGTAGATTCAGAGCCTAATTGCCAAATTGCTATATTGGAACACTGCATGATCTTGAGAGAAGACAGTATCTTGTGATCCAGACAGGGCTTCCAGGCCTGTCTTCTGTTGGTATACTTCTCTCCTCTTTTTTTTTTTTTTAATGAGACACTTTTATTTCTTTGCTTTTCAAGACAGGGTTTTTCTCTGTAACGCTGGCTGTCCTGAAACTTGTTTTGTAGACCAGGATGGCCTGAAACTCAGAGATCTGTCTGCCTCTGCTGAGACTAAAGGCATGTGCCACTATGCCTGGCTTAGGGAGCCACTCTTATTTAAGTCATTCAAATCCACTGCAACCAGTTAGTGAGTTCAGGGCTCAGGAAAAATAGGCCCTATTTAAAAAAAAGTAGTAGAGGAAGACCCTGCACTTCTCTCTCTCTCTCTCTCTCTCTCTCACACACACACACTCCCTCACTTGAAACTTAATTCAAGCTGCTCCATGTCAGAGCTATTTAAGTGCATTTCTGTTGATTCCCAGTAGTAGTCTTTTTTTTTTTCGAGACAGGGTTTCTGTGTAGCCCTGGCTGTCCTGGAACTCACTCTGTAGACCAGGCTGGCCTCAAACTCAGAAATCTGCCTGCCTCTGTCTCCCGAGTGCTGGGATTAAAGGTGTGCACACCACTGCCCGGCCCCAGTAGTAGTCTGTATTAGATAATTTTCACTATGTGTCCAGGTGTTTTGCCCACATGCATGTGCACCATCTGCATGCCTGTGAGGAGGCAGAAGAGGGTGGCAGGTCACCTGGAAGTGGAGTTATAGTTTATGAGCTGCTGTGTGGGTTCTGGGAATCTAACCCTTGTAGAAGAGCAGCCAGTAGTGCTTTTAACCACTGAGCCACCTTTCCAGTCCTAGAAATGTATCTTATAAATGCTTCTGTAGCTCCACACAATAACCTAAAGTGAAATGGGGGGCGCGTCTAAGCGTTGGGGAGCATGGAAAACATCCCTCTCACTTTCACAGCTTCCACTGATCCAGCGTTTGGCTCACTCACAAAAATCCTGACAATCTGCACTGCTGGCTCCTAATTTCCAACTGCCATTCCTATGTCTCCAGGTTCCTCTTAGGAGCTTACATTTCTGTTTCTGGCCAGAGTCTCCCTGAAGTACATATTCTCATCAAACAGTTTCTAGTTGGGTGGGCAGACAGCAGGTTCACCTGAGACTTCTGACTCTCAACCCATTTCATGAGCTGGCATGCGACCTAATGTTTCCATCTGTAGGTATTTAAAAGTATATATCTGAGTGCATGCTTTGTGACAAAGGTAAATAAATAACTCGAAGAAAAAGCCCCTGACTGGGAAGTCCTGGTTATGAGGCAGGAAACTATTTCACAAAGCAGGAAACAGTTATAGCTTTTCCACCAAACACTACTTCAACATCCCCACCCCAGGGAGCGATCCTCCTGGTGTTTAATCTGACTGAAGAGCAGTTTGAGAAAGAACAACCGATCTGGACAAGCATTACCACCTGCTTCTGTTGACTTTTACCAAGCCTGGCCACCAGCTGCCGAAGCTGGGGAAAACCTAAGGTGTGGACAGGAAGTGCCAACTCACACTGAAATCGGTTTGCTTCACAGCTGTTTGGAAAAATAAAGTTCTAAGAAATATGAGGTTATTTTAAAATGTGAAGCAGCAGTGGAGAAACAATGTGGCCTTCCTTCATTAATACAGGAAAATTTCTGCTGCCCCATTCTATGTTCAGTTTTTTCTCTCTTCTACTAAAACTTGTATAATTGAGCAGTGAAGTCCACACGGCGATGTTTCTAGGCTTCTTTAACTACAGCGATGTGATTGCAAGTGCTGAGTGTGGTTTCCAGGAAGACTCTGGGAAGTCAGGCTTGCCCGTTTGTCCTCACCTCCTCCTCACGCTGCCAGGAATTTCAAAGGGATGGCCGATGGCCAAGTAGCTATGTTGGGACACAAGGTGACCTTGAAAGATGTGCCACATTGTGGTACAGACAGGAACCTCTGTGTCAGTCTTGGACAGGCTTTTTTTTTTTTTTTTTTGGCATACAGTTTTATGAAAGAGATATACTTCTGATTTAAGCCACAGCTGATTTGGTTTTTTGTTAAATGTAACCTAGCCCTGCCTCTGATACCATGATGGTCTTGGTACTTTTCAAAGTATGGTGGTTTCTTTACCAAATTCTAGCCGTCTAACAATACGGTAAAAAGTCAAGGCACTTGTGATGTCAGAAGAGGAGGCCTGAGGTGACACAATGCAAGACCTGTCCAGTGCCACACACCTATCCCCCAGGAGGAGAGCGGGCTCTGAAAGCCAAGGCTGCCTCATCCTAAAGATTTCAAAGCCTTTTAAAATATTTTGATTGGTAAGTGTGGTTATTTTTAAAAAGCAGAAATTTAAGCACAACATTTCTTCTGTCAAAAGATGAACTAACAAGGGACTTCAGAGTCACTGACTTAAACACATTCAAGTTGCTTCCAGAATAAGTACTGCCGCATGAAGTGAAGTGTAACTCACAGTATTGTTCTAAGGAACAGTGACAGAGCTGCACTGTCAACAGGTAAAGACGTCTTGAATCAGCAATTAGGAAAATGAACGTGGGACTGCACTAAAAGCCTAGCAGACTTGATTAATGGAGAGCTGACAGTCTTTCAGAGAAAAAGCAGAAGCAGAACTTTCATGTTACAATGCAAACAAAACTGGTCTCATGGATTCAACACAGAAAAGTTTTAATGAGACAAATGTCAAGCAAGCACATCAACTTCTTAAAGAAAATCCAAAAGTTTAATTACAAAACGCTTGTACAGAAACCTGGCAATTCAACAGCTTAAAACACATGTACACAATATTTCTTTTTCTAAAACTTGTCAGAAATAAAGCCCCCATCTCCCTTCCCCAGCTGCTCCTGTGTTTTAATAAAAAGTAAGAATGGAATGTGTAACACTGAGTTGGTCACTGCTTCCTTCTTGAGAGCACGTAGGTGCAGGATCAGCGATGAACCTCCCAGGGAATAAATCCTTGTGCCAACTGTACCCTGACCCCCTCCTCTGTGTTGAGCATGGGATGAGAGAAGGTAGAACAGACCAGCTCTACACAACCTGACTAAATCCCAGCCACTCAGGGCAGGTGCTGAGCTGCTGGGAGAGAGAGGCAGTATTTGAAAGGAAGCTATTGCTGTGACAAGGATTCCATCCTGGAGAGTCTCTTGCTATCCTCCGGGATTCTGGCTATGCAAATGTGTCTAGACAAGATGAGGTATCACATCTGTAACGGGGAGAGTGATCATCTTTGGACCAAGCCATAGCTTTATCTGGCTGTTAAGATCAGTGCTACGGAAGTGGTGCAGAACTTCATTCAGAGAGAAACAGCCAATATGAGGAGGAAGGAAGAAAGGGCAGGAAGCATCTGGCAGAAGACAGACAAACTCCCAGAACTGTCTTGGGTTTCCTTCTGCCACAGACAGTGAGTTCTAGCATGGGCTTAGCAGGCAAGCAATCAAAGAAGCAAAAACAGCAGATGAGGGCAGGGAGCCAGGACAGCACGCAGGCGGCAGAGCTGCCTAAATGAGTGGTATGTGGGTTTCAGTGCATGAAGTTCGATGTGCTCACATAGCCCTCGTTTCTACTGCTACTCCCTTTGGACTATCTAATAAAGCACACAGGAGAAACCCAGTGCGGAGAAGTCAGGGTGGTGCAGCCACAGCATGGGGGCTCTGGCTTACGGGCATACTGTAAGGGACCACACTCCACCGCCCCACCCCCGCCTTTGGTGGCCTAGTGCCTATATAATGGGCTCAGCATGCTCTGCTTTGGTTCCAAAGATCTCAGCTGCCACCTCTATCCTTGTGCTCTAGAGCATACAAGGAAAACAAAAAACCAAATCAAACCCCAAATCTATAACCAAATCAAAACCAAAAACCAACCTAAAAACCCAAACCCAAACCCAAACCCAACCCCCAAACCGAAAACCAACCCTGAGGAGAGAAACAGAACCTGTTTGTTTTGTGATTAAACAACAACAACAACAACATTCCTTAGTAAGGAGAGGGAGGGAAGGAAGCTGTCTTTTCCACATGGATTCCATAGATTCAGCAGTTAGTGGCTACAGAGGAAAGCAAACACGAGCGGACTCCACTGTGTCCTTTTGTGAGCTCAAGAGACTTCTAAAGAAGTTCCCATCATCTTAATGCATGGATCTGTGCACTGAAGACAGTGTTGCTTAGTTTCCACTTAGTCAAATGTTGGGCTGCTTTCCAACACCAAATGTGTGTTACTTTCCTCCTCCCTCTCTACCAATGACCTTTTCCTCAGCAAAAGTGCTCCACAAGACACTGCCAACAGATGGGGACTGAGAGCCTTGCTGGGGCTGGGATTCCATGTCAGAGCAGGAGCAAAGCTTGGAGATCAGCAGGCAGGGCCAGGAAGGAAGGAGGGAGCATTGTCCTTCAGGGCAGCAATCACAGACCTGCTGAGGGGCTGGCACCCACTGAGCACCATGCAGGGCACGAAACACTGCCTAGCTCCACAGGGCACTGTCAACAAGAAGCTCCTTTCTTTGGAGTCACAGCAGGATAGTGATGGAGAAGATTGGGTCCATCCAATGAGAATTCTCCTTCAAAGCCCCGCTGAGCAACAAAACCCATAGGTCAGAAAATGGAGATGTGTAACTTGGTGGGAATGAAGGAAAGCAGTCCCCAGAGGCATTTAAAAAAGTGACATCTGGGTAAGAAAACTGGAGTGGGATTGTAACAATGAGAAATCTTCCTTTCTGCAGTGGAGAGAAGGAAGATGTCAGTCTCAGGGTCGCTGTTGTCAGAAGAATGTATGCAGATCCACTTCAGCAGAAATGGAAATGAGAGGACTCCAGGAAGACTTGGAAGAGAGGCTGTACACTTTCAAAGCTGCACACAGGGCATTCCTACAGAGTCCACACATCCTTCTTTGTTGCCCCCTCACACAGCTTCCTGGGCTGAAAGCATTTCACTTACTGACAATTCTTTCACAGGGAGGGATCTGTAGTCCTCTGCCCCATCTCAGTTCAAATATTCATGGGCGGCTTTTCATTCTGCACAAGGGCACACACTACATCTTGGAGCACTAAGATCTGTAGAATGGAGAGAGAAAAACAAACAAACACCAAAAAGGTAACTGCCAGTCAGGAGGAGTTAGGGTTACGGATTTGCTTTGTTTGATTTTTGAGAGGGTTATAACAGGGAAAAATACGAAATAAAGACCTCATAAAGCTGCAGGCAGGCAATAGTGAGACGCTACAAACATTTCAATGAGAAATATGGTCCTGCTCTAGTCCTGGATCCAAGAGAGCGAAGACATCAGCTGCTGCTCATCACAAAGCAATGATCAGAGAAACCTGATGAGGGAAGTTGCGACTCACTTCAGTCCGCAGAATGTACGGCCAATCAAGGCCAGTTCTCCTTAAGGGTAAAACTGAGGATGTCTGCTTGTACAAGAATGGGTTTATATGTGCTATCAGTTCATTTCCTTACTGATTAAAAATAGTCATCAGACCAGCAAGATGATGCCTGCCACACCTAGTGACCTGAGTTCAGTCTCTGGAACCCACAGAGTAGAAGAGAACCAACTCCCAGAAGTTGTTTTGTGATCTCCATACCCACACTGTGGCAGGTCCATGTGCAGACAAAGACAAACAGAGATACAATGAAATAAAAATACATAAAAAGAATAATCTCTAATCTTCAAATAGCCAAACTCTGATTCAGTAGAAACTGGGCATCACACTGACTATGACAGTCAGGTGATCACATCTCAACATAAACACCCTCCTAGTTCCTTTTGTGTCTCTAGATGCTAGTCAGCCACAAGAAAGGTGACAGCTAGAGCAATTCTTCCATTGTATATCTATAAAAAGAAATTAAAATTGGCTGGCCCAAAGTTACTAAGATCATAATCAGTGTATTTATCTTAATGCTTTATTGTAAGTTTTAGCCCTACTATCACCCTGTCATGTTAGGACTGTGCTTCAGAAGCCCTTGAATGACAGTTTACACAATCATGTTTAGCCTTGGCATCGTCAAATGCTACATCTCACCTCTGTGGGATATACATATACATAATACACACACACACACACACACACACACACACGCACGCACGCACACAGACTTCTAAAGGCCTTTTCGAGCTCTGATATGCTCCTCTAAAACTTGTAAACCTGTGGCCTCCAAGCTTTACTTTAGTCACTGGCTCCTGACAGCAGAATGGAGCCTTTGCCAAGCTGGTGTCAGAATAATTAACTGCACCATGAGTGCTGGGGACATCAGGCCTAGCTGTCTGTCTATACATATTTGTATAATGAGACCAAGCTAGTATTAATCACAGTCTTTCTAATTGTTCCATTTGACAGCTGGGGGTGGGGTGGGGCTTGGTTATGTTTGCATTGGAAATTGTAAGATCTGTGGTAATAAAACAGTCTCAGACATTTTTTTCAAGGACAAAATACTTTTGGTTAAAATCAAGGGAACTGGTAATGGCCTAGGTTTTTCAAAGATTCTCCAGTGAGCAGCCACTACAGTTTATGGCCTTATGGTAGACAGCTTTAGGAGAGTCTTACTGGCATATGCTCAAAGTGAAAAGCCACTTTTGGCTCCATCCTCAAATTCATTGCCCTCTCCTTAGGTGAGGAGACTCCATGTTATCAATTACTGATTTCTCTCACAATCTTCCATGCTGAGTTTCCCAGCTCTCTTTTTAAGCCTACAAGAGTGCTAATTGAAAACACCGTGTGAGAAGGAAGATGAGCTCCTGAGAATCCAGGCCTAGATTTACAAGCTGTTCCCTTCTTAAGTGGCGGCACCAATGCCGCATCTCCATTCTCTAGGGAGTCCAGCCATCTCTTAGAAGTACAGCCCATCCCATCTGGCTGCTTGTGCAAGGATGATAATCTTGTTCTCATTTAAGCATAGCCCAAACTAAAGAATAATGAATAGTCTTGTATGGTCACCACCCAAAGGCTCAACAAAGAAGGAAAAAGGCTTCACTGTCTTTGTCCCTGCTAGTAAATGCTGCCTCATTAGATAGAGAGATATGGGCCTTACGTGTTCTCACATGTGTTGCTTAAACTCTAAACCAAGGAAGGCACAGTCCAGGTTATATGGATGGGGTGCTCCTGTACCCGGAGGACAAAGATTCAACTGCACACTACTCCTTAAAAGCATTCTGCTACTCATTTGTGTGTGTTTGAATTTATTTGTTTTTATTTCATGGGCATTGTTGTTTTGCTTGCATGTATGTCTGTGTGATGATGGAGGATCCCCTGGAACTGGAGTCACAAATAGTTGTGAGGTGCCATGTGGAGCTGGGAATTGAACCTGGGTCTTCTGAAAAAGAAGCCAGTGCTCTTAACCACTGAGCCATCTCTCCAGTCCATCAATTGTGTTTTAATACATGGCTTTATCACTAATGGGGTCCAACTCTAAGATTTCCACCTGTAGTTAAGAAACAATTTAATCAACAGACTGTAGGGCTGCTTATTTTAGTGATGGTATGTTACCGTATCTCTGGGAATTAGAGTGAACCATCCCTGCTTTCATTTAAGAATGTTGTCGCGGGGCAGTGGTGGCGCACGCCTTTAATCCCAGCACTTGGGAGGCAGAGGCAGGTGGATTTCTGAGTCCCAGGCCAGCCTGGTCTACAGAGTGAGTTCCAGGACAGCCAGGGCTACACAGAGAAACCCTGCCTCGAAAAAACCAAAAAAAAAAAAAAAAACCCCAAAAACCAAAAAAAAAAAAAAAAAAAAAAGTATGTTGTCTGGCCAGATGTGGCAGTACAAGACACCTTTAATCCCAGTGTCTGGGAAGGAGAGGCAGGAGGATCTCTATGAATTTAAGGCCAGCATAGTTTACATTGTAAGTCCTGGGCCAGCCAGGGCTAAACAATGAGACTGTCTTAAAAAGAAACGGTATCTGAAGACTTGCCATTAGTACAAGAAAGTGTTTGTGGGCAGTTCTCTTTTGGAAATGTACTTTCTGCCCACTTCCTCTCAAAGAATGTAACACTTGCTGCTACTTCTTTGTTGCCTTTCTTCTCATTCATTCATTCATGTGTGTGATGTACACATGAGGGCAGGTGTCCACAGAGGCCAGAGGAGGGCATGAGATCTCTTGGAGCTGGAGTTACAGGCAGTTGTGAGCTGCTATGTGTGGGTGCTGGAAATTGACTTGGGTCCTCTAGAAGAACAGCAAGTGTTCTTAACTGGTGAGTCATCTCCTCAGTCTCCCTTAATTTTTTTTTTAAAGACAGGTTCTCTCTCTATAGTCCTGGACAGTCCTGGAATTCACTATGTAGACCAGGCTGGCCTGAACTCTGCTGGGCTTAAAGAGATGAGCCACTGTGCTCAGCCTCCTTAAAAAAAATTTTTTTTTTTAAAGATAGGGTATTGGTATGTTAGCCTTGGAGTTCACTACGTAGATCAGGCTGACCTTGACGACTCTCCTGCCTTTACCTCCTGAGTGCTGGGATTGCAGGCGCAGCTTTACTCTTTGTTTTACTATCTGTAGTGAGTGTCTGTGTGAGCACCCAAGTCTGTCATTTCTCAAGAGCCATATGCCTTCGTTTTTTTGAGAAAGGTCTTTCATTGGTCTGGAACTCACCAATTAGGTTAAGCTGACTGGCTAGCAAGGTCCAGGAGCCACTGTCTCCTCCTCCTCCTCAGTGAGGGAATTAAAGGTGCATCACCACAGCTGGCTTTTATGTGGGTTCTGAGATAGAACCTCAGAACACTTAACACTTAACAGTTGAGCTACCTCTCTATACCCTTTGGCTTGCTTTTTCAGACAGTCTTACTGGTGCTAGCCCATGCTGGTCTTGAACTCACAATCTTCTTGCCTCAGCCTCACAAGGGTATGTGCTACTGTGACTGGCTTTTTTTTTTTTTTTTTTTAAACCTTTTGAAATTAAGATATGAATTGCTTCACTAAAGCTTAGTTGATATCAGCATTTAACATACAACAGCCACACAGCTACTGAATGGTGAATAAGGACACTTCTTACTTATATAGGATTAAATATACAAGTCCCTATTAGCTATTTATAAATTAGCACTACTCATCAGGGAAGAGACAGATTAACAGGTGAATGCTATTTATTTTGTTCTGAGAATTATTTTTCGGGTGATTTCCATTAAACTTTCCCACAGAGTCTTCAAGACCCTTTGGAAACCAGTAAAGGGTAAAACTAGAATTGAGTTCCAACAACAAAAATCATGTTGCTTCCATTAAACAAGGCTGACACATGTCTAAGAAACCACCTCAAGTCTGTTTTTACTATCATTGAGAAAGACTTCTAGCAATTACACAGCAGGAATCCAAGTCACCACCTCAGTTACTTAGCGAAGTTCCAGGTTTTAGCAGTCTTGATGGTCTGAGGACACCCCACTTCTGAAGACTGAGCTTGCACTAAGCACCCAATGGGTGAGCACTCACCAGTGCTTAACGATCAAGCCTGTTCACAACCTCTCGGACTGTAGCTATGAAGTTTTCGTTGTCTTGGGGATTAGCTAAAATTATACTGTGCAATCTGTTCATGTATGAGTCAATGGTGTCCACTGTTGGTATTTCTCCACTTCCTGAAGTGAGATAAGAAGACACAGTAAGAAAACTTTCCCATGCAGCTCAGCTACATGACATTTAACAAATCCATGCAAATAAAAAATCATGATACTAGTGTAGTTTGCTCTACAGACAGTTTTTAATTGCATAGGAGATAGT
Source organism: Uromys caudimaculatus (assembly GCA_028551405.1). Taxonomy (NCBI): domain Eukaryota; kingdom Metazoa; phylum Chordata; class Mammalia; order Rodentia; family Muridae; genus Uromys; species Uromys caudimaculatus. The sequence continues at coordinate 61,791,851 of CM052706.1, forward strand.
TTTAGAGCTCGAAGACAGGAAGCTAATCTTTATATTCCATGGTGGTTTGGATGAGAAACGTCCCCCACAGGCTCACGTATTTCAGCAATTGGTCCCTGGTTGACGGCAGTGTTGTGGGAGGTCATGAAACAAGGTGGAGGCTTGCTGGAGGTAGATACAGGAGAGGCCTCCTGAGTTTGTATCTTTGTCTCACTTCAGTTAGCTCTCTGCTTGCTGTTTTTGGTTACAGATATGCTCTGCTCTGGCCACCTGGCCTGCTCCTTGTTGCTCCACTTCCCACTACGATGGACCCTCTATAACCATAAACCAAAGTAAATTCTTTCTTCTCTCTTTTGGTCATGATGGTTTTTTGTTTGTTTGTTTTTGTTTTTCGAGACAGGGTTTCTCTGTATAGCCCTTGCTGTCCTGGAACTCACTCTGTAGACCAGGCTGGCCTCGAACTCAGAAATCCGCCTGCCTCTGCCTCCCAAGTGCTGGGATTAAAGGCGTGTGTCACCACTGCCCGCGGTCATGATGTTTTATTACAGCAACAACAAGTGATAAATACTCTAAACCAGCAGTCCTCAACCTGTGGGGAGCAAACCCATTTGGGGGGAGAGGCTCACCAACCCTTTTACGGGGTCACCTAAGACCATCAGAAACCACAGATATTTACATTACATTTCATAACAGTAGCAAAATTACAATTATGAAGTAGCAACAGATTAATTTTATGGTTGGGGGTCACCACAACATGAGGAACTGTGTTAAAGGGTCCTAACGTTAGGAAGGTTGTGAACCACTGCTCTACACAGATGGGTAATATAATATAGTTTATATGAGGAGCTGTATAACAAAAGGTTTGAGACTGCCAAACTGGTCTCAAACTCACAGATACCTTCCTGCCTCTGCCTCCGGAGTGCTGGGATTAAAGCCATGCACCACCATGCCCTGCCCAGCCTGCACTGAAAATCTTGACAGGATTTTTTCCCCTTTTCCTCTTGGGAGACATTGTGGCTTCTCCACATTAATACTAACGTAAACAGCACCCCATCCCTGTCCTGCTCCACTCTCCCTGCCACTGAAAGTATGCAGAGAAGATGACGTTACCAGGCAAGGGCATGCTGGCAAAGCTGCTAGTCAGCATCTGCCGCAGGGTTTCCAGGTGCTGCTGAAGGACGGTGTTTCGGCTCCGCTCCTGGATCACATCAACCTCTAGCTTCTCCACAGCTGTGCGCATGCTCTCCACGTGCTTCTGTAGGGCTGCGTTCCTTTCTTCAAACTCCATGTTGGATTTACGAAGCTGGCGGAGCTCTGCCTCACGAGCTGAGGACACATGCCCCCCCAGAATGCGTGGTAAGAGAAGGAGCATCTGACCAGTCCCTGTAACTCTTCTATGAAGTTCTGCTTAGCTGTCTCTCATTAGCTACCCCCTCATCTCCCAAGTCTCTTTATGATACTCCAGATAGCAATTTCAACAACCATAGGCCTGGCTCCCCAGAGCTATTTTAATTCTTAAAGCAACACATTCTATACACAAGACTGTAACAAACAGTGGTAATTTCTACCTTTCGGTTAGATTTTGCCTTTTCAAACCCTGCAGTGAGAAGCCTGAAGGGCCACACAGGGGCACCAGGGAAGACTGGCTAAGCATGGCTGTGGGTACCTAGCTGTCCTGCAGTGGGATCAATCTGTGATTTTTCTTTTTCTTTTGTTCTTTTAAAAAAGATTTATTTATTTTTATATGTATGGGTATTTTGCCTGTATGTATATCTATGTGCCACATATGTGCCTGGTACCTTAATGGCCAGGATAAGTGTATTAGATTCCATGGAAATGGAATTACAAATTGCCATGTGGATGCTGGGAATGGAACCTGCATCCTCTGGAAGAGGCGCCAGTGCTCTTAACCACTAAGCCATCTCTCCAGGCCTCTGAACTTTGTAGTTTCTTACTTAGTATTCTGGACTCCCATGTAAACTTTCATTTGTACAGAGGTTCTAGGCTACCTATCAAAAAGCCACAGAATTAGTGATTTATATTTATTTCTTTTGACCCAGAGAGTAAAAAGAAGTTTTGGCTGCACTGCCCTTGCTTTCTCTTACTGGTCACAGGGTGAAATAACAGCCATTCTTTGCAGCAGAGTCTTCTCTCCTAAGGAGGGCTACCAGATAGTGCTTCTGAGCAGTGAAATCCCCCGTCAAAGAACCAAAGATTACACACACACACACACACACACACACACACGCACACACACACACACACACACACACACACAATATAGCAGTAATCACCTTTGCTGTGGTTCAGAAATTCTTCGGTAAATATAGGGATATCAAAAACAGAGCGTTCCTTTACCTCCGCTTCTTTCTATGAATCAAGAACAAGAGTTAATTTTTAGAAGATAAATTAAATACTAGTATCCAAGACACAAGGATCATGTCTTCCTTAGAGAAATAGCTGGCGAGCAGGAATTAGACCAGGAGAGCCTGGGAGGGGAAGATATTCACCTCATTAGAATGGAACATCACAGAGCGGAAGCAATTAGGATTAGATCTCTTAGGTGCTTGGCTGTTGGGTAGTGAAGGACTTTAAAACAAACGTACATGCATTTCACTAATGAAGACAATAGAAGCCTTTTCTTAGCCCTGAGCTTTGAAGAGTCAACAGTGGAGAGTTGTGAATGCGGCTGGATTAGGAATGAAAAAAGGGGTATTTCCAGTCGTTCCTACTGGTTTCCCATTTAAGCACTACCTGAGATAGGAGCATGCAATCTAGATTTGCTGAGTGGAGAATAAGAATTCTAAGCAGTGATCTGCCAGTGAGCAATCATAATGGCATTCCGATGCTACTTCGCTCTGTTTACAAGGGGCAGTTTATCTTTGGGGCTCTTGAAGACTTTTCTTCAGACAGAGGAAAAATAAACAAACCCAAAAAGCTAGAAATAGCCAGGCTCTACACAAAAGAAAAAAAAAATGTTTCTACTTGTTACCACTAACTTTTATCTTTGAACAACAATAACAACAATAATAAAAATGGTTTGATGCCTGGTAGAGGAGCTAAGCAGTTCAGCTGTAAGGAAACCTGACAGCCAGAATTCTGTCTCACATTGGTGTTTGCCTAGAGTACTGGCTGGTTTTGTGTCAACTTGACACAAGCTGGAGTTATCACAGAGAAAGGAGTTTCAGTTGAGAAAATGCCTCCATGAAATCCAGCCGTAAGGCATTTTCTTGATTAGTGTGTGTGTGGGGGGCTTGTGGGTGGTACCATCTGTGGGCTGGTAGTCTTGGGTTCTATAAGAAAGCAGGCTGAGCAAGCCAGGAGAAGCAAGCCAGTAAGAAACATCCCTCCATGGCCTCTGCATCAGCTCCTGCTTCCTGACCTGCTTGAGTTCCAGTCCTGACTTCCTTTGGTGATGAACAGCAGCATGGAAGTATAAGCTGAATAAGCCCTTTCCTCCCCAACTTGCTTCTTGGTCATGATGTTTGTGCAGGAATAGAAACCCTGACTAAGACACCTAGGAAGGGGCCAGTTGTAGGAACTGCCTACTGAGATGGGAATCTAATGCTTCACACCCATAATCACAGCACTTGTGAGATCTTCTCTCTAAAAAACAGATAGCAGGCCGGGCAGTGGTGGCACACGCCTTTAATCCCAGCACTTGGGAGGCAGAGACAGGCGGATTTCTTAGTTCGAGGCCAGCCTGGTCTACACAGTGAGTTCTAGGACAACCAGGGCTATACAGAGAAACCCTGTCTCAAAAAAACCAACAAAAAAACAAAACAAAACAAAAAACCACCACCAACAAAAAACAGATAGCAATCTGAAAACTTATATTTACTTGAGAAACAGTTAATTTCAGAACACCTAATTTTTACTATATCTTTTTGTTTTCCTAATGGAAGAAAGCAATCTTTTCTAGAACAATTTAAAAAGAAACAGCAATATTACCATTAGAGCTCCGCATTTTGACATGCATGCTTCTCCCTCAAAACAGCTCTTAGTGGATTTCAATGAGAACTAATTAATGTATGGGCAAGAGACTGGTTCTGACAGGGGTCTCAGCCACATTTCACTGTCTGTAGCTGCAGGCTGACTATATGCCTGAACTTTATCACCTGGTTGTGACAGGAAGTCAGGCCACACAATCCCAGCATGCACAGCTCACACTAGGTCCAATCCTAAATCTACAAGTGACTTAGGACAAAGCCTTGTAACTTCAGGTCTCTTGCTTTGTTCAGTTTACTACTCAGCTGCACAGTGAGCTCACCACGGCCTGGGATTTCCCATTCAGAATGATAAGGGGTTGCTTGGCTCCCATTACCATGGCACAAAGGGCCCTTTTCAAGGTCTTGACTCTCCTCAGAATGGTAATTCTATTCTATTCTCTGACAGAACAGTCCAAACCCAACTTACTATGTAAGGGCAGAGGCTAGCAACAGCCAGGTGCAATATATACTGCCCCTTGGTACAGATTCTTAAGAGTACAAAATAAGAAATGTTAAAGCAATTAAATGAAACTGTTCAGGCTCTGAATGCAATGGAGAATTTCTGCTTAAAGGAAGAGTGGTAATAAAAACCACCAGCACTCTTCCATTACTGGGTACATTACTCGGCACAGAAAGGCTCCTCCTGGGGGCTGGGATACACTTAAGCACTCTAAGGATTGCTCAAGGGATTAAAATCATAAGGGTTCCATTACCTCCTCATTGAAAGGGTCTAATTTGTTCAGCCTGAGTGTCATTTTGTCATTTTTCATAAATTAAAGGAGAAACAAAATTATTGTTTTACTCAGTCTTCACATGCGATGAAGACACTTTCCAGAGAGTAAAACGCACTAGCTCTCCTGTCTAGTAGGCTGGTTTTTGATCTGAGAAGACAAGAGTACTCCTCACTTTGGATTTCCATTATGTATACCAAGTGGCGGGGAAAAGAACAGAGGGCTTTTTGAACACAATCTATTTCAGCCTGTGATTTAGGGCAAGGCTCAGGGCCAGAGCCATAAGTATGCCATGCACCTCTCAAGTGCCTTTTACTTGAGGACCATTCTCATTATCATCAGCCAGGATGCAGTGCCTTCTGTTCAGCAGAATGGCTTCCAGGAGCATTTGTCAGCTTTTGGATGCACTCTGCTGCTCCTGTCCAGGCAACAATGACTTAGGGAATCTCAGTCAATTTAGAAATAAAACCAGCTTTTTTACTATATGGAAACTGGTAAATCTGTCTTTACCAGCATCAAATTGACACTGCAGGTTTCCTCCTGACAGCATCTAGTTTACTCCATGTGCTGTTCACAGTCCTTAACTGAGATGCAGGAAACTTAGGTTTTTGTCACTCTACTGCACTAACATTTTACTTTATTTTCTGTTCATTTGTCTGTCTGTCTATCTATGTATCTATCTACTTTGGTTTTTCGAGACAGGGTTTCTCTATGTAACAGCCCTGGCTGTCCTGGAACTCCCTTTGTAGACCAGGCTGGCTTCAAACTCATATGTCTTGCTGCCTTTGCTTCTTGAGTGCTGTGACTAAAAGCATGTGTCACCAAGCCCAGCTCAACTTTTATTTTATTTTTTTTAAATTTAGTTTATTTTAATGTGTATAAGTCTTTTGCTTGCATATATGTCCATGTATCATGTGTGTGCCTGAGGCCTGCAGAGGCCAGAAGAGGGTTCTCCTAGGACTGGAGTTATAGACATGTGAGCTACTATGTAGGTGTAGGAATTAAACCCAGGTCCTCTGTAAGAGCAGCCAGTGCCCCTCTAACTTAACTTGAATAAAGTCTCATATCTTAGGCAAGTCACCCCTTCACTGGCAAGATGAGGCAGTTAAACTGATGTCTGAGGCTTTAGTATTTTAATAAAGACTAGAAATCTGTTCTCTATTGGGTGCTCACTTATTCCTTATAAGAGAAATAAGTATGTATTTAGAATCCATGATGTTTTAGGTATTTTACAGGACACGTTCTCCTTTTACTAACTTTTGTGTCTGCTGAAACATTCCAAATACCACAGCACAGATGAGTATCAGAGGTCAATCTTGGGTGTCATCCTTAAGAATTAGCCACCAACTGTGTTTGTTGAGATGGAGTCTCTTTTGGACTGGAATTTGCCAATCAGGCTAGGCTGGGTGGCCACCAATACCCAGCCTATCTCCACCTCCCTAGTGCTAATATGGCAAGCACATGCTATTGTACACAGATGGGTGCTAGGAGCTGGACTCATGTCCTGTGCCTGCACAGTGAGCCCTTCACCCACTGGGCTATCTCCTAGCTTGAAAACCATTTTGTCTAAGTCTCCACTACTTTCCAGTCATCTCTGGGTTCTTATAGAAAACAGGTTTTTATAGAATACCTCCCCCATGCAAGAGCACCAAGCCAGGGGGTATGGCGCTGGGTAGAAAGGTAGAAACTAGATCAGCTTTGCTCTCTCAGGGAGATCATACATAATCCAGAATTGGGAACAAAGGAAGTGCTTAGAAGAATCTAGACAGGCCAGCTGAGCTAACTGTACAGAAGTATAGTAATTTTGAAGGTTAAAGCAAGCTAGAAGTAAAAACGGCTAAGGAGTTAACAACTTAACAGGGCTTGAAGGAAGGCTTCAGCTCTGAGGGCAGAGAGCCGTGTGTGCGGAAGGGAGATTGTCCTGTGAAAAGAACAGGAACACAGACCCAGGCAGAGGAGAGCAGGTCCGGGAAGACGGTGGCACTCAATGTTTTAAGGTGTTGAAGTGTGAAGCTGGGACTTATTAAGGAAGACCCTGACTGCTGAGTTTGAATCTGATTTGGTGAGCAAAGGTGAATCCCTGACATTTTAAAACTTGGAATGACAATAGATTATTTATTTATTTTTTGTAACCATATATTTAACAGACTATGTCTACTATGTCTGAAGCATATAAAAGCACCACAGCCAAACATACAAGTTTATGTATATATCAGATACATACAGAAACACAGGCTTAAATTCTACTGACGGGGTTAAAGCAAACCAGAGAGAAGAGGCCGATAAACAAGCACACACTAGTGCGACGACGGGAAGAGAAAGGAGGAACAGGGAGGGTCTGAGCTGCCATGGGCTGTGGGCTCCCCGCTCGCTGAGGATCACTGTAACCAGATGCTGGAGTTCCTAAACAACACCTTTCCGAGAGTGGGATGGCAGCATTTGTTGATGATAAACTACGGCCAATTTGCAGTCACTAGGCTTTCATTTCTGTATCTTACTCAGAATCCCAGCCATTTTTGGCATTTAAAACTAATAGAATTCTTAGACTACAGGAGTAGATTGGGGTTAGGTACTGTAGTTCAAAGGCAGATTCATGACATAAGTGTCTAACATATGTTAAGAACCCTCGAGCCAAAATAACTCATTTGTCTGAATTATAAGGTAAGAACTCTGTGCTACTCATGAACAGCATTTCAGACAGCACCGATACACACGCACATGCACGCGCATGCATGCACACATACACATACACGCACACACACGTTGACATGTACACAGAAGGCTAATTACCTCATGATCATGAGTGGCTTGTCGGGCTGCATCTAAAAATATAAGAATAAAGAAAACATTAAATTGAAAAAAAAAACAGGAACAAGACCCAAGTACATGACTTTGCCAACCTCAAAACCTGCTGTGGACTTTCACAACATATAATATTTTCATCCATGACATTAACTGTCAGTCAACTAAAGTCAAATGGGACTCATACCTAGAGACCACACCACTGGACATAAGAAAACAGCAAACACTTTTACCTTTGAGAGAAGAGGGTGGGGGAGTAGGTAGGAAACACATGCCAAAGGTCTTAGCAGCCTAGGCGTGCAAGTATGGAGAAGACGCTGCAGCTAAGGAGTGACAGACCAGTGTGGGTGCTGTGCCTTTGGCAGTGTTTCCTGGAGATGGGGACTGGAGTGAGATGTACCATTTCAATGGAAAAAAAGATCCTATGACGACATGGATGCTGTCCCTTATTCATTATCTATCGCTCCCTCGATGCCTAGAAGAGTCTTGTACTTAACAGAGAATCTCAACAGATCTCCTTTTGAATTCATGCACAAATAAATTATTGAATGAAGATGACCATGGAGGCTGAGAGGAATAGCACAGAAAAGCCTTAAAAGTACCAGGGCAATTGAGTTACATGGTTTAGTAGACAGACTTGTTTATAGGTAGAGAAATGCCTAATTTGCAAACTAGACAGAGAAAGGCAGGTAGCTAATAATAGTTTTGGTGCATGAGCCAGATTGTTAATCTTACATATGGAAAACCAAGCAAAATGTCTAAATGCGAGTAGCGTGGTTTTGGTAAAATTCTAAGGTGGCACCTGTAAGTGAACACAGGATAATAGAGAGATGACAGAAACACATCTTTCATGTTTGCCACTTTAACGGCTGGCTTTACAACATTCCATTGCATTTGACAAACTACACTTAGTCTGATACCTTGCCTATGAGATTTGCCTTTCTGACGGTCCTGTGTTTTCCTACTGAAGACCTTGTAGGCCTCGGTCTTCTGATACTGCTCCAGTTCCTTCATGTAACGCTCCTTATCTCTGTCTGCTTCATCAAGGTAGCGCTAGGAAGGAAATGTGGGATTATTTAAAAAAAAAAAAAACCAAAACAACCAAACCTGAGATGTTAGGTGAAATATCAATGATCTTTTAAAAGAAAACAGTACAATTAAAACATTAAAAAAATTATACAGTCAATATGTTGTGGGAAAGAATCTGAAAATAGTCATAGGTATAGAATAAAATCTTTCAATTATAAAATAAACAAGGGCTGGTGGGGTGGCTCAGTACGTAAGGTGCTAGCTATCCATTCTGGCAAGTTCAGGTTGATCCCTGGAACCCATGTGGTTAAAGGGGAGAACTGGTGCCTGAGAGTTGTCCTGACCTCTGCACACATACGTACATGCATAAAGTAAATAAACAAAACACATCATGTGGAGAACAAATGAACGAAGGACTGGCTCTCTAAACTGTGTATTGCCTTTCCTCGTTTAATGAAGGTGAGTTCTATTGAGAGCACCATCATAAAACATTCATGAAGCTTACAGTCCGCCATCTCCTTAGCCTTGCAGATAGAATTTCACATAGCCACTAGAGTTCTTTAGAGGTCTGAACCCCATAGAGGCACACGTTCCCAGGGGAAGATAAGGAGTATGAGCTTGCTTCTCTACCTTCAACTCATTTTGAGGGAATGATCTCATACATCCATTGGCCTTTTAAACAGCCAAATGAATGGAACACTGAAGCTGGAGAACAAGAAGAGTGACCTCATCCTATAGCCTAGAAGAGAGCGCTTTGGCTGTATGCTTTGATCATTTTGTGCGATTAATTATTTAAACAAGTCCATTGATCTCCAGAATTGTTTTGCTTAATGCCTTGTCCATTTCATTCATCAAATTAGGTATAAGAAAGTATAAAAGGTATTGCCTGTAAATGAACGGATTCAGGTTATGTTAGAAATCTTGTCTCCCACCCAGCAGATATAAATCTGGGACTATTTAAGCAACAGATAACTAACTACAGTATAATTTAGAAACCACTGGAAAAAAAAGAAATTTATATCATAAATAAACTTTGATATGAATTATTTATGATCATACCAATAATAAACAGAATGTAAGGAAGTATTCAAGGGGAGGAGGAGTAAAGCTCGTGTATAGATTAGAAAGCTGAGGGCCAGCCTTTCAGCCCAGCACTCGGGAGGCAGAGGCAAGCAGGTCTGACTGGAGGCCAGCCTGGTGTGCAAAGCAACTTCCAGGACAGTGAGGACAACACAGAGAGACCCTGTCTCAAAAACCAAAAAACAAAACCAAAAACCAAAACCCAACCAAACAAACAAAAAGAAAGAACAGAAAAACAAAGCTGAGGGACAGCTGGTAACAGTGTGGGGAGTGTTGAGTCTAAAAATTCAGCATTTTGTAAACATAATAATAAAGATTAGTGAAGGTGAAACTTATCTATGGATATTAAAGCCTCGGGAAATGTTTTCTTTTCTTTCTCCTTCCCTCCCTCCCTTCCTCCTCCTCCTCTTCCTCCTTTTCCTCCTTTTTTGAGACAATGTCTTTCTACATAAACCTGGGTGTCCTGGAACTCATATAAACCAAACTGGGTCTAGAAACCAAAGAGATCTTTCTGCCTCTGCCTCCCAAATGCTAGAATTAGAGGCATATGCCACCATGCCTGACTCTGGTTTCTCTTTAGATCATATAAACCTCTCCTTTTCTTTCTTTTCTTTTCTTTTCTTTTCTTTTCTTTTCTTTTCTTTTCTTTCTTTCTTTCTTTCTTTCTTTCTTTCTTTCTTTCTTTCTTTCTTTCTTTCTTTCTTTCTTTCTTTCTTTTTTTTCTGAGACAAGGTCTCACTGTATATCCTTTGTTATCCTGGAACTCACTATGTAGATGGCCTTGAACCTATAAGAGATCTATCTGCCTGAGTGCTGGGGTTAAAGACATGATCACCACGCCCAGAATCACAAAAATTTTTTTTGGCGTAAAACAAGTTACACATGTCTTTAAAATATCTCTCCATAGACTGCTTATAAATTTTAAGGAAAAATTTATCAAGTCAATAAAATTATAAATAAGTAATAAAAGGCCATGGTATACCTGCATATGTGATATTCTGGGTAGTACATATCATCTATTCTGACAAAGAATGTCTACTATCAATTTAATCACAAGGGAAATGTCAGACAAATAGAAAAAGAATGTTTTCTTGAAAGTAAAAACAAAACAAAAGACACATGTGGGCAGGGACTGAGGAAAGTTCAGGCTTGGGGAGAGAGAGGGTTCATACTCTCTAAGAGTATCAAGGTATAACTTATAAAGACAAAGCAACCCTGGGGAACGGCCTGAGGAGAACTACAGACATCTGACTAAATTCATCTGACTACACTACATCTGACTAAGCACAGCCTGGGACTAGGTTCAAGCCATAGGAAGGGATGCTGTACAGGAAGACATTACCTCAGTGTCTGCAGGCACTATGTTAACATGAAAGAGGGAACTTGATGACTTTATCAGTTATGTAACAGAGGATCCTAATTCTTAGGAAATACAAAAGTCTTCCAGGGATAAAGGGCCAGCATATATGTAAGTCACCTTTAAATGATTCAGAGAAAAAAATACTGTGCATGCATTAAAGAGAGAATACCTGTAAACAGAGAAAAGAGACACATGTGGCAGCACCAGAGAAGCTGTTTAAAGGATCTCTGTATATTCTTTGTACTGTTTCAACGTTTGTAACTTTTTGTGTATTCAAAATGATTTCAAAATAAAATGTTGATCAGACACATACAAAATCATGTCCTTATCAGCCGACAGTGGCTATCACTAGAGAACCACTGTTACTTTTGCTATTATCAGAAAAAGTAAACCATGCATATGCATAAACTTTGCAATAAAGATAAAAAAGGAAATAATAACCTGATATGTCTAGCTGATGATCCCCTACTTATAAACTGCTTTCCATTGGCTTGCTACCACAAACACGAAGCTTCAAATTGAAAATTAATCTCATCTCTTTGAAAAAATTTGAATTCAATTAATTCCCAAGACAGTATTTTTCAATTTGGTTTTAGTCTTTCTGGAATCCATTTTAAAGAGTGCAAGTCATAAAGAGCTTAAGACATAAAAGAAATATAGATCTTTCAGATGCCAGGAGGCAGGGGCTTTAATGCAAAGCCTAGCAGCTCAGTCACCAGCTCCCTCTGCCTCAGTGGCTTTTATCCAGTGCATGGCTATCTTGTGCTGAATTGCCCTCCAATCTCTCTAACAAAGGAGTTCTCCTTTCACTGTGGCAACAGGGTTAGTTTCTGTCTTAGAGGAGAGAGATTAGATGGTTCTTGTTTTATTTCCTATAGTGGTTAAATTTGCTACAATTCTACTTAAAACAATCAGTAAAGCAATACAATCTTTTTCTTAAATAACATTCTTATGTGAATTGAAGAATTTTGGCAAATGATTTTTCCCCTCATTTTTATTCATGACTTTCATTTAGCTCAATGGAATACATTACTTTGATAGATTTCTTAATTTCTTAATATTGAACCACTTTTCAAAACATTCTTCTGTGAACTAAGTATACATATCAAATAAAAATGTAGCTGCTTTGGTTGGGGGTGGATTCTAGAGTCTTTTTGGCTCACAACCCTTAGGACAACAAATCTTGGGACAGTTTCTACTCACTGTGCTAGACACAAGAACCACAAAGATTCTGCTATTCTGGTCTTCCTTTCCTTCCCCATTGAGTTTCTGGTGGTTCTGCTGTTCCTGGCCTCATAGAAACATAATTCCTATTTCTGCCTCCCTCTTTACACCCCCCTCCACCAGGGCCTGTCTTTCTCTCCTATGAACACTAGTCATTGGATCAGGGCTACCTGAACCAGTTTTACCTCTCCTTAGCTAGTTACATCTACAAAGATCTTGTCCTGAGACTGTTGTGGATAGCCCTGGATAGGGTGCATGCTCTCCAACCCCGTACACAAAGCCAGCAGTCTAAATTTCTCTCCCCGACTTGGCACTAGCTAGGTGGGTGGTATTGGTCAATTTACTTTGTTACTCCAGGTCTCAACACCTTGCTTCATACAGCTTTTTTCACTTTCCTTTTGCAGTATTAGACATTGAACCCAGACCCGTGTAAGGCAGGCAACTGATATGGTATGGGCTACCACCCAAACCCCTTCTGTATTTTCCTTTAATTGAAGACTCTAAGTTGCTTAGATTAGCCTTGAATTCACTCTGTAGCCTAGATGGGCTTTGAACTTGTGCTTTTTCTGCCTCAGTCCTCTGATATTCTGGTCTTCTAAGCACTGGGACACAACTAAGAAACAGCTGTCCATCTTCTTTGCTTTTTTTTTTGATAGAAATTAAAAAAAACATTTATATCACACACGCGCGTGTGTGAATATGTCATGTCTATGGGGGTGCCTACAGAGGCTAGAAGAGGGTGTCAGATCAGTTGAAGCTGAAGTTACAGGCAGCTGTCAGCCACCTACCATGGGTGCTAGAAAATGAACTTGAATCCTCTGGAGGAGCAGTGAGTGCACTTAACCATGAGCCAGGCCCCAAATCTCTGCAGCCCCCAAATAATTTTTGAGATATAATCCAGAATGAAGAGAGCACCGGAAGCAGGGACCGTCACCTGTTTTTCCTCAGGAGGCAGTTTACTCCACTCATTGCCCAGCATCTTTGTGATCTCTGGAAACGGGACCTCTGGTCTCTTTGCCCGAAGCTGTTCTCTACGCTCATTCATGAATCGAACATAACCTGTAAGGGGGGATTTGGGTGCATTGCTGTCTCGAAGAGGTTTCTTCCTTTTTCTCCCTTTGGACCAACCTCCTCGTTTACTTCTTTGCTATAAAACAAAGGAAAATGAAAAACCAAAACCCAAACAATAATCACTCAAGTAACCCATCAGCAATAACAAAATACGAACATCAAAAGAGGACACGAGCTGCACTTTCTTGTAGGGCCCTGAATAGTCAAAGCTCTGCAGACCAGTCGCATACCAGAGACTACAGCACTGAATATTAGTTTCAGATATTTCAACTGTAGATCCTTTAAGGCAGTGGTTCTCAACCTGTGAGTCATGACCCCTTGGGGGTGTCAGAAAACCCTTTCACAGGTTTGCATATCAGATGTCCTGTACATCAGATATTTGTTATGATTCATAACAGTAGCAAAATTACAGTTACGAAGTAGCAATGAAAATGATTTTAGGGTTGGGGGTCACTACAGCATGTGGAACTGTATTAAAGGGTCATACAGCATTAGAAAGTTTGAGAACCAGTGCTTTAAGACATCATGCTACAAATTTGAGAAATAAACGGCTATTAAAATTTTATTTTTGGAAACAGGGTCTCTCTAGGTAGCCCAAGCTGGGTTCAAACTCATTATGTATTCCAGGATACATTCAAATTCATGGTGATCCTACTGCCTCAGCTTCTTGAGTGCTGGGATTTCAGGCATGCATCGCCACCCTTGTTGTCTAAAGGGTTATTTGGGTGTTAATCCCAAAAGATGAGAATGGGTCCCGTGACTGTGCATGCCTTGGCCTTCCTCTACACGTCCTGACAGGGATGTTCAACATGAGACATTCAGCTGCACTCAGCCCCAAGTCAGAGAAGGAGGCACTGTCACAGGAGGTCAGGATAAGATGCTATCACGTGCACTGAGTGAAGGAAGAGCCATAGCATGGGTATTAAAAATAATTCATGAGAGCGTTCCTCACTGATACTAAAGACCAGTTAATTTCCCATAGCAAACAGCAGAGAGATATTTAAATTAATATTTAATCTCAGGAAACTATCAGAAATATATCTAAAATGAAGACAAGTTCTTTGGCTTGATGACTGTTCATTAAGATATATATTTTATAAAGTCATAGCCTTTTATGTGTTTTTTTGATTTTGAGATAGAAGTCTTTATATACGGGGTTTAGATAAAGCAGATCAAATCAACTTTTAATATGCTTTTAAAAACAGCAGAGTCAGCTGGCCATGATGGCACATGCCTTTAGTTAGTCCTAGCACTCAGTAGAGGCAGTGGGATCTGAGTTTGAGGTCAGAGTGGTTGACAGAGTGAGTTCTAGGACATCTGAACTACATAGAGTAACCCTGTCTAGAAAAACCAAACCAAACCAAACCAAACCAAACCAAACCAAACCAAACCAAACCCCTAAACCAAAAATTACTCAACCAAAGCAAAAAACTCCTATGGTGTCACTAATTTTACCACAGTCTTTCTTCTTGCCTTCTAAATGAGACACATCATATTTTTGTTCCATAAGTTAACACATGCATAGTCTATCAGTTAATGAATGTATCATGGATACAGGAATTCTTATTTCAGAGAAGAGAAAGATGCACATGATTCAAAAAGGGACAAATGCATCTATCTATGTATCAACTGTAGTACTGCACTCCTCCAAATATATGTGAATGGTGACAGTTCTGCATTTGGTAAACAGTATATTAGAGATTAGGTTTCCAGTTTTTTTGTTTTACTTTTTGGAAGCCTAGGAACATGAACCTACTAAGGAGCCTAGGGATGTGGCTCAGTACAAATGTGCTTAGCATAAATCCCCAGCCTTATACACCCCACCAACACCAACCCACACCCATAGCAAGCACATAACAAGTCAAGGAAAAGCCACTAACATTCATTATTATCATTAAAAAAACTAATGGGGTAAATGAACAAACTAGTCTTTCCACACAAGAGAAAAGACAAACATCGATAATGCTGTTCTTTTTCTGTCTTAAAATAGAAGAGTGAAATGTGATCATTCATCTGTAATGAAGTCATCTATAACTGAAGGTCCAAGAAAAACATGACTGCCCATGCCCATACTGAATTTCTGTGTGATTTGGGGATAGATGGACCCTATGGAAGGGAGGAGGAGCCATTAAGTGACCTGGCACATGCGACTTTGTGTTGCAGGGCTTGTGAACAGAGTGCAGCCATGAACAAGGGGATGAAGACTTCTTAGTAGTTACTTAGTTAAACTATTCACTCACAAAACAAGTATTTGTCAAGACTGAGCATAGTGAGCACATCTGTAATTCTAGCATGCAGCTTGAGTTACCTGAGACCCTATTTCAAAATAGCAATAACAACAATAAAACAAAACAAAACAAAACCCAACGACATAATGAACAACTCCCGGAGCACTGCTGAACATTATAGAAGGTAGCTATGTTTAGTCAGACCAAAGGTAAACAGATTCTACTTGTTTCTACATCATTAAAACCATTGATATGGCTCTAGATATGACAAGAGATACGTATGAGAAAGCTGGGCAAGTCTCAGCCCAGGAAACTAAGGCATGAGACGGCAATCACTTCACTCAATAACTCCTTGGTTGCTTTGGAGGCTCCTGTGGACAGTGACAGGAGACGTTAGCTTACCTCATCTTCAGGCCTTTGCTCATTGCCTTCTGCAGCATTGGAAGACTCACTCTGAAGCAGCTGGCCTTGCGAGAGATCCTCCACAAACTCTGGGTTGGTGGTTGACGTGGCTGCACTGCTGTAGAGACCCTCAGGATGTGCTAACCTGATCAACAGGAAGAAGTACGTAAGTTCAGCATGCACAGCAGTAAAACCTTCTCCTATCAAGGTGTAGATAAAATTTCTTGCCAGCAAAGACACACATCAGTACTTGAATTATTTCTACCATTGCAATGTGTAAAACTATAATGATGTTTTGACAGACATTTCCTAGTAAAACCAACTCTTAATTTCTGTCCAAAACAATGATCTCTCCTTCCAAACATAGATTTCATGTTTAACTCTAAGCATGCAACAGAGCCTGGCTTTTATATGCTGTTTCCCATGTTTCATGTGTTTCCCATGGGATGAGGAAACCCTAGTAATGGACCAGATGAATGGGGTTATCCAGGTACTTTGACTCATCATATAAGAGTCATTTCTTAACAAGCACAGGAAATAACTCATATAACATAGGGACAAGCGTTCTGTTCTGAGCTACAATCATAGCCCAAGTATAAATGTTAGGCAGGCAGGTCTCCTATTCTACAATTCTTTTTTTTTTTTTTTTTGTTTTGTTTTGTTTTGTTTTTCGAGACAGGGTTTCTCTGTGTAGCCCTGGCTGTCCTGGAACCCACTCTGTAGACCAGACTGGCCTCGAACTCAGAAATCCACCTGTCTCTGCCTCCCAAGTGCTGGGATTAAAGGCGTGCGCCACCACTGCCCTGCTCTCCCTTTCTAATATATTAATTAACTATTAATCAAATAATCAATTAACAATAATTAACTATTCCAATATTGTAATCTAATAGAAGCCAATAATCTATTCCTAATAAGTTCTCTAAGAAGTGGACAAAGAGGGTACAGATGATGGGTGACTGAGTCTTGGACTTGCATGTGCTAGTAAGGTACTTACTTATTTTTTTAAAGAGGAGAACTGGAATTGTAGAAGAGGCAGGAATATAAATAGTAGAGTAATATTCAGTTATTACTCTGAAGGAACACACTCTCCACTGGACAATCAGCAATGATCACAATGTAAGTACTGTAACAGATGTTTATAGAACGTGTCAGAAGCAGCACTGGAGAAGGTCAGAAGAATGTTCTGTATGTGCAGAGGCTGCTAGAAAAATTTCACAAAGGACGTCTTGAAAGATGAATGGGTATTCATCAGGAAAACACTATCACCCTAGGCAGAAAGAACATGGACTACGAGAAGAAAGAGTCCTGTTAAGAGCTATGTGACACACGAAGGAGATTAAACACAGGCAGGATGAAGGAGCAGAGAGACATAAAAAGTGGAGCTTGGAGAGAACTCAATGAATGAATGGGCATAAATATAAATAAGGAAGGAAAAGTAACAGTCCAAGGTAATTCAGAGGCTTCCAGTCAGGGATTAGGTACTTACTATTAATCATGAGCAGAACAGGGTGTATGAACAAGACAGACACTCAGATGAGATGATGAGTTTGAAATTTTTATAGCAAAATTAAATGGAGATATTCTACAGGCAAGTGGAAACTGTGTCCTGAGTTACAGAAGTAGGGATGCGGAGACTGAACTGGCCATCTTTTGTAACCAGGCAAGCCTTCTGGTGGTTAAGACTGGGACATCAACCCAGCCACAAAACCTTTGACCTACAATTTGTACTGACTGCAAGATGTGCTGGAGCAGAATTTGTGGGAGTGGCCAACCAATGACTAGCCTAATTTGAGGCCCATGCCATGAGAGGGATCCCACACCTGACGCTGCCTAGATGGCCAGGAACTAGAGGCTGGACAGCCCACAGACCTAGGATATAATCAAACACAACTGGCCACAAAAGGAAAAAAAGTCAATGAAATGATTCCTAATGATATTCTGCTATACTCATAGATTGAAGCCTAGCCCAATCGCCATCAGAGAGGCTTCATCCAGCAACTAATGGGAGCAGATACAGAGACCCACAGCCAAACATTACGTGGGGCTCGGGAACCCCTGCGAAAGAAAGGGAGAAAGGTTAAGAGTCACAGGGGATGGAGGACACCAGGAGAACATGGCCCACAGAATCAACTAAGCAGGGTTCATAGAGGCTCACAGAGACTCAAGTGACAACCACAAAGCCTGCATGGGTCTTAGGTAGGTCATGTGCATACGTGCTATGGTGGTGTAGCTTGGTGTTCTTGTGGGACTCCCAACAGTGGGAGTCAGATATGTCCATGACTCTTTTACCTGCTCCAGGAACTCTTTTCTTTCTACTGGGTTACCTTGTCCAGCCTTGATATAAAGTATGTGCTCTGTCTTACTATAACTTGTTATGTGGTGTTCAGATGTTATCCCTGGGAGGCCTGCTCTTTTCTGAAGGGAAACAGGAGAGGAATGGATCTGGGGGAGAGGGAAGCTGGGATGTAATATATGAGAGAAGAATATGTGTGTGTGTGCGCGCACGCGCGCAAGGTAGCAGTCCAGGGGAATGATGGGTGGTGCTAGGTATTCTCCAGAAAGGCACAGAGAAGAAAAGTCTCACAGAACATTGTCAAGGTGATAGCATTTTAAAAGCAAGGGTTAGAAACATTAAGGATGGAGACCAGAGAATTAGGAGAACACCGTGAGAGAAAAGAGAGAAACTTTAAAAGGGGGGAGCAGTAATCAAGAAAAAGATGTTAAGCTCAAATAAGATAGGCTAGCAGGGTGAGGTAGTGCACGCCTTTAATCCCAGCACTTGGGAGGCAGTGGCAGGTGGATCTCTGTAAGGTCAAGACCAGCCTGGTCTACACAGAAAGTTCCAGATCAGCTAGGTTACAAAGTAATACACTGTCTCTTTTTTTTTTTTTTTCAATATCTTGTGATTTTTTTTTTTAAAGATTTTTTTATGCATGTGAGTACACTGTAGCTGTCGTCAGAAAACCAGAAGAGGGCATCAGATTCCATTACAGATGGTTATGAGCTACCATGTGGTTGTTGGGAACTGAACTCAAGACCTCTGGAAGAGCAGAGCCACTAAGCCATCTCTCCAGTCCCAGACACTGTCTTAAAAATGAAGCAAAACAACATAATCAGAACAAACAAACAAAAAGACATGCTAAAAATATTGTTAAATCTGGACCCCAGGTTAGGCAGCTTTGAAGGAATATAGTTTCAGTGGAATTGTGGGAACAAATATCAGATCATAGTGGATAGAACAATGAACAAAATAAGATGCAGATTATATTGTAAATGAAGGAAGAGACACTTTTCCAACTTCTTCTAGGAGACATACCAATGATTTTATACAGGAGGTTTCCTCTAGATTATTGAGGTCCTTTAATGAGTGTATCTTTAAAAAGCAGCTATGAAGTCAACATTAACCAAGTTCTTTAAAATGTAGTGCCCCTAGGGCTGGAGAGATGGCTCAGTGGTTGAGAACACTTGCTACTTGTACAGGGGACCCAGGTTCAAATTCTAGCACCAACATGGTGGCTCATAACCATGCTTAACTCTAATTCCAGGGGACTGAATGCCCTTCTGATCTTCCCAGGCACCAAACATGCATGCGGTGCACTCATGTACATGTAGTCAAAACACTCATACACATAAAGTAAATGAATCTAAAAAACAAAAAGTGTTCCTGAGACCTAGTTTGACCTTAGCAGCATTCTTTTGCAAATGTTTCAGTTATGTTGGATGTCTTAGGCTACTTGTGCTCTCCCTATTGCTCTCATTTCAACTGTTATCAGCTTAAAACTTCCCGAGTTTCAAACATTTTTTCTTTCATCAAAATATGCTTCTCAGGTTGGGAAAGAATAGCAATCCTGCAAATTCCAGACAGACCTGGGCAGGTGGTGGGAAGGGAGTGGTCACAGGTGTCCACTGGGCATGCTCCTAGGTAAAGCCAACAAACCCTCCACTTCTGCCCTTGCTCTCACTTTCTCCTGGCTATTCAGAAGAGATTTTTAGCAATTCTGCCCTGCCTAGCATTACCAGTTCTTTCTTATACAGGATTGGCATACTCTGTTAAAAGTGTGTTTATATAATTCTTAAAGCAAGAGGAAACAAAACAAAGATACTGTGTTCTACCTAACTTCCAGTGGAGGTCTTCCTTTGTTCCTTCCCTCAACATCTAAGGCCCTGGAAAGAACCAGTTAGACTCACTGAATTCAACTGTTCTCCCATCTCCTCTGAGGGGAATTTCAAAGGAAATGCAAGCTTACAACTCTTATCTAGGGCACCAGTAAAAATCATGTGAAGTCCAGTGCCATTTCTCAGTACTCATCCAATCTACCAGAAGGGCCTGGCAGGGCCAGCCTCTCCCCAGCCTTTGACACACACTGTTTACTCAGGTGCTAGCCCCCTTGTGTCTGTTTATGCTGCTGCCTCTCTACCCTCACTGTGGTTCTGGCTGACTTCCTTCTGTCTGTCTTCTAGATGCTGGAGCCTCCCAGAGCTCATGTTCTTTAGGTGTTGGTGCTTCCCCGCCCCCAGCCCCTCCCCTGCCTCCAGTGCTCATTCCTTTGGTGATTTTATCTAGTCTCCATGGCTTTAATATTAGCTACAAGCTGATGATCTCAACTTTTTCTTTCTAGCCTAAAACTGTCTGGTATTTCAGAACTCAGTATGGCACTGCCTGATTGACATCCTGGCTTAGAACTCTAACAAGCCTCTTAGCTTTATAGTTTTCTGGTCAGGCTTCCTTCCCTTAACTGTCCAGTTCCCCATCTAAGTTACTGGTGACTCCATCTTTCCAGCTGGTGATGCCAAAACTCTGAAACTGTCTTTGTCTTCTCCCTTTTCACACTGCTCATCTGGTCTCGCTGGCAAATCCTACTATCAAAATAGTTCTGGAATTCAATACTTCTCGATAACTCCATTACATCCTAGAAACACACTCCAATGAGGTTTTTTCCTTCACAAGCTCACCAAAAATATTCTTGTCAAAGTTAAGAGTGATGTTCTTCAGGCTAGCATCTCTCTCCTAAATTACTTCCAGGGCCTCTTATGTGGGTGTCCTTGCTCCACCCCAGGCTTCCTTTGCCCTACTGGCAGCAGAACAGTCAGATCAGCAAGAAGTCAGTCAGACCTCATTCTCTTCAAATCCTCCAGTATGTAGAGAGGTTAAAGGATCTTACAGTCCTGCATGGTGGCCCTTCGTCCCTTCCTACTCAGAGTACGGCCTCTTAACATCTTGGGCACTAGCTTCGAGCTTGTTAGAAACACAGCCTTACTGCAGATTTTCTACAACAGAATGCATCTTAAGAAGATCTCAAGGCATTTCCTTGGTGTACTACAGAAGCATCCATAGAGTCCTTTGTTGACTCCCACCATTCATTCTGCTGCTTTAGCCACACTGCCTTTCTGGCTATTTCTGCAAGGTAGTGATGTCCTTCCTTCCAGGCTCTTGCCTTGATGGCTTCCTCTGCCCATAAAAATCTTCCTTAGGTAGTAACATTCGAGTGACCTGATTTGTTTTGGGGGAGGGAGCACAATGCTCAAATGTTCTTAGTAAACGTTTTCTTGGCTACTGTCTAAAACTGTCCCCCTAACCCTTCCTACCTCCCTCACTTTACTTCCTACCAACACAGCAGGCATCCTGCTTACTAACTGTTCACTGTCCCACTTTCCTCTCACGGTTGAGCTATAAAAGAAGGAAGAAGACAAGTGTGGTGACCCAGCTTATAATTCTAGCACTCAGGAGGCAGAGGCAGGAGGACTGCCCCAAATTTGAGGACAGCTTGGTTTACAGAATGAGTTCTAGGCCCATTTGGGCTACATAGTGAGATACTGTCAATCCAAAATAAAAAGTAAAATAAAAAGACCAAGTTTGTTTGTGTGTTTGTTTTTTTGACCTTTGTTTTTGATCTAAGGCCTGAACACTCTTTGGTATACAACTGTAAAAAATGTTCTGAGACAGGATCTCACTCTGTAGACCCTGCTGGACTTGAGCACACAGAGATTTGCCTGCCTCTGCCTCCCAAATGATGAGCTTAAAGGGGCATGCTGGTCTGCCTGGCCAAACTGAACATTTTTCCTGAATGAACTAATCTAGTAAATAGGCAACCTTTAGAAAAGTCTTGGGGGCAGTTTCATTTAAGCAGAGAGGTCAAAAGGCAGATATATAAGTGAGGTGAGAAATGAATGTGAGGAAAGAAAACAGAATTATATAATATTTGTCTTGGGATATTTTTAAAAGGGCTTTAAAGATGATTAAAATAATTCTTTTATTTTATCTATTAGTGAATATATTTCTTCTTTGGTAAACAGCTTCTAAATATCAAGAAAAGATAAAAACTGCAAGCCAGGCACAGTGGCATAGGCCTTTACTCTAATCACTCAGGAGGCAGAGGCAGGTGGATCTGAGTTTGAGACCAGACTAATCTACAGAGCGAGTTCCAGGGCAGCCAGTGATATACAGAGAAACCTTGTCTTGAAAAACAAACAAACAAACAAGCCCAACCAACCAAAACCCCACAAAACAAAACAAAACAAAACAACCCTTTTCAAGTGAAATAGAGACTTTCAAGGTAAGAGGTAGACATGGCTATTAACTTTTCTCTGAATTCTTTTACAAATCTGTCTAATGATCTCATGGAAAAATGATGGGAGAAACAAAAAGTTGGTTAAGGGGCTGGAGAGATGGCTCAGTGGTTAAGAGCACTGACTGCTCTTCCAAAGGTCCTGAGTTCAATTCCCAGCAACCACATGGGGGTCACAACCATCTGTAATGGGATCTGATGCCCTCTTTTGGTGTGTCTGAAGACAGCTACAGTGCACTCATATAAATAAATCTTAAAAGAGAGAGAGAGAGAGAGAGAGAGAGAGAGAGAAGTAAGCATCTTTTTTTTTTTAATTAATAAAATTTTGTTTATTTTTATGTATATGGTGGTTGTGCCTGTATGTGTGCCCAAGTACCAGGTGCACATAGTGCCCTCTGAAGCTAGAAGGCAGCGTCAGATCACCTGCAACTGGAGTGGTAGGAGGTTGCTGAGCTGGGCATGCGGATGCTGAGAACTGAACCAAGGTTCTCTGGAAGGATAGCCAGTGTTCTTAACCACCAAGCCGTCTTTTCTGCCCCAGCTTCTAAACATCTTGAACAAAGAATCATGTTAAAAAGCTAGAACTTGGGCTGAAGACATGGCTCAGTTGCTAAGAGTGCTTGAGGACCAGACTGTGGATCCCAGGACTCATGTAAATGCTGGGAATAGCCCTGTGCAGACCTGTAACTCCAGCACTGGAGGAAGTGGACCCAGGAAGATCATGGGGGCTTGCTGGCTAACTCATTAAACAAAGAACAAAAACAAAACAAAACAAAACAAAACAAAACAAAACAAAACCTAGTGCACTTCCCACTTCCACCTGCCCACATGCATGCACAAACCATATTCAAGTCTGATCTTTGAGAAAAACAAAACAAAACTATCAAAGCTTATGGAGAAAACGTGTTTGATTTTTAGCATGTTCTGCGTGACAGATATTCCCTTTGCCAGGCACACAGTGCTGCTGTACCAATTTACAGGGGCCAGACTGCAGCCAAAAGCATATTACAAAGTGGTTTACAACAGCTCTCTTTGAAAAGCCCAACAAATGCACCTTCTACACTTATGGTACAAAACTGCCTCGTTAGCACCGCATACTTTGTCAGAAGCTGTATTTGGAGCCTCTGCAGAGGTCCAGTGTCCCAGAGCAGCTGCTTACCCGGTTGCAGCCAGATCATTACTCTCCTTGGAGCCATCTTCATCTGCAAAAAGGGGCGGCAGGGCGGAGCTGCTCATCAAACTTTCCATCTCCCTGCAAGGAAGGATAATCATAAAAAACTTCATGGCTTAATTACTTCTGCTTCAAGCTCCACTAATTTAAGAGCCCGCCTTTCTTAGCTTTATTACATCAGCAACAGAATAGAACCTGACCTAAATGTTTGTTTTCCTGACTTGGACACATCAATTTAAACTCTGTGGTTAAAGGACTTTTAACCATGGTCTTTATCAACTAACCAGATGAAAAACAAGTTGGGGCTAAGGAAATGGCTTAGGGTAAATAAGAGGGCACTGTGCGAGCGTGAGGATCCCAGCTTACTCCTCAGCACTCACACACAAAGCTAGGTATGGCCCTGCAGCGTACTTACAAGTCCAGTGCTGGGAGAGAGGGGACAGACTGGACAGTCACTGGGAATTACTGGTAGGCCATACTAGCTGACATAGTGAGCTCCAGGTTCAGTGAGAAGCTCTGTCTTAAGGGAATTCATTAGAAATTGATAGAATAGGACACCCGATAGTCTTCTCTGCACGCACAGGTGTGTGTACATGCACGTACATGAGAATACACCACACATACATACAAATAAATGTAAACAAGCCCAGTTTTAATAAGCATGGCATACTTTGGAAAATCTTTTATTCATCCTCTAAAGTGTTCTTAAGGGAAGTAAAAGAACTTTAATTTATTGTTACTGTATGTGCATGGCATGTGTGAGTGCAGGTGTGTGTGTGTGTGTATGTGTGTGTGTGCGCGCACCATGGTTTATGTGTGGAGGTCAGAGGCTGTCCTTCCACTGTGAGGTCCGAACAGCAAGTATTTTTACCCACTGCCCCATCTCCCCAGGCCTTCAAAAGTATTCATTTCGTGTAGAGATTTTTAGGTGGAGTGACCTGGAAGCGCTGCAAACTGGAGCAAGATATTTAACCAACCACTTTAAGCTAAGATTTCACCACTGCAGACACAGACAAAACTGCTAACTTAACTTACAAGACCTAACTTACTGAGAGGGATTAAGCTGAAGGTACTTCATAAGCAGAGAAAGTCACAGCAAGTGTCCGAGCAGTGCTACATGCAGTATTATTACTATTGCAACATTGCCAGCTCTTAGTCCCCCATGAATCATGCTTGGTTAAATGGCGGCACACGGAGCCCTTCAAAAAGGAAGCAGTGCGAAGGAAGCAGAGGACGGAAGGCACACTGATGTGGTCCTGAGCCAGAGAAACCACATCTCCAGGTCAGAAACGTGCAGCACTTCACTGCCACAAACCACAGCACAAAGAGCATGCACCTGTGTACAGCACACAGCTCAGCTTAATTGACGAAAACACATAAATCACAGGAACCTGAGGTTATCGGACTGCAAGGATAAAAGGACAAAGTGACAAAGAGAGTAATTTCATTTAGCATATCTCTACAGAGAAGGATTT
This sequence comes from Uromys caudimaculatus, assembly GCA_028551405.1. NCBI lineage: Eukaryota > Metazoa > Chordata > Mammalia > Rodentia > Muridae > Uromys > Uromys caudimaculatus. The sequence continues at coordinate 61,816,958 of CM052706.1, forward strand.
TTCCCTTTCAAGGTTTACCACCAAGGGCTTCACCCCATACAGCTAAAAGCAGCCGCTGCCAATTCATTATGAAAGTGATAGTCACACAAAACATTCAATAGTGACCCCAAACATCAGCCACTTAAGTGGAACTGCAAAGCACTCAAGAGAGAAGGCAGCAATCAGTGGGCAAATTGAGAAGTACGAGATGGATTTCACTGAGGAGGCTCTTGGTAGACCTCTGAGCCACTGGGGAGGGGCTTTGGGGAGGGACAATTAAAGACCAGCAGAGCAGCTGGAGAGAGCCGTGTTTGTCCTGGGGGAATGGGGGCTTTCAGGGGGCAATAGGAAGCAACTGCAGGCGACCCACATTCTCAACGTTCAATGGAGTGGTTTAATTCCCCAATACTAAAACTGACGCTTTATTTCTTGTTCTTAGTTATTTTCACTTCTAAATTTATTATTTAGCAGACCAAGATCCATAAATAGCTGATCATGACAAAAAAAGCTTCTTTGTATTTATCTTAGGAACTATGGCATATAGAGAGCCTGGAGGCAGAGGAAGGCGTTCATGCCATGGGCAGGAAGGCTTGAGAGCCATTTTCAGTTTCGTCAAGACAAAGTATTTACAGTGGAATGCCTCTAACAAATACTGTAGAATTCCACTTGTTTTCTAGAAAGATCCCAACTCAAATGTACTTAAGTTTTAATTCATATTATTTAAGACCAGATGAGAGCATGGGCTTTCAAGGTTACCAACACCAGTGTTAATGTTCATTTAACTTGGTTCCTTCCACACAAAAAGAGAGAGTTAGATACCATAGTCTACACAGCCTCTAGACTAAAAAGGACTTGGTCACTTTATTTCTAAAAGTGTCCCTAGAAGTCACTGGCCTTTCAAGAACCTCAGAACTGGGCATCTGAAGCTTTCTGGCACTGCTCTGACATTCTTAAAGGGATATATTATTTGGCAGAGAAAAAATTAAGTGGTTTTTTTGCTCACTATGTCAACATGGCCTTCTTAAGAGTGTTCCTCAGATATCTTAGTCAGTTTTTGAAATGTAGAGAGACAGCTGGATAATACAACCTTAACAACACATAAACAGATCACATAAACAAAGGAAGTTCAGAGAACACACTTTCCACCCCCACCCTGCACTCTCTTAAGTTTGTGTTACTCAACCCATATAGCTTTGGATACATTTTCTCAGTGTCACTGAGTAGTCAAGCCCCTAAGAAATGAGTAATAAAGTGGGTGGAAGATAAAGGGGCCAAGATCAACAAAAGAAGGAAATGAAGAAAAGGCCAGTGAAAACCAGAGGCCTCTAAAGTAGTTCAGTAAGTTGGAAAATATAATGATTCTCAAAAATATGGCTTGGATCCCATGGGAATGAGCTTTCATCTGGTCCATGATGGGGTGATTCAAACTGAATCACGGCTACTAAGCCACCGAATGCCAAAAGTCCTTCAAGTGCATCATCTGGGCCTGACAATGTACCCGGATAGAGGTCACAGTGAACTTTACAATCCCATGCAAGGCATTTAAGATATTTAATGAATGCTACTCTGGAAGGAGAAAGCAATGTGTACAAAGGCAAAGCAAAATACACAAATTTGCTTCTCTGCTACAGTTTACATAAATAGCATGCAAGATACTTCCTGGCAGAGGGACCTACCCAAGTCTTCTGGCTATAGTCCTAAAAAAATCCTATTATTTTAAGGCTTATGCTTTGAACTGAGTCTGCATCTTAGCTTTGGAAGCCCCCAAATTCCATATAACATTAACTATTCACTTTGGCAAGAGCTAATTTAAGATATCTTAATAACTGATATAAGTTATAATTAAAAATTATATCAATATTAACTAACCATTCTCTGTGTAGCAAGCTGGGTTACCAAGTCATAATGGGAGCATGGTTCTGGGGTACCTGGAGAGATGGCCCAGTGGATACTTTCCCTACCAAGAGTGAGGATCTACGTACAAAGTCGGCAGATGTGGCAGCTGCCTGTAATCCCAGCACTTGGGAGGGTGAGACGGGACTCCTGGGGCAAGCTGGTTAAGACAAGCCAAATCAGGGAGATCTGGGTTTAACTGAGAGACTGTCTCAAAACAAAATATGGAGAGCAAGACATCTAAAGTCAACTTCAGGCTTCTACATGCATGCATACACATGTGCACTTACACATACATGCAAACATGTACATATAAAATACATAGTAGCAAGAGGAATGTGGCTTTTGTCAATATAGGGCAACATAAAAGGAAATTGGGTGACATTTAAAAATATTCCTTGGACCAGGGAAAGGAATAGTGCTGGCCAAGCAGCTCTGATGACTTGGGTTTAATCCTAGAAGCCATGGTAAAAGAGAGAACCAATCTCTGGGAGCTGTTCTCTGACCTTCACCTGCAAACCATGCAACATGGGCACCTGATGGGGAAAAGTGCCTCCTGTGTGAGGCCTGATGACCCGAGTTAGACTGCCATAACCTACCGAAAGCCAGATTCACTGATGTGTGGCTATGATGTCAGCATTCCTACAGGAAGACCAGAGATCGGGACAGAACTCCCTGGAAGCTCACTGGAGTACACATGCCAAGAGCATGCAGGGTGACAGAAACAGAGAGTCTGCCTCACAAGATGGAAGGAGAAAACTTCAAAAGTTGTCTACTGACCTTTACATAAGTACTGTGACACATGTACACCCACACCCACACCCCTTATCCCTCCTACAAAATAATAACAAACACAATAAAAAAGGAAAAATCCTCAACTATATATTACCTATAAAGAAAACCACTTTACATATAAAGATACATACAATAGAAAGGGATAGAGAAAGAGACACCATATTAACAAAAGGAAGTAGAAGTAACTAATAATAATGCCAGATTAAAAACTTTTCCTCTGCAAAAGAAAATGTCAAAGGAATGAGAAGTAGGTTTCAAATTGGGAGAATATTTGTAAAAAACATATCTAATAAAAGAACAATTTAAAAATGGACCAAAACCTGCAGAATAGAACCTTATCAAAGAAGATAGACAGAGGTCAAATAAGTATATACAATATTCAACACCACATGTCATTAAGTAACTGCAAATTAAAACTACTACTATATTCGATGGCCACAATCCAAAATATTGACTACATTAAGTGCTGGCAAGGACATGGAGCAATAGTAATCTCACTGTTGATGGGAATGCAAATTAGTAAATTCTGTGGAAGAAATTTAAGTTTCTTCTAAGAGTAAGTGTACTATTTCTATGTAATTCTGAATTCACGATCTTTGGTATTTGAATTAAATTTGGTAATTGAATTAAAAACTATGTCCAGATAAAACCTGTTAGACATGGGTATTTATAGTAGTTTTATTCATATCTGCCAAACCTGGATATAATAAAAATGTTGGTAAATAAAGTGTGGTATAACCAGATAATAGCATGTTATTTAATAATATAAAGAATGAGCTAGCAAGTCATGGCAAGGCACTGAGGAAGCAATACATATTACTAAGTAAAAGGCATCAAAATGAAAAGCTACATTCAGTAATATTGCATGAGTCTACTAATTTGATATCCTATGGAGTAAAAATAACTAGTTGCTGCCAGGATTTGGTGTGGGAAACAATGAATGTGGAGCTTTTTAGTGAACTGAAACTATCCTGAATGGTAACTCAGCAAGGGACAGATATCATATGTCTGTCAAAACCCATAGCATGTATACCACAAAGATTAACCTTGTTGTGAATTATAGCCATGTGCCAATTTTGTACTGATTACAACAGACGTGCCATTCTGGCCAGGATGCTGACAGTGGGGTCAGCTGTGTGTGTGGGAATGGTGAATACATAGACTTCTACTTGCCTCGTTTTTTCCCCTGGGTCTAAAGCTGCTGAAAAAATAGAATTCATGCATTTAAAAATTACTGTATTAGATATTTAGCAATTATATAATTTACATGTTTTTGGCACATAACCAGGTGGGCATAAATACAACTGACTTTGTTATGTCTACACATTTAAGTGAGGAAGTGGAAGTACAAAGGCTTACTACAGCGTCACCTACTAGCTGTGAATATTTAGCTAGGAACACTCAGCAGGCTGTAGCATTAATCAGTACGTTTTACAGTGGGGATAAGAACACAACTAATCCTACTTGGCAGTTAACTGGGGTTCAGTTAAATAAGATTGAGTAAAGAACTCTTTTACTGTAGGCTTTTAAATGGGAGGAGAAGAGAAGAGATGAGAACAAGTAATCTTGGTATAGAAAGTCCTGAAATAATGCTCAGAGAGCTGACCCCAGAGTCCTGTAGGATTGCCTAAGTGAAAAAGAAATAGAAGAGAAAAAGAGTGAGATGGTGTAGTTAGGTGGTGGGTAGAATAGTCCTGGACGGTTTGATGTGACTGTGGCTTGGTTTAAACGCCCTGGGATAGCATCAGTTTTAAGTCCTAACGATGGGACAGCTCAGGAGTGTAGTACGTCTTTGGATGAAATTAATATTCGAATTGGAAGTTCTATGGGTAGAACAACTCGATTGTCAACTTCTAAAAGGTGAAGCTCTCCTGGTTTTAGTTCGTTTGTGGGAATTATGTAAGAGTTGAAGCATAAGTCTTCATAGCCAGTATACTCATAACTTCAATATCATTGGTGACCCATGGTTTTTACTGTTAGAATGGGATTATTGATTTCGTCTATTATGTATAAAATTCGTAAGGATGGAAGAGCAATTAATACAAGGATTACGGCTGGTAGAATAGTTCAGATAGTTTCGACTTCTTGAGCATCTATTGTGCTTGTGTGGGTTAGTTTAGTTGTTAGTATTAGTGAAATAATATAGAGTACTAAGGAGCTAATAAGGAACACAATTATTAGTGTATGATCATGAAAATTTGTTAGTTCTTCTATGATAGGTGATGTAGCGTCTTGTAGACCTAGTTGAAACGGGTATGCCATATAAGATATATAGGTTTCTATTCTATGATTTAACTTTGACAAAGTTATGTAATTATTTTACTAATATCTTATCGAGAAAGACATAAAGGTTATGAGATTGGCTTGAAACCAATTTTAGGGGGTTCGAGTCCTTCCTTTCTTATTTTGCTTTTACATAAGAAGGTTCTTCAAATGTGTGATAAGGTGGGGGACATCCGTGAAGTCATTCAAGGTTTGTTGATGTGTAAGAGACGTATAGAACTTCTCATTTAGAGGCGAAAGCTTCTCACATCATGAAAATTATTACTAATACGGCTGTTAATGAGATGAATGAGCCTATAGAAGAAATAGTATTTCATGTGGTGTAAGCGTCCGGGTAGTCTGAGTATCGTCGAGGTATTCCTGATAGACCTAAGAAATGTTGAGGGAAAAATGTTAGGTTAACTCCTACAAATATAATAGCAAAGTGAGCTTTTGCTCATGCGTCGTTAAGAGTATAACCTGAGAATAGTGGGAATCAGTGTACAAAGCCAGCTATAATAGCGAATACGGCTCCTATAGATAAGCATGCAGCTAACCCCAGCACTTGAGAGGCTGAGGTAAAAGGACCACAACTGAGGCCAAACCAAACCAAACCCAACTAAACAACCAAACCTAGGGGGACTGGAAACTCAGTAGTTAAGAGCACTTGCTGTCCTGCAGAGGACCTGGGTTCAATTCCTGGCACTCATACCACAGCTCATGATATTTAGAATTCCAATCCCAGAGAATCTGATGCCCTCTTCCAGCCCCTGTGGGCATCAGGCACACACATGTGTTGAACAGACATAGATTCAGGCAAAACACTCATAAACATTAAAACAAAACAGCAAGAACACTCCAAACAGAGATAGGTGTGGTAGCACATGGTTTTAAACACAGCAATTGGAAGGTGGGAGCTGTAGGATCAATAGTTCTAGGCCAACGTCAGCTATATAGTGAGTCTGAGGCTAGCCTAACCTACAGTGAGATCTTGTCTTAAAAAATTAAAAAAATAAAGCAGAGAGATGGACATAAGAAGTATTTGGCTAGAGGCTGGGTAGAACAGGTAGAATATGGGGTTCTTTATTCTAGAATTTCAGCCAGGCTCCTATGACCATTACTGATTTAAAAAATTCTAAGAATGAGATAGCAGAAAACCAAATCATTTATTTATTCATCCATTCAGCAAACACCCATTGGCTACCTACCATGTTAGGCTTTTCTATACACTGGGGATGTGATAAACTAATCTCAATAGGCAAAAATCCCAACCCTTTTGGAATTTACAGTATACTGAGGCAGTAGACCAAAACTACTGAGTAGCGGCTCAAGGGAAGGGAGGTACTTTATACGTAGAGGCTAACTTCAGTGCAGTTTCCTTTGGGGGAAACGAGTGTATGTATGTAAAGGAAGAGCAGGCTGAACAGATGGAACACCTAGTGGAAGGGACACGGCCAGTGCGGCAACTGAGGCCGGACAGAGCCAGTGGCAAAAGCAGCACAGCACTAAGCTTTGAAGGTTACATTAAGGGTTTGGCTTATGTCCTAGAAAGGAAGCTACTAAAAGTAAATAAGGCATGAGATCTAATATTTTTATGGGGCCATTCTGGCTGTGGGCAGGCAGAGAGGGAAATGGGTAGAGACCATGTAGGAAGCTTCTGCAAGGAACCAGAAAGGTAATAGAGGCTTAGAAGGAACTAGTAGTATAGGTGTGAAGTAGTTAGATTCTTGATATACTGAAGGTAGAGCCAGCCTGGAAGTTTAAAACAAACTAAATACAATTAGGAATAAATTTATGAACTGTGCCTTGAATATACATTAACCATGGTCTATTGATCTGATTCATAATAAAGGGTGGGCTATACTGAAAATAAACTACTTGTAATTTTTTTGAATGCATATAGATACTTTGCTACAGGAGAAATCAGCTGCCATACATTGCCTGTAGCTCATACATTTTCAACAATAAGCCCACATTCCTTCTATTCACTGTGGGATCAAGAGTGTATTTGCTGCAATAGTGGGCAGCTGTGCTTTATGGCAATTTACAGTATGCTATCTCTCTTGGGTTAGAGATGTTCTTCAAAACCAAGAAAGGAAAAGAGGAGGCCAGAGTTAGAAACAAACATAAATCTGCCATCTTGTTTAGGATGTTTATGAAGCAACAGTTTTGCCAATTTAGGAATCAAATAAAATCCCACACTCAGTTTCTTTCTAGACAGGTGAATTCCTGTACACGAACATGCATCCACCTTGGTGGAATTCTTACCATTAAGACACAAATGTACTGGAGGGAAGCAGTGTTTTTTTCAGTGATAACAGGAAAAATAAAAACACCACTTTCTTCTGCCAAAGCAAAACTTGTCATTTTACAACAGGATATTGTCTTAGAGTTTACGGTCCATTTGTTGGCTATTTTATGGTGTATGTTGGTTTTAAACTGCCCTTCCTACACCACCTACCTAAGCATAGCTTTTATTAGCAGTAAACAATGATGTGAATGCCCAAGACCAACTTGGACCAATAGTAATTCAATAAAATTTGGCTTCACTTCCTCTGTGTGGAGTACCTTCCTCATTTCCTGGTATACTATAGCAGTCAAAAGGTGGGTGTGAGGGCCTGGGATGCAGCTCAGCTGATAGTGCTTAGTTAGCATTCGAGGAGTCCTGGTAAGGAACTTAACCTTACATAAATTGACCATGCTGGTACATGAATGTAATCTCAGCACTTGGGAGGTAGAAGTAGGCAGATTAGAAATTCAAGAGCATTCTTGACTTTACATACCACGAGTTCAAGGTCAGCCAAAGTTAAAAGAAACACTATCTCAAAACAAAAAATTAAGCTGGACAGTTGTGGTGCACACCTTTAAACCCAGCACTCGAATTTAAATTGTGAGTTTGAGGCCAGTCTACTCTAGTGAGCGAGTTCCAGGACATGCAGAGCTACAAAGTGAGACCCTATCTCAAAACAAAAACAAAACCACAAACAAAACAAACAGAAACAAACAAACAAACAAACAAAAAAAGGAAAAGGGAATGTTGGGATAACCACATTCCCTGTAGGAAATCATGATATCCTCTCATCTCTACACACACCCCTCTCTGCCTCCTCCTTTCTCTCTCTCTGGTAGGGGTGGGGAATAAACCCAGGGCCCAGCAATGCTAGGCAAATTCTCTGTTCTAATATTGAGCCACATCTAACTAAACACACACACACACACACACACACACGCGCGCGCGCGCGCGTGTGTGTGTGTGTGTGTGTGTGTGTGTTTAGCCAGACAAACCTCCTTTTAATTATGCAAAGCACAAAAATAAAAACATTTTTATTTGATGAAGGCATGTGTATTTTGTACTCTCTTCTTGGTAACTATATTTTTGTATTTATATTTGATGTGCATTTTTCTATGTATGAGGCCTGCTTGTATATGTGAACCAGGTTTGTGCAGGGCCAGCAGAGGGCACAGGATCCCCTAGAAGTGGAGTTCTGGATGTCTGAGCTGTCATGTAGTTGCTGGGAATCAAACCTGGGACCTCTGGAAGAGCAGCGAGTGCTTTAACCTCTGAGTCATCTTTCCAGCCTCTCTTCTTGGCGGTTCTTAGGGAAGGTTTATCAGAATCCGGGAATTTAAAATTAGCATGGTAGCACACATCTGTGACTCTAGCATTTAGGAAGTAGAGACAGGAGAATGACAGACATAGTGAGTTTGAGGTCAAGGAGACTCCATTTAAAATAGGAGGGCATGTTTATAATTATCAAGAGGGAACATAATGAGAGTTCTAAAAAACTTTAAACATTATTGTGGTTTACTCTATGTCACTATGTTTGACATTACGGTTGGGTCTAGAATATCCCACCGTGACAAGCTCATGTGCTGAAGGACTGGGTTGCAGCTTGTGGAACTAGTGAGAGAGGATGGGGATGTTGGAAGGGAGGCCTACATACTGAGGACATACCCTGGGAAGGCATGTTTTGTTTTCTGGCCCTTTTCTCCTCTTCCTGGTCCTCATTCTTGTCTTCCTTCCATGTTTTCTTTCCTCCCAGCTGCTCAGAGGTGAGCAGCTTTGCTTTACTTCCCCTCTCCACCATTAAACCCAGCTTATCTCAGCCCCATGGAGCTAAATCAACTATGGCTTGAGCCTCTAAAACCAGGAGCCAAAAAAAAAAAAAAAAAAAAAAAAAGGTTCTATTTTACATAATTAGTCAATAGAAGACTAACATACACTGCAGAATGGCAGAAGTAAATAGAATTTATAGTTATACTTTATAATTTGGAGACAGGCAAACAGCTAAAAAGTATGTGAAAAGGTGGTAATGGCCAATATATATAAATATCTATTTTAGTATAACAGATGATACAGAGATATAGATGAATTGGGTGACTAAGGTAAAGAGCTGAAGCGATCTTAGTTATCACAGTACACTTACTGATGGTGCACTGGAGAGCTGAAGGATACAGACAACAGCTGAGCTAACTAACTGACAAATAACAGTCCGGAGCACTTGACTATTGAGAAATCCAGTTAATGCTAAGGTAGAGAGCATCAAAACAGTATGGTTCAAGGCCAGGGTCTTAGGAAGGCAGCACACAAGAAAGCAGAAGCAATACAGCCAAACATTAGTGGAAGGTTCTAAGGCAAAGGTGCTGGCAGGTGCAGGGAGCACACTCTCTCTCGGCAATCTTACCCACTTCCGCCAGCTCAGTTCTGCGCTGTTAAACAACTGAAAAGGTGGGAAGATGTTTCTTTTAAAGGCAGGAAATTCTAAATCTTTACTCTTTCAAAAGCCAGTGCAGGGGCTTGGATACAGCTCAGCTGACAGACTGCCCCGCATGTACAACCCACCTGATTAATTCTCCAGCACTTCATAAGCAGGGAAGGGGGCCCAAGCCTGTCATCCAGCACTTGGGAAGTGGCTGCACAATGGGCAGAAGTTCAAGGTCATAAGCCAAAGAGGCTGTATAGTGAGTTTGAGGATAGCCTGGGATACATGAAACCTTGCCCCCACACCCTCAACAATAACAATAACAACAGCAGCAACAAAACTCACAACCTAAAAACACTGCAGAGGATACTGGGTAATTCAGACTTCCTCAGCCAAAAGATAAAACAAGCAAACAAACAAACTTATTAACAAGGAGGCAACAGTATTGTCTTCACTACCACTACAATGAAAAGGTTTTTAAAAAACAAACAGGAAAAGTGCTTACTAGCTTAAACAGATGAATGAAATGCCCTCAATTATTTTTATTGTATTTTGCTTTTAAATTCTAAAGAAGACAATTTACTAAATAGCCACAAAACTCAAGTCTAGGTTATTGCCAACGGAGTCTCAGTGATAGACGTCTCGGCTATCCCTCATGAACTAGGCCGCCAGGCAGTGAGAGGGAGACCTGTCTAGCAGGGAAAGTATGAGCTCTGTTCATAAAGTCATGTTTCATATTAAAAATTCACCTCAAAGGTTCTATATTCAATTAAAAAAATAAATGTTATATTCCCCTTTGAAAGGTTTGCATTTGGTCCTATAAAAGCCAGTGCTTTGTATTACAGGAGGTTAAGAAGCAGGTGAAGTTCATTTTCTTGGTTGATAACTAACACATTTTGAAGGGAAGGAAATATTGTGACTTTTTATTCCTTTTCCATTATCTAGCAACAGAAGAAAACATTTCTCTTATTGATTAGAAGTATATGATTGACTCAAATTATGAGTATTAAGTCTCCCAATAAATTACATGAAAATATACTGAAATTATCATATAAAGCCCCATGGAATTGTGGAAAACAGACCATGGGAAGTAGTTTTCACATTTCCTAAAAAATTTAATTTTGAAAATGTTAATACAGCTGACCTTGGTAAACATACATTCACATTTCAGTGGTAGGAAATGTAATAATGGGGCTAGAGAGATGGCTCTGGCTTAGAGCGTTTGTTGCCCTTGCAGAAGACCTGGGCTTAGTTCTTAATATCCATAAGGTTTATGGTATATAGCTGAACAAGGGGGCAGGGTAAGCTCATCTTGGCAGGAACAGTCTTCAGGCTACAGACTGGAGGTAGGGGTGAAAGCTATGGTGGTCACTTTCTGCACATACTATCAATAGTGCACGGACCGGGAGAAGGCTTTGCCATCATCCCCTAGATGAGGCCATACGGTCTTTGACATGGCTATGCCCAATCTCAGCAACATTCATTCACTCAGAACTTCATTCACACAGAAAATCCTCCACACCCCACCAGTTCTGTTGCTTTGATAAAATACCCTAAGTAAAATTGGTATCGGGGAAGAAGGGTCCATCTGGGCCCACAATTCCTGGTCATAGTCTAAACCCACAGTATAAAAAAGAAGAGAGAAAATAAACACAGGGACCCTTACGTGCTTCCTATGCGCAGCTGGTGTCCCTCACTCTAACAGTTCAAGGCCCAGCCGATTAAATGGTGCTGCCCACATTCTTGGTGCGTCTTCTTACCTCAAGAGAACTCCCCACAGACATGCCCAAAGGCCAACCTGATGTAAATAATTACTCATTAAGATTCTCTTCCCTGCCAGGTGTGGTGGCACATGTTTTTAATCCCAGCACTCAGGAGGCAAGGGCAGGTGGATCTCTATGAGTTCAAAGCCTGCCTGGTCTGCAACTGTAGGGAGAGATCCTATTTTAAGGAAAAAAAAATGTCTTCCTAGGTGACTCTAGGTTGTGCCAAGTTGAGAGAGAGAGAGAGGGGTGGGGGGAGAGAGAGAGGTATATATGTATATGCCTACCCCCCAAAATGTATGAGATACGGTGACATTCTTTACACCCCCAAACTCATAGGCAGACTGATCTTTCCACATCTGAAACTAGCCTGGTCTACATAGTAAGTTCTAAGTCATCCAGGACCACACAGAGCGAACCTGTCTGAAAAAACAAAACAATGAGAATATTTATGGCAGCTGTATTAAGAATGACCTCAAACACCAACAATATCAGGGATCAATCCCTCTTCTCATCCAAGTCCCTCCCCTCTCATCCCCCTGCTCCCCTCTCCCCTTGCTGCACTCCTCTGTTTCCCTTTAGAAAAGAGCGGGCCTCCCAGGGATATTGACCAAACAAATACATTATATTCTTACAATGAGAATAAGAATAATATTAATATAAAACTATCACATGCAACATGGATGAATCTCAAAGGTTTAACAATGAACAAAAAGAAAATCAGTCAGTACTTTGGGAAGCTGAGGCAGGAGAATTATGAGTTTGAAGACAGTCTGAGCTACACAGCAAATTCCTGGTTAGTTTGAGCCACACAATACAAAAATCCAAAGGAGTCAGGATAGTAAATATTTATGTACATGATTTTCAAGAGCAATTAACTCAACCTGAATAGCAGTTGTTTCAGATACAGGGAGGGAAAGGGGCTACTGACTGGAGGGGTGCCCCAGGGAGCTGAAATATTTACAGGTGTGTATCTACCTATCTTTTTATTTGTGAACAAACTCATTGACCTTATACCGTTAAGATTGTACATTTTTGTGCCAAAAAAAGTTAGAAGACATCAGGAAACACTGATTTAGATAAGCAGTTTAGGATTCACAAAGGACAGGTGCCACCCGAACCCCCAAGGCTCACCCCATCGTGAATCTAGTCACTGTTTATCCAGCTTCTGAGTAGCTCCTGCAGTCAGTCCGTGTTGATCTTTTGGAATAAACCCCAAACCTGTCCCTAAGAGGCTTCTGTCCCGGGTTCTCATTCTGTTGGGGGAGGGAGTAGGCAGACAGACCTCCAGCGTTCCCTATTCTAAATAGAACTTTTCCATGTCCTGAGACTTAGCTGGTCAATGCTGAGATTCCTTCCAGCTGGAAACATTCTAGGCTTTAGTTTTTGTTTATTCACCCTTCTCTCTACATGTCACTGAACTTTAGTATTTTAAAGTTTTTTTTTTTTTATTTTATTTTTTTTATTTTTTGATATTTTATTTACATTTCCGATGATTCCCCTTTTCTTTGGAACCCCCGTGTCCCCTCCCCCTCCCCGCCTCTGTGAGGGAATTCCTCCTCCCACCTACCCGCCCACCCATTCCCA
>CM052706.1:61830439-61842879 GCA_028551405.1 Uromys caudimaculatus
GATCTGCTGAGAGGGATCTTTGTCCCGGCGCCGATTAGCTGTGGGGCCCTGTGGCCCAAGCTCGTATTTTAAAGTTTTGTTTTAATATGAGTAGATAATCAGCTTGTAGAAATTTTATTCAAAATAGAAATTTAAAATGTGTGTCAGTATCTGTAGCTGGCTATACTACATCTGTGTGTTCCTAAGAGCAGAAGAGTACCCGACTGCTGAGCACGTTAGATGATGAGTCCCCAAGGCGTGGATTAGACTGGGAGGATAAGAATGGCATTTTTTACACAAAAGATAAGTTGATAAATTGATGGCAATTATTTTGACCTAGACATTTTGAATGAAGATGAATAACCTGGAAAGTGATTATGCCTAAAGGAATGAACAGACACAAAAGTATTTGACCTCAAAGAGACATCTGAAAACTTATTAGAATTGTAGATTTTAAGGAATTTAAAAGTATTTACAAAATTAAAATTTAGGAGATAAATGTAAAGGCAAAGAAAATGAGTTTTTATTTTTGATTTTAAAGCAGAGTCTCATGTAACACAAACTGGCCAGAAACTCACTATATAGCCAAGGATGACTTTGAACTCTCTATTCTCCTGCTTCCACGTCCTCAATGCTGGGATAACAGGTGCATGCCACTACCATGTTCAATTTACACTGTGCTGGAGATAAACCCAGGGTCTGTGCATGCTAGGAAGCTCTCTCCCAACTGAGCTACATCCCCAGGCCCAATGTTCTGTTTTTTATTTCATAGACTGAAACAATAATTGAGACAAAATTAATTCAAGGTTATTTGCAACATGAATTATACAAAGTAAATCTTGACTCCAAATGTAAAATGTATTCATCTCATGACTCTGGGGAAGTTTTGTGGCAGCATATGAACTGAGAAGAAAGGAAATGTGTTCTTGGCTGTACTCTGAGAGGTGTCATGAAACTGATGCTTCTAAGGAGTCAGCATGCAAATAAGAACTAGAGAACATAGATAATGAAGGTTACACATCAGACTAACCAAGGAAAGTATACACAGGCAATGTAATCAGCAACATTGAATCGAAGGCTATAGTGTATGTGGCTCCATGATACAATGACGTAACAAAGAAAGCTGAACACAGGAGGATATGCTGCTGAGTCTGCCAGCTGACTTTTCTTGATTCCCTGAGCTACTAGCTCTTTTATTCATGTAACATTTGTAACATTTGGTGCTTAAACTCTAGCATCAGGAGTCTTACCATTTTGTGCTGTGATTTTTTCTATGCATCCATGTTTTCTAAGAAGGCATCATGCTGGGAGTGACCAAGCTTCCTCAAGGACCTTGGTTCTCTTACTACTATTGTAACTTGTCTGGCAACAAGGATTACAGTTATTATTTTTCTTTCAGACGTAAACACTTTAGTTCTAAATGAGCACAAAACCAAACAAAGCTTGTAGAAAAATCTTCCTTTAATTCCTGTCTTCTTCCTGACCACTGCCCCTTGACTTACTTATTTGAAAGATTACTCTAGGCATCTGAAACCTACAGTAACCCCATTTCTATTTTAACATTATGGAAAAGTCTCAGGTACTGGTACCCTCTGAAGTGTTCCTTTCGATGAACACTTGTGTTTACGTGCATGTGTCGGGCCTGTGTCTGTGGAGGCCAGAGGACAAACCTGGGTGTGGATGGTTCATTAGGTGCTGTCCACCTTTTTTTTTTTTTTTTTCAAACTTATTTATTTTGGGGAACTGGAATGATGGCTCAGTGGTTAAGTGCACTTGCTGATCTTCCAGAGAAACCAAGTTTAGTTCCAGCTCTTGTGTTATGTGGCTTACAGCGTTCTGTAACTCTAGCTGTAGGGGATCCTATATGGCCTCCATAGGTGACTGCACTCATGTACATAGACACAAACATACACACAGAACTAAAAGTAAATTACTTATTTTTGCTTTATGTATATGAGTGTTTTTCCTGCATGTATATATGTGCACCATGTGCTAACCTTGCCCATGGTGGCCAGAAGAGGAGTCAGATCCCCTTGAAACTAGAGTTACAGATGGTTGTGAGTTGCCATGTGGGTGCCAGGAACCAAATCCTGGTCCTCAGCAAGAGCAGCCAGTGCTCTTAATCCCTGAATTACTTCTCCAGCACCCCAGCCCATGTGTGTGTATTTGTGTGGTGTGCATATCTATATTCACTTGTGTGAGAACTTGCGTCTATGATATGGTGTAGTGCACGCATGTGGAGATCAGAGGACAGTCCTGGGTGTCAGCCCTCACCTCCACCTCATTTGAGTTATGGTATGTTGCTGATCGCGACTGCATAAACCAAATTAGCTGGTCTACTGAGCTTCTAGGAGTTTTCTGTCTCTGCCTCCCATCCTGCTGAAGGCATGATGGGATGATGGACAAAGGCTCGCTCCCTCACCTAGCTTCATGCAGTTCTGGGGATCCATTTTCCAGTCTTTCTTCCTGATGATACTTAGAGACTCCATTTTCCAGTCTTTCTTCCTGATGATACTTAGAGACTGAGCCACCTCCCCAGTGCACTCTCTCTTTCCCACTGCTTTTTCAGACAGGGACACTTACAGGGTTACTTACTGACCTGGAACTCACCAAGAAAATTAAGTTAGGCTGGCTACCCAGTGAGCTCTAGGAATCCCATCTTCGCCTCCCCAGAGCTAGGATTACATCACTGTGCCCTACTCCTCACCTCCTTTTGTGATGGTGTGCATTCTGGGAATCAAGCTCAGGTCCTTATTCCTGTAAGGCAAATACTATATATACCAACTGGGCCATCTCCCAGTCCACTGACTGCTTGAGTTTTACTCTAACTTTCAATCGCATTTGATGTTGTAAATGACTCTTCAAATTCATTTCCCACTACCTGTATAACTGGATGGATACTTAAATTTCCTATATACTTCTTAAATACATATTGTTCCTTGTTATCTTTATATATTATTTCTGCCTTTGCTGATGTCTCTGTATGCTTTCCTAGTGACTTCTCCCTGTTCCGCTATTCAACAGCAACTTGTTTTGCTGATGTCTAAACCCACTCTTTTAAGTTCAGAGCCTGTATCTGCAATGGATTGTATTCTTTTGATGTATTATAGAAACAATGAACACACAAAAAACGGGATCCACACTCTATCTGTTAAAATCTGTTCCATTGCCCTTGTCCTCTAGAGGGCACTTTCTTTAATTCAGGGTAAAAAGCCCAAGTGCCCTTTCCAATGCTGCCTTGCTTTTCCCTCACAACCAACCCCCCACCAAGCACCCACGATTGACCTTCTTTTCTAGGTTCTCATTACTGTCACAGGTAAAGTCTTTCCTTGCCCTGGTTACTCTAACAGCCTCCTATCAGTCTGACCTGTCCCTAATCTGTTTTCACAGAGTATTCAGTGACCATATTAAAATACATATGTATTATGAATGCCACCCTTTGTTTAGAATCATTCCAGTATTCAGTGTCTATCTACTATCTTCGTGTGGTCTAAAAAAATTTTTTGTTTTTTTTTTTGGGATACTGGTTATTGAACTAGGTCCCCCTAGGTGCTATACCTGAGTTACATTCGTTCCCAGCCCTTTTGGTTTTTTGCCTATTTTTTGAGAAAGGGTCTCACCAAATGCCCAGGCTGGCCTTGCACTCACTAGCAGCCAGCCTGGGCTGGCCCTAAACTTGCTATCCTTCCACCCCTGACTCCTCAGTAGCTCTGATTATGGTCCAGCTTCCTACATGAAATTTTTACTTTTTCTTTTGAAATTTCTGTTTAAAAGCATAAATGCTATGCTTTTTAAAAGATGTTTTAAGGGTTGGGGATTTAGCTGAGTGTTAGAGTACTTACCTAGCAAGCACAAGGCCCTGGAGGTAGTGGTGGTGGGGGTACAGGAAGTGTGGGGGGGAACAAAATAAAGTTTACACCATGAATGTTTTAAAGTATTATTTTATCATTTGCATAATTGATCAAACTTGGCTATATAATAACATGATCCTATAAACTTTTAAATAACTTTTAAAAAGACAAGAAAACTAAAGAAAAGAAAAGGGAATCTTGGCATGCTGAAAGAAAATATAACATAAAAAATTTAAAGCAAATTATTAACAACAACTAAATCTTCTCTTGCTGCAGTCACATCTTTGGTATCCTGTATCTGTTCTTGAGTGAAAGATATCACAAATTTATCCTTTTGGGAAGTAAGATTTGGCTGGCTTCTAGTAAATATAGTAAAAAATGGCCATCCTACTAAAAGTAATCTAAGATTCAATGGAATCCCCACCAAAATTCTCACACAATTCTTTACAGACCTTGAAAGGACAATTTTCAAGTTCATATGCAAACACAAAAACCCAGAATAACTAAAACAATCTTGAATAATAAAAGAACTTCTGGGGTATCACCAACCCTGATTTTAACACAGAGCTATAGTAATAAAAACATGGTATTGACACAAAACCAGACATATTTTTCAATGGACTCCAACTGAAGACCCAGACATAAATCTACACACCCACAGACACATGATTTTTGATAGACCAAAAACATACTGGAAAGACAGTATCTTCAACAAATGATGCTAGTCAAATTAAAAGTCTGCATGTAGAAGAATGCAAATAGATCCGTATTTATCACCCTGCACAAAACTGCAAATTCAAAGACCTCAACATAAAACCAGATAAGCTAAACCTGATAGAAGAGATAGTCGGGGATAGCCTTGAACTCACTGATCCTGGGAAAGACTTTCTGAACAACACACTGTTAACATAGGCACTAAGACCAATAATTAATAAATAGAACCTCATGAAGCTGAAAAGCATCTGTAAGGCAAAGGACACTGTCATAAGGACAGAGTAGAGGCATACAGAATGGGAAAAGATTTTCACCAATTACACATTCTATGGAAGTCTAATATTCAAAATATATGTGGAACTCAAGAAAGTAGGTATCAAGTTTCTTGATCAACCAATTAAAAATGGGTTACAGATTTCAACAGAATTTTCAAAAGAGGAAACTCAAATGGCTGAGTAACACTTAAAGAAATGCTTAACATCCTTAGCCACCAGGGAAATGCAAATCAAAACTACTTTGAGATTCCGTCATACATCTAAGATCAACAAAACAAGTTGACAGCTCATACTGGTATGGATGTGGAGTAAGAGGAACACTCACAGATTGCTGGTGGGAGTGCAAACTTGTATAGCCACTATGGAAATTAGTGTGGAGGTCCCTCAGGAAGATGCCAATCTACCTCAGATCCAGCTATAGCACTCTTGGGCATATAGCCAAAGGATGCTTCATCCTACCACCGAGATACTTGCTCAACCATGTTCATTGCTGCTCTATGTAGCTGTCTTTGGCTATTTTTGTGGGTTCCTTTTTCTTCCACCCTTTCAACCTCCTAACACTAGATAAGAGAGAGAGAGAGAGAGAAAAAAAAAAAGGATAGGAAAGAAAGAGATCCCTGAATAAAGCCAGAGGTCAGAAAGGGGGCTTATCCTTAGACTACTTCTTGCTGATTAGGGGAATCAAATTCCTTGGGGCAAGTTTGGTCTTTGCTGTCAGGACACCTAATTTCTTCCTTTTCTTGGTTCTTCTTTGCACACGACTACTTAACAGACTGTGATTAACAACAACAACCAATAACAACAACGCACATCTCTTGGGTTCCTAGCATTTATATACCCTCTAAAAAGTCCCCAGAAGTCCAAATGTCCCACAATCTTGGAAACCATCTACAGCTAGCAAAACCATGCCTAAGCTAGAGCATGAGGCAAATCATAGTCACCTGCTGTGAAGCAGCCCCATATCCCCAAAACGGGGAATTAAAACAAAAGCACATTCCTATTTTTGTGTTGAATTCTCACTATAGCTTTACTAATAATATACAGATACTGGAAATGACCTAGATGTTCCTCAAGAGAAGAATGGATAAAGAAAATGTGGTACATTTACACAATGAGGTATTACTCAGCTGTTAAAAAATGACATCAGGAAGTTTGTAGGCAAATGGATAGAACTAGAAAAAAAAATCATCCTAGGGGCTGAGAGATGACTTAGTAGTTAAAGAGCACTGATTGCTCTTCCAGAGGTTCTGAGTTCAATTCCCAGCAACCACACAGTGGCTCACAACCATCTGTAATGGGATCTGATGCCTTCTTCTGGTGTGTCTGAAGACAGCGACAGTGTACTCACATACATAAAATAAATAAACCTTAAAAAAAAAAATCCTGAGTGAGGTATCCCAGTCCCAGAAAGATAAATATGGTATGTATTCACTAATATGTGGACATTAGCTTTTAAGTCAATAATAAGCAATTATTACAATCCACAGAACGTAGGTACAGTATAAGGGACTTGGGGGCATATAGATTTTGTTAGGAAAGGGAAATAGAATAGTTATGAATGGATGTGAGGGGGTGAAATGAGAGGATCAAGTGGGGAGGAGAAGGGTTATAGAAGGGAATATGGGGAGAAGCTGCTAAAATTAAGGGGCATTAGGGTAGTATGGAGGTCTAATACAGTAGAAACTTACTAAAATACATACATTCATATATAAAGGCAATCTAAATGAACTCAACCAAATAAATTGGGAAGACAGAGTCCCAAGTGGCCATCTCTTGTAAACAAAGGCTCCAAACTGGGTTATATCTAATTGAGTTGCTGGCTAAAGGGAACAGTGGTCCCCTAACAATCCAGGCTGTTGCCAGGAATATAGGCTACTGACAGCAAGGCCCCATTGCCGAAGACAACACCCACACAACTCACTGAACATGGGAGATGTTGAGCTGGCACCTACATAGAGAATTCACTCCTATGTTCAATCATCTTTGATACAGTAAAGTATTCTGCATGTTATCAAAGGAGAAATGTAAACACCAAGTCAGCCACAAAGCCTTTATCTATAATGATGTATTACTTGCAAGGTGGCAAAGCTTGTGAGAGTAATCAACCAATAACTGATTTGACTTAGGCCCATTTCACAGGATGGAACCTATACCCAACACTGCTCAGTGACCAAGATCCTGAGACTAGCTAGCCCAGGGTTCTAAAACAAACAAAAAATTAGTGTTAAAATGACTTCTGTGATATTCTGCCACAATCACTGATCAGTGCCTTGTTCTGCCATCATCAGAAGCTTCCTCCTGCAGCAGATAGGAGAAAATTTAGAGACCCACAGCCAGATGTTATACACCTAGAAAGAGAGAGAGAGAGAGACCCTGAAGTACGAAGCTATGAATGGGATGCCACCATCAAATCTCTCCCTGGAGAGGTCAGGTAACTTCAGAGAAGAGTTGGAAAGAGTTTAAGAGGCAGAGGAAGTGGAGACCACCAAGAAAAGGTGGACCTCTAAATCAACACGAACAAAGCTCATATGGATTCAGAGACGGAGGCAGCATGCACAGGCCCTGCACCAGGTCTTTTGTGTATTATGGCCTCTAGTTGCACAGGCCCTGCACCAGGCCTTCTGTGTGTGTATTATGGCCTCTAGTTTAGTGCTTCTATGCAAGTGAGTGGGTCTCTGATTGTTGGGTCTTTTCTTGGGCTCTTTTCCTCCTGTTTGTGATTTTATCTTATTATTTTATTTTGTTACATTTAATAAAATGAATGAATAGATGAATGAATGAATGAACGAATGAATACCTAGCTACTAGGGTAAAGGTTAATAATTGAACTGTCATTTATACCTGCCTGGAGAGGGAAAATCAGTTTTCTCCAATGGGGTAACACAGGGTGTATCACCATTTCAGGGCAGGCCTCACGGGCAGTAGCTGACCGATGTATAATGGACTCCACAGGTTTTTTGTATGCTTTTAGTTGGTTACAGTTTGTTTCCTTTTTGGGTGTTTTGTTTTTTTTTTAATTTTGTTTTCTTTATTTGGGGTGTTATATTCAGTTTTTGTTTGTTGTTTGAGAAAGAACTTTAAGTTGGATGGGTAGGGACAGGAGAGGATCTGAAAGGACTTGGGGAAGGGGAAGCATATGATTAAAAATTATATCCAATTATTTATTTTTATTTTACATGCATTGGTATTTTGCCTGCATGTATGTCTGTGTGAGGGCACCACATCCCCTAGAACTGGAGTGACAGATTGTTGTGAGTTGCCATGTTGGTGCTGGGAATTGAACCCAGGCCCTCTGGAAGGACAGCTTTTAACCACTGAGCCATCTCTCCAGCCCTCTGATGAATTCGAAAATTGTTTTAAATAATAAAAAGCAAAATACAACCTCAGGCAGGCAGAATCACTAGTGGCTAAAGATGCGTGCGAGAGAGCGTGCATACACATACACACACACACACACACACACACACACACACACACACACACACACTAAATTAATGTAACTTAAAAATCCTCTTTTATAAAAACCTATAACCCTGATCCCCACCCCTCTTTAACTGAAGAATAAAATATACCAAATATCTTACGTTCAGAAAATAACCCAATAATTAGGAAGATAAGTACCATAAGGTTTAAGGCTCAATTTATATAACCACTTTAGGATGTAGATTTCCTCTAAATTCTTATACCAGGAACATTGCTTTCAACAGCATCATATTTAAATATGTTTCAGGACTTCAAATTTCTAGGTTATTATATACAAGTTATTTCTGATCTCCCTTACAATCTCTTAATTATAACATCTATCTTTTTTCCTGTAACACATTTCAGTTGCAATCAACTCTAAAGCTCTGGAGAGCAAACGCCACTCAGAACGATTACACGTGCATCACCAAGTAAGGTCAGAAAGCTGTAAAACTGACTGAGATCCCATGGTGCCAGCTATGTTTCAATCTTCCGTTAACTACCAAAACATTTTAGCAGTGTTGAGGTAAAGGGAGTCCTAAGGTTTGGGAGATGTGCTGTGCTTGGAAGACAAGGGAGACAGTGTATAAAAAGACAGTGATAGGTTACAGGCGTAACTCTGGAGCAGTGGCTATGATTTATCTATATTAGAAATATAAAGTACCAGACAACAAACAGGAATATAGCTAAGAGTTCATATATCAGCTGAAACACAGTCTCTTTTCTCTTTGGGAGCTGAGTTTGAAAAAACAAAACCCAAATCAAATTAATAAACAACTTAAGTATAGTGGAGGAAAAAACATTCTCACAATTCTTACACTGAATGTACTGCTTTATAAAACAATGTCCCACATATAGTCTTACTTGATTTGAATTTCATAGAGTGTGTGTGTGTGTGTGTGTGTGTGTGTGTGCGCGCGCGCGTGTCTGTGGTATGTACATGTTTGTACAGGAGCATGCACAGGTATGTCAGCAAAGATGTCTTCTCTATTTTCTGAGACAGGGCCCTTCACTGGGCCTGGGGCTCACTGACTTGGCTAGGCCAGCTGGCCAGTGAGTTCTAGGGGGCCACCTGCCTGTCCTCTGGAGCCGAGTCAGGATGTGCACTACTGTGCCTGGTTTTTATGTGGGTGCTAGAGATCCAAGCTCAGGTTCTCATGCTTGTGCAGCAAGCTCTTTAGAACTGAGACAATTTTCCATCCTGAATTTAATTTAATTTGTATTTTTTTTTTTAAAAACATGGTCTTTCTGCGTAGCTCTTACTGTCCTATAACTTGCAATGTAGATCAGACTGGCCTTACACTTACTGAATTTCAGATCTTTTAACTTAAGTATCCTATTGGATGATAGTCAACTATTAACAAGTTGTATATTATCGATATAGAAAATGATCATCAATCATTTTTGCTAATGTCTTGCCAACTAGATAGCATTTTTATTTATTAAAAAGTTTTTACACTGACTGTGTATCTGGGTGTGGACATGCACACACATGACATAGTACATACATGGAAGTCAGAGGACAACTTGTGGGAGTCAGTCCTTTGCTTCTATCGTGGGAGTTTTGGGGATTGAATTCTGGTCATCAGACATCATGACAAGTGCCTTAATCCTCTGAGTCATCTTACTGGACCAGAATTTTCTAAGTTTTGATGGCAAGGATGCAATTATACTAGTTGCTCCCTAATCTTTCACCTTGGAGTAGCAATAGTCATCTTGAGGTCAGCCTTCCAGGGCAAGGTGTAAACAGAGAGCACTTGTACCAGTATGGTTTTATCACAGGGTGGACTCTGAGGCTGAGGCAGAAAGATCACATGTTCAAGGCTAGCTTGAACACGTTAGTGAGATGCTGTCTCAAAATTAAAGGCTGATGGTATGTTTTGCAGTAAAGCACTTGCCTAGCATGTGTGAAGAATTAGGTTTAACTCCCCGTACTAAAAAATTAATTAATTAAAAAACTGAACAACAATTTCTGCTGAAATAGGTAAACATTAAACTCTTGTCTCTCTCTTTTCTTTTTTAAGATTTATTTATGTGAGTATGTGAGTACACTATAGCTGTCCTCAGAAATATCAGAAGAGGGTATCAGATCCCATTATAGATAGTTGTGAGTCACCATGTGGTTGCTGGGAATTGAACTCAGGACCTCTGGAAGAACAGTAAGTGTTCTTAACCACTGAGCCATCTCTCTAGCCCCTTGTTTTGTTTTTGAGGTATCTATCCCTGGCTGTCCTGGAATTAATTCTGTGGATAAGGCTGGCCTTGAACTCAGAGATCTACCTGCCTCTGCCTCTCAAGCACTGGAAAGAAAGGTGTGTTCCACCATGACTGGCTAAACCGTTTATAGAAAGAAAACAACTCTATTGATGTGGACATAGTTATAGAAAGACTATACATCTATTCTTTGTCAATGATGGTGGCATTAGATAAAGTTGTTAAAATAAATATGAGAAGACGTGTAATTAGTAAATGGTGAAAGCTAGAAAGAAATAATTGACCCAACTCTTTCTTTGCATAATCAATAAATCTATAGTCTATCCTCAGTATCATGTGTTGCTAGAGATTTTAATTAAACACCAGGGAGAAGAAATATGTAAATGAGACTTATGTAGGTAGTTTTTTGTTTTTGCTAGTAAATAAAGGAACACCAGTTGACACTGCATTTCTGACAAAACTGCTCCCCTACCCCCTGTTTTAGAAATGGATACAAAAAGTACTCGATCACACTGCTTAAATTGGCAACCCACTTAAGAATACTTTAAAAATATGGCAGAGTGCTTTCTACTTAAGCCCCTACTCCCTCTGCAGTCTAAATGTATCATATTTGCATAATACTACAGTATTAAAGACATAACTTCACCAGTTCCAGCATCAATATTTTACACCTTAGAAACCCAAAAGCGAGCCTGCAGTAGTAGTCAGAGGATTATGAGTTCAGAAATTCATTCAGTCATACCTGGCAGCAGATATTTATGAACTCAAGGGCTTCCAATTTTACTTACCTGAGAATAGTTATGAATCTCTTGTAAATTTGAAAATATCAATAAATATATGAAGTTTTAAAAAAGTATTTCATTCACAGAGAAGAATAATTTTGTTAAAGGTAGCATGAATAATATTAAAGTTAGAAATGTGGTTTTTCTAAGCACTTAAAATTGTTAATCCTGTTATTCTGCCTCTTCCTCCCCCAGAGCCCTAACCCTGCTCACAGTCACAGAAATACTGACCATGTTTCTCTCTTTACACAAAGCTTCTAAGAATAGTACTAGACTCTAGGAATAAATAATATCCTATTTAGTGTACACGAAGACATACAATAAATGATAAGCATATAATAAAAAATAAATATTTCCTCCTGAAATGAACTTTACTTCATTAAAAATTGGTAGTAGGGTTAAGAGAGATGGCTCAGTGCTTAAGAGCACTTGCTGTCTTGCAGAGAACCCACATTTCATTCACAGCCCCCACTTGATGGTTCACAACAATCTGTATCTCCAGTTTCAAGGGATCTAATGCCCTCTTCTGACCTTCCATGGCACCGTAAGCATTGATGCATTTTCAGATATGAATGCAAAATATACAAAAATAAAACAAATAAATCTGAAACAACAACAACATTCTGGTAGTAAACTGCCCCACTCCCTACCAAGGGTTTTAAGAAATGCTAGTAGCCATAAAGCTATTTCAAACTGTTATAATTTCTTATCACATGTACAATTAAGCATTCTGTTTTACTGAAACCAGTTTTAAAAATCGTAATTTAATTAAAAACTATGTCTAATGGTTCTCAAAGGAAGAAATACAAATGGTCATTAAATATTTGAAAGTGTTAAACAACCTTAGCCACCAGGGAATTGCAAATTAAAACTTCCTTGAGATTCTATCTCACCCCAGTCAGAGGTATCATCAAGAAAACAATATCAAATGCTGAGCATGTGGAGGAAGAAACACTTCTCTACTGCAGGGGAATGTAATCTGATCCAGCTACTGTGGAAATCAGTATGGCGCTCCCCCAAGCTCCATCCCCAACTCCAAACAATCAAAAATAGAACTACCATACAATCTGGCTCTATCATTCCTTGGTATATGCTCAAAGAATTCTTTTCTTTTTTATTATTTTTTGATACTTTATTTACATTCCAATGTTTCCCCCCTTCTA
>CM052706.1:61842979-61855231 GCA_028551405.1 Uromys caudimaculatus
CGGGGGGGGGGGTCGTCAGGCCAGTTGACACTGTTGCTCCCTCCATGGGGCTGCAAACTCCCTCAGCTCCTTCGGTCCCTTCTCTAACTCCTCCATCTGGGACCTCACTCTCAGTCCAGTGGTTACTGTAAAGTGAAACTTGGGTATTCTGAACTTTTGGGCTAATATCCACTTATCAGTGAGTACATACCATGCTCGTTCTTTTGTGACTGAGTTACCTCGCTCAAAGAATTCTAAGTCGGCACAGCATCTATGCACGTGCACACCTATGTTTAGTTCCACACTATTCACAATAGCTAAGGTAAGGAACCAGCTTAGATGCCTAGCGGGTGGGTAAAGAAAATGTGGTGCATCCACACAGTAGAATTTTCTTTAGCTGTTAAGAAGAATGAAATCATGGTATTTGCAGATCAGTGGAGGTCATTAAGCAAGCAAGTCAGACTCAGAAATACTGCATACGTTCTCTCATAAGAAGAATCCAGACAGAAATTTATAAACACCTGCTGCACATATATATGCAGCAAATGAGAGAAGGGGATTATGAGAGGAGGAAGAGGAGCTCACACATGAGAGATGGGGGGGGGGGAGACAGGAAAGCAGAAAAGGAACTTATTTTGGGGAAAGAAAGGGCAACAAACTGAGAAGAGTAGGGGGGGCGGGGAAGGTGGGTGGTATGTATGTGAACAATAATGATACAGTACATGAAAATGGCAATGGTATTCATTACTTTGTATGTTAAGAAAATGAATTAAAATGATAAAGGAAATAATCTCTAACATAAAAAGAATGAATGAAAAGGCCAAGTGTCTAAGAAAATGCAGACATTTAAAAAATCTCTGTCTTACAAATATATGAAGACATTAGCACTGTGAAATGTGGCTATTTTCTGCGGAATTTTCATGAAGAGATGTGCCATGTTCTTAAGATGGTAGCATCATGTAATACTTATAACGAATGATCATAACGTAAACAATACTGTCAATATTAGTAGCAAAAAATATACTAGATCATCTTTCCTTTCTGGGGCTGTTATGTGTTCTAAAGAACTGCATTCTAGAAAAAGAAGACAAATTCGTGAGCCAATACAGCCACTGAGAATTCAACTCTGCCCTTAGTTTTTAAGAAATCTAAGAAATGTG
This sequence comes from Uromys caudimaculatus, assembly GCA_028551405.1. Classification (NCBI taxonomy): domain Eukaryota; kingdom Metazoa; phylum Chordata; class Mammalia; order Rodentia; family Muridae; genus Uromys; species Uromys caudimaculatus. The sequence continues at coordinate 61,844,119 of CM052706.1, forward strand.
AGCAAGTATATATTCCTTTGTGGAGGCTGAAACAAAACCTGCCTACACTGCCAGTTTAGCTCAGTCCCGGTAGGACTAGCTGGCCATCACAAACTGTCTCCAGGCATCACAATGATTACCCAGTGCCTTTTCAGAGAACACTCCTGAGAAGGATTGAACCAGAGGAAAGAATCTCTTTAGGATCAGGGCCCAGGACACAACTATAAAATGCTCCCCAAGTGCAGTTTAATGAGCCCTGATACATTTTCTTGTTTACCATGTTTTCTAACACATAATTTATATCAGATCATGAGTAAGATGCCAGGAATACAATAGTTAACAGGCAGTCCCTACCTTCATGAAAAAATTTGCCTTTAGGGGCAAGATACTGAATGCATATATCAATAAACAATTTTAAAATAGTGAAAATCCTATTGAGAAAAAGAATAGGAAGCTACAGAGTAACAGAAGATGTCATTTAGATAAAGCCCATCTGAAGAAGGAACACATCACTGAGAGCCAAATGCTGAAGTAGGTATTTTTCCACACCAAGGAACAAGCTTATTAGACCTAATGTTACACACACACACACACACACACACACACCAAAAAAACCTGAAGTGGGGGGGAATTTGGTGCTCTGGTATAAAATGAGCAGGAGAGGCAAGTAGCAAAGACAGATAGGAACCTAATAACGCACACATGGAGCTATACTAAAGATCTGTATTGGTTCTCTTCTTCCACCATGTTGGTTCTGGGGAATCAACCTCAAGTTGTCAGCTTGGTGGCAGGCACCTCTACCCGAGCCACCTCAAGAGCCCCATGATAGTTATGCTTTTAAAAGGATCACTCTGATTTCTGTGTAAATAATGGGTAAGAATGAACGTAGAGAGAGCACCAGGATGCTGCTGCAGTAGCTGCCACAGCATGACAGTGGCTTAGATGGTGACAGTGAAGATGGGGCAGAGGATGATCTGTTGCAGAAGTGACAGAATGCCGCAGCAGTCTGGATGGGGTGTGTGTACATATGTATTTGAGAAGACTCAGGAATGGAATCAAAATTTCTTTCTTTTTCTTTTTTTAAATTGCATTTGGGGCTGGAGAAATGGTTAAAAGCACTGGCTGCTCTCCCAGACAACCTGGGATAGCAGTTCACAGCTGTTTATAACTCTAGGCCCAGAGGACTCAGTGCTCTCTTCTGGCCTCCATGAGTACCCAGCCACTCAACTGGTGAAAAGACACACACACACACACACACACACACACACACACACACACAAAACACCCATACACATAAAATAAAACAAAAATCAAAATAAAAAAAATCAAATTACATTTAGTGCGTGTGTGTCTGTGTGTGTGTAGTTTGTGACAGCATGCATGTGGAGATCAGACGGCAACTTGTGGGAGTTGGTTCTCCTTCCACAAGGAGTCTTAGGGTTCTAGGGTGTGAACTCAGGTTGTCAGGCTTGGCAGCAAACACCTTATCCTGATAAGCCATCAGCTCTGATGCCAAGATTTCTAACTGAGAAATTAGATGTTTAAGCTGTTACAACTAGAAGGAAAAAAATCAGTTTAAGATTTGACATATTCATTTTAAGATGACTTTGTGACCAAAGTCAAGTTGGAGGCCATATATTAGAGCTCAGAAGAAATGTTTGAGATAAAGATAGTTTAGACATTTTCATTCAATGTGACAGGTAAAACTTTAAATGCTTTCGAGGCATGACCTAGGATAGGTAGATTAAGGAGGAGCATGGTTTAAGGAACTCGTGAGTTAGATACATAAGGAGGAACTCACAAAGGTGACTGACCCAGATGACAGGAACAGAGGGAAGTAGATGAGCACCAAGTGGTGTTACACAATTTCAATGGAGAAAAACAAAAAGAGACACCCACGTGTTTTGGATTAAGTAAAGGAGACTGTGCAAGACGCCTATGCTGGTGGACAGCACAGAAGTTACTGACATCCTAAGAGTAGAGCCTGCTGATGGAGTGATGGGCGCAGAAGCACACCACCTCTCTCGTTCTTGAGTCAGGAATGCATAGCAAAAGAATCTTTAAAGCCACTATGAAAGGCTTAAGCAAGACAATATAAATTAAACAATTGACATCATATGTATTAATCTGATGGTTTTTCATGACGTATACACAGTATCAACTATAGCCACATCAGGAAAACGAGAATATTACAAGGCAGAAATTCCCTATCTTATGCCCTTCCTGTGCATTATCCTTGCAAAAGCAAAACGTATGACACCTTACACCACAGATTTGTTTTGCTTGGTTTCACACAGTATGCAGTTATTTTTTGGTCTGGGTTCTTCTGTTCACATATACACATGATGGTCATCTATTTTATTATAGAAGGCATTTGCTAACCCATTCTACCTTGAAAGGCATTTGGGCTGCTGCTGTGAACATCCCTGTCCATTCCTGTGTTGTGGTGAATGACTAATACAGGTTTCTGTTGACTACTACACCAAGAAATAGTGAGGCCAGAGGACAGCTAACTTTTAGAGTACACAGCCAAACTGATTTCCATAACAGTCAGAATAGTTCATAAACCTATCCAGAAGCATGAGGTGCATTTGATCAACATCGTTATTTCTTGATATTGTCAGTCTCATTTGTGTTGGTGATTTTGTATTTTTGAGACAAGGTCTCACTATATAGCTACAACATGACTGAAATTCACTATGCAGACCAGGCTGGTTCTAAATTTGGAAAGATCCTCCTGACCCAGCCTACCCAGTGGCAGAATTACAGGTATGTACTATCACCCTGAGCTATTTTTAATTTTAGCCATTATAGTGGGTATGCAATGGTTTCTCACTGTGGCTTACATCTGCATTTATCTTATACAAATATGATCATTATAAGCCTTTGAATAGTTTCATTTGTGGAGTGCTTATTTAAATATTTTGTCTATTTTGAAATTTGACTGTCTTTTCATATCTACTTGTGAGACTCTTGCAAGTCCTTTGTTGGCCCAATTATCAAGTAATATGCAAATAGACTGGCCTATAAATGTTTTCTTAAAAACATATTTAATCTTTAAAAAATGCCTTTAATTTCAGCATTTGGGAGGCAGATGCACGTGGATCTCTGAGTTTGAGGCCAGCCTGGTCTACAAAGTGATTTCCAGGACAGCCAGGACTACACAGAGAAACCCTATCTTAAAACACCAATCCCCAACCCCCACCCCAAAACAAACAAACAACAAAACCCAGAAAAACCAACACTGTGCAGTTTTTGCATCAAGGCTTTGTCAATCCAATAAAACAAGTTATATTCCACAGAAGAGTAAAGCTGAGGTCATTTTTCTTTAAAACATTTTTTGTTTGCTTTTTGAGACCAATTCTTAGTATATAGCCCTTACTGGCTACAAACACACAGAGCTCTGCCTGCTCCTGCCCTCCCGAGTGCTGGGATTCAAGGCATGTACTGCCATGGGTGACCTAAACATTTTTTAAGAATTCACTGATAAAGTCATCTAGGCTGTAGTTTCTTCAGGAAGATTTTAAATGGACTAAATCTAATTAATAGATTAAAATGAGCATTCAGATATTCTAATTTTGGTGACGTGTGTTTAACACGTTGTACATTACACCTAAAAATTCAAATCTATTCATATGAGGTTGTTCCTATCTCTTTACCTTTTAAACATGTAGTATGTGTAAAAGACCATCCCCTTTTCCACCACACGTGGTGGCTCACAGCTCCTGTCTATAATTCTGAGTATCATGTTTAGATACTTGTCTCAACAACTGAAAACAAAGGTATGTTTCCTTTTTCATTTCTGATAATGGAAATTTAAGCACCTCTCCCCCCACCTTGATTGGTATTGCTAGAGGCCTATACATTTTCTGAAAGCTTTCAAAGAACAAATTTTTGGCTAGTTTGTCTTCTATTTATTTCTACTTTTTATTATTTCCTTTCTTCAACTTGTTTGGGTTTGGTTTGCTACTTTTCCCCAATGACATAATTAAAGCACTGATTTTTGACTTTTTCTTCTCTAATATATGCACTCAAGGCTGTCAATCCTACTAATAGCTCTATCTAACTTACATGTAGCTTGAGGTGTTGTGTCTTTATTATCATTGTTACAAGTGTGCCTCTAATTTTCTCTTACACTCCACTTACATTTATTCTAGACTTCCCATAGTTTCCCCTATGACTCTATTTTAACAAATCATTTAAGACCATTAGCTTAATGTAACATAAATTTATTTTCTTATACTTCTGGACCCTGAGCAGCAAAATGCTTTGAGGAAAAAAATAAATTTAGAATACTGGCTTCTTCCACTCCTCTGTGGGAGTTCAACCTCTTATGTCCTTGCTCTTGTGTGCTCCTTTCCCAAGGTTCAGTATTTGTTCATCTATGATGGTTAATACTGAAAGCTTACCAGCTTTAGAATCACCGGGACAAATCTCTAGCTTGCTCCTGAAGGAATTTCTGGATTAGGTTAATTGAGCTGGAAATACCTACTCTAATGCTGGAGGCAAAATTCCACTGAGTTGTCCCAGTCTAACTAAAAGGTTTGGCCTCTCTCTTGGCTTCCTGATGTGGATGAAATCTGAGGGTAGCCTCAAGCTCTTGCTGCCAGGCCTTTCCTGAAATGTTGGACCACATCTTGGAGCTGTGAGCTCCAAAGCCTCCCTTCCTTAAGCTACTTTGGTTAGGAGTTTTGAAGTGACAACAAGAAAAATAATTAACATACCATGTCCACAGGACCTAGGGAAGCCCTGTTTCTTCAGAGGCCTCTGCTAATTCAAGAGATTGTTTAATCAAGGCATTTAAACATTCTTTCCATTTTTCTCTTATGAAAGGTGAAAAAAAACAGCCCTCACAAGTTTCTAGTGAGAACATGAAAAATTAAATGTTAAGATGTCTGATAGCAAAACCATTGAGGGTTTACGATGAATAGACACTTCAGATTAATTTAATAAATAGTATTACCTCTTTACCTCTTTATTTTTCTTAAAATTTCCCTCCCCCCCCTCTCTCTTATACATATGCATAGAGGTAAGTGAACAACTTTCAGGAGTCAGTTCTCACTCTCCCCCAGCTGAGTACTGGGAATTATCCTGGTCACCAGGCTTAGCCATAAATACCTTTACACTGAGCCAGCGCCCCACTCCCGCCTCTTTCCTTCGTAAGATCACATACTAGTACGTGACATACAGCTAGGATGTGACTCTAGAGCTGTATTTCTTAGTAACAATGCTTTTTGTAATATTGTTTCAATGCTGTCCCTGACACCAGTAATCAGCCAGTAACTAATTATAATACAAAAATATAACTTTTAGAAATATATACTAATCCCAGTTTTTCTATTTTGTTTTCCTCTATATTTAATTTTCTCCTTTTGTAAAAATGTCTTTTTTTTTTTTTTTTTCCGAGACAGGGTTTCTCTGTATAGCTCTGGCTGTCCTGGAACTCATTCTGTAGACCAGGCTGGCCTCAAACTCAGAAATCTGCCTGCCTCTGCCTCCCAAGTGCTGGGATTAAAGGCGTGCGCCACCGCTGTCCGGCAAAAATGTCTGATTAACACCTTTGATGTATTTCAAAAGAAATCACTGGGGAAAATAAGAAGATACATAACATTTACTTAACCACTTGCTGGATACTTAAGTGTTTTTACTTTTTAAATTTATTCGTTGTTATTTTTGTGTGTATATATAGGGATGGGTATACATGTCCATGTGTACACACATGGAGGGAGGCCAGAGGTTGATAATAGTTTTCATCAATTTCTTTCCACATAATTTTTGAGACAGGGTCTCTCTTGCAAGCCAAAGCTTATCCATTCAATTAAGACTGGTTGGTCAAGAATCCCAGGATTCTTCCTATCAGCCTCCCTGGGCTGGAATCTGGGACTGCAGGTATGCACGGCCACACCCAGCCTTTAGGTAGGGGTCAATGATGTACTTTACTGACTGTTTCCTTCCCAGACTCTCAATTTTTTTTTCAAGACAATGTATCAGTGCTAACATTTTATGTCTTCCATCTCTTGTTGCAATGTTTTTTCAGGATAAAGTATAAATGGAATTATTGGCTTAATAATGGATATTTTATTAATGCTGATATCCCAGTTACAATGCTTCCCCAAAAAAGCTGTAGTAGTTGTGATGTTACCAAAAACAACAATTAAAGGTTTAATTAAGAGAATAGAAAGTAAAACTATGAAGTATAAAAGTAAAGGACACATGGAGATGAGAAAGCGGTAGGAGAAATGAATCTTGAGGTTGACAAAGACAAGTGTGAAGTAGTTGGATATCCTTTTTGTGAAGCAGAATATTTCAATTGAAGGGGAAGAGATACAAGAACAGTCCTAGTTTTATTGAAAACTTAAATGTTTAAATACAAACATATACCACTGTCATCAAGGAACATGGTTCAAAATTAGTTTTAAAGAGCTCTGTTCCCCACTTCCCAACAATACAATCTTGGACACAAATATTTATGTGCAGGTAGCATAAACCTATCTGGGTTCGACCTGATTTTCAGTTAGCAGTTGTCATCCTAACCGACTGCCAAATATTTAGTAATGTGTTTTGTGAACCTTTATTATTGCTTTAAGGCATACAGAGAAATAATCTTTTGAACATCAGGGGTTGTGGTGGTGGTGGTGGTGGTAGCAAGACGGTTCAGTGGGTAAGGATGGTTGTCACCAAGGCTGATGACCTAAGCTAGATCTCTAGAAGCCACATTGTAGGAGAGAACTGGCTCTAACAAGTATCCTCGAACCTCCGTGTGTGTCCCTCTGGTTCCCCCACCAACAAAATGAAAGGAAGAGCCAGGTCGGCATGGTGATGGATGTGTCTGTCCTCTGCTGCACCATGGCTCTCGTGCAGACAGTTCTGTGTTTGCTGCATGGTTCATCAGATAAATGATTTCTCCCCCCCCCCCCCTCTTTCTTTGTTTTTTTTCAAGACAGGGTTTCTCTGTGTAGCCCTGGCTGTCCTGGAACTCACTCTGTAGACCAGACTGGCCTTGAACTCAGAAATCCGCCTGCCTCTGCCTCCCGAGTGCTGGGATTAAAGGCGTGTGCCATGACTGCCCGGCAAATGATTTCTTTTCAAATACGTATTCTTTTTATTCTTTCTCCCTCTGGACAGTCTTTAGTCTTCTCTCCGTCTAACAGCAAGCTTCCTTTATCCTTTCTCTCTGGCCCTCATTTCCTAACTTCTTCCTGTTGTCTTTTCACTTTGTAGATATTTTAGCTTCTTTTACTTCACATTTCCCATCTTAATATTTCTGCCCCCACTTTTGCTGTAGAGAGCTGTGGCTGTTGGAGTTGCATCTGGCTTCACTGTATTTCTGTGTATGGCTGCTTCTACCTGTCTGTGTTTCTGTTACTTGACATGGAGCTGAAAGGATGCAGCAGGGGCTTGGCTCAGTAGTGAGGTGCAAAATCTGACTATCCCCTATTTGGAAAGAAGGAAGGAAGAAAGGAAGGAAGGAAGGAAGGAAGGAAGGAAGGAAGGAAGGAAGGAAGGAAGGAAGGAAGGAAGGAAGGAGGAAAGGGAGAAACAAACAAATTTAACAAAAAAATCTCACTGGTAAAGATGCGAGTCAAAGGATGAGAATCAATATATCAAGCGAACAGAAGATGAAAATGAGCTCGAACAGTTATTCTGATAGCCAGGAAAGTGGATTCAAAGTAAAATTAGTCTCAAGAGATAAAGAAGGCCATCCCATATTAATAAGGGGGCCAATTCAAGAAGATAAAACAATTGCAAATATATATGCATCAATTATTGAGGTCCAATTTCAGGAAACATATTAATGAGCAAAATAAGATTACACATAGGTCCTAATATAAAAATAGTGAGTTTCCTACTGTGTTATCTATCTACTTACCTACCTATCTATCATGTATCTACCTACCTACCTAATTTTTTTGTGACACAAGGTTATACTTACTATATACTTGCACACATATTTACTAGCTTAAGGCTGGCCTCAATCTTGTAGCAATCCTGTGTCTCAACTCTTGAAGGCTGAAATACAGGTAGGTACCATTTTGTCTGGTTTTCAACATTCATCTTTAGATAGGTCATCTGAACTCAAAATGAATGAAGAAAGTTCATAATTATACATGTAATAAACCAGGTGTGGGAATGCATGCCTATAACTTCAGCAATTGGAAGGGAGAGGTAGTAAGATCAGGAATACAAGGTCATTCTAAGCCACATAGGAAGTTTGAGGTAAGCCTGGGATATACGAGACTCTATTTCAAGAAGAAAAAAACAATTAGCCAACCAACCAACACCCAAATAAAAACCTTTCAGCATAGATCAAATGGACTCAACAGATAATATGCAAAATATTCCATCTAAAATATATACAATATACACATTTCTCTGCAGCTCATGGGACTGTCTCTAAAATATACCCCATTCTAGTTTTTTTTTTTTTTTCTTTTTCTTTTTGAGAGAGGGTTTCTCTGTATTAGTCCTTGCCATCCTGGAACTTGCTCTGTAGACCAAGTCTGCCTCAAACTCTGAGACCCGCCTGCCTCTGCCTCTCAAGTCATAAAACAAATCTAAACAAATACAGAAGAAAACATTTTGGGGGATCTTATCATAGTAGAATGAAACTAAAATCAATAGCAAGTAAAAACTTTGGAAACTATACAAATACATCTGAACAATACACTCTTAAAAGGCCAGGGAAGAAATTTAAAGAATTCCAAGTATTAAACAAAAGAAGTTAGGTCTTTGAAAAGATAAACATTAACATATCCACAGCTAAACTAATCAAAAGAAAGAGAAAACTCAAATTAATAAGGTTAGAGATGAAAAAGAGGAGCTAAAATAGACTCCAGTGAAATCCTGAGGATCAGTAGGGAATATTTTGAAAACTAATATTTGATACAACTAGGAAATCTAGAAGAAATTAATAAACTCACAAGCATTTGACATGCCAAATTAAATCAAGAAGCTACAAACAACTTAAAGAGGCCCATAATAATCAAAGAATAAAAAGTCTTACAAGGGAACAACAGTGGAGAGATTCACTATCAAATTCTACCAAACCTGTGAGGTAGCACTAACAACAGGGAACTTTCCCACACTAATACTACTTAAACTTCCCTACAAACTAGCAAGGGAAGGAACACTGCCAAACTTGTTTTACAAAACTATCATTGTTCTGATGCCAACATAGGGTAAGTATACAACAACAAAGAACAAAAGTATACACTGAGTTCCCTGATTTCTCAATAAAATATCTGCATATTGAATTAAAGAACATAGTAAGAAGATCATACATAGGTCAGAAGAGGATCACCTGATAAGGATGCTGGAAGACAAAACTTGACAGTACAAGTTCAATCCTGGAACCTATGTGATGGAAGGAGAGAACCAACTCCTACAAAATGTTCTCTGACTTCTCCATTTGTGTTCTCCTCAAACAAAATAAATAAATCCATGGGCAAAAAGAAGATCATATATCAGAATCAACTTTGTTCAATCCTAGAGATAAAAACTGGTTCTACATATTCAAATCAATATATGTAATACCTAATAAGACTTAACAGAAATAACATGATCATCTCAATAGACACAGCAAAGGCCTGTTAAACAAGGTTTAACAAAAGCTGTAAAGAATCTAGAAATAGAAGAAACAATATTTCAGCAATGTAGTTGTGGCTCAAGCCTTTAATCTCATCACTGGAGAGGGAGAGGGAGGTGGATCTCTGTGAGTTCAAAGCCAGTCTCGTCTACAGAGCAAGTTCTAGGACAGCCAGTGCTAGTCAGAGAAACCTTGTCTCAAAAAACCAAACCAAACCAAACCAAACCAACCAACCAACCAACCAGCCAACCAACCAATCAACCAACCAACCAACCAACCAACCAACCAACCAAGCCCCTTCCCTGACAAACCTACATATTTCAACCTATAGCCAATTATGCAAAATAAGAAAAACCAAAACCACTTTCTTTAAAATCAGGAATGAGACAGGGTGGCCCCTTCTACTGATTTTTTCAATACAGAACTCAAAGCCCTAGGTGGAGCAATAGACAAGGGAAATAAACAGAAGGGACACAAGTAAGAAAGGAGGAAGTCAAAGCTTTTGTATAGAAAACAGACTACAGAATGGGGAAAAATCTTTTTCTTTTTTTCTTTTTGATACATTATTTACATTTCCAATGTTTCCCCCTTTCTAGGTCTCCTCTTTGGAAACCACCTATCCCCTCCCCCTCCCCACCTCTATGAGGGAATTCCACCTCCCACCCATCCACCCACCCACTCCCATATTCCCACCTTGACACTCCCCTTTACTGGGGCCTCTCCTCCCCCTGATGGCCAACAAGGCCCTCCTCTGCCATATATGTGGTCCGAACCATGGGTCCCTCGATGTGTATTCTTTGGTTGGTGGTCCAGCCTCCAGAAGGACCAGGGGAGTCAGGCCAGTTGACACTGTTGCTCCCTCCATGGGGCTGCAGACTCCCTCAGCTCCTTCAGTCCCTTCTCCAACTCCTCCATCTGGGACCTCACTCTCAGTCCAGTGGTTACTGTAAAGTGAAACTTGGGTATTCCGAACTTTTGGGCTAATATCCACTTATCAGTGAGTACATACCGTGTTCACTCTTTTGTGACTGAGTTACCTCACTCAGGATGATATTAAGTTTCACCCATTTGCCTGCAAATTTCATGAAGTTATAGTTTTTAATAGCTGAGTAGTACTCCATTGTGCAAATGTACCACATTTTCTGTATCCATTCTTCTGATGAGGGACATCTGGGTTGTTTCCAGCTTCTGGCTATTATAAATATGGCTGCTATGAACATAGTGGAGCATGTATCTTTATTACATGTTGGATCATCTTCTGGGTATATGCCGAGGAGTGGTATAGCTGGATCCTCATATAGTATTATGTCCATTTTTCTGAGGGTCCGCCAAACTGATTTCCACAGTGGTTGTACCAGCTTGCAATCCCACCAACAATGGAGGAGTGTTCCTCTTTCTCCACATCCTTGCCAGCATCTGCTGTCACCTGAGTTTTTGATCTTAGCCATTCTGACTGGTGTGAGGTGGAATCTCAGACTTGTTTTGATTTGCATTTTCCTGATGACTAAGGATGTTGAGCATTTCTTTAGGTGCTTCTCAGCCCTGTGA
>CM052706.1:61855731-61896149 GCA_028551405.1 Uromys caudimaculatus
CCAAGATCTGTGCATTGATGGTAATGGGGTGTTGAAGTCGCCTACTATTATTGTGTGAGGTGCAATGTGTGCTTTGAGCTTTAGTAAAGTTTCTTTTATGAATGTGGGTGCCCTTGCATTTGGAGCATAGATGTTTAGAATTGAGAGTTCTTCTTGGTAGATTTTTCCTTTGATGAGTATGAAGTGTCCTTCCTTATCTTTTTTGATGACTTTTGGGTGAAAGTCAATTTTATCCGATATTAGAATGGCTATTCCAGCCTGTTTCTTGGGACCATTTGCCTGGAAAATTGTTTCCCAGCCCTTTACTCTGAGGTGGTGTTTGTCTTTATCACAGAGATGTGTTTCTTGAATGCAGAAAAATGCTGGGTCCTCTTTATGGATCCAGTCTGACAGTCTGTGTCTTTTTACTGGGGAATTGAGTTCATTGATGTTAAGAGATATTAAGGAATAGTGATTGTTGATTCCTGTTATTTTCGATGTTATTTTTACTTTTATATGGCTATCTTCTATTGAGTTTGTTGAAAGATTACTTTCTTGCTTTTTCTAGGGTGTAGTTTCCCTCTTTGAGTTGACGTTTTCCATCTATTATCCTTTGTAGGGCTGGGTTTGTGGAAACATATTGTGTAAATTTGGTTTTGTCATGGAATATTTTGGTTTCACCATCTATGATAATTGAGAATTTTGCTGGGTATAGCAGCCTGGGTTGGCAGTTGTGTTCTCTTAGGGTATGTATGAGTTCTGCCCAAGATCTTCTAGCTTTCATAGTCTCTGGTGAGAAGTCAGGGGTAATTCTGATAGGTCTGCGTTTATATGTTACTTGACCTTTCCCCCTTACTGCTCTTAATATTCTTTCCTTGTTTTGTGTATTTGGTGTTTTCACTATAATGTGATGGGACGAATTTCTTTTCTGGTCCAATCTGTTTGGAGTTCTGTAAGCTTCTTGTATATTTATGTTCATTTCTTTCTTTAGGTTAGGGAAGTTTTCTTCTATAATTTTGTTGAAGATATTTATTGGTCCTCTAAGTTGGGTATCTTCACTCTCTTCTATACCTATTATCCTTAGGTTCTGTCTTCTCATTGCATCCTGGATTTCATGGATGTTTTGGGTTAGGAGCTTTTTTCATTTTGCATTTTCTTTTACTGTTGTATCGATGTTATCTATGGTTTCTTCTGCTCCTGAGATTCTCTCTTCTATCTCTTGTATTCTGTTGGTGATGCTTACATCAGTGACTCCTGCTCTCTTTCCTAGGTTTTCTAACTCCAGTGTAGTCTCCCTTTGTGATTTCTTTAATGTTTCTATTTCTATTTTTAGCTCCTGGATAGTTTTGTGCATTTTTGTCTGTTTGATTGTGTTTTCCTGTAATTTTGCCTGTTTGATTGAGTTTTACTGTAATTCTTTAATGGATTTTTGTGTTTCCTCTTTAAGGGCTTCTAGTTGTTTATCTCTGTTCTCTTGTATTTCTTTAAGGGTGTTAAATTCTTTCTTAAAGTCTTCTATCATTGACATGAGAAATGATTTTAAATCTGAGTCTTCCTTTTCTGGTGTGTTGGGGTATCCATGTCTTGCTGTGGTGGGAGAGCTGGGTTCTGATGATGCCAAGTAGCCTTGGTTTCTGTTCCTTATGTTCTTGCCCTTGCCTTTTGCCATCTTATTAATTCTGATGGTAGTTGGTCTTACTCTGTCTGGCTGTGGCTTGCCCCTCCTGCAGGCCTCTGTGTCAATACTCCTTGAAGGCCAGCTCTCTCTGAGAGGTACTTGGGCCTGGAGAGCTGTGGTACAGGGTCAGCTCTGGAGTGCAGACAGAAACCAGAAGGATCCTGACCCCAGCTGTCCCTTGGCTCCTATATCCTGATGGGTCTCCAAGGGTCCCTCTTGATCCAGTGAGCTTGAACAGAAGCAGTGGCCCTGCCTGTGTTCAAAGGTGTGTCAGCACTCCCAGGATATCAGTTGTCCCCTGGAGCCCTGCCGCCCAGGCTGAGGTCCCAGGCACTGAGGGAAACCGGAAAGTTCCTGTTCCCGACTTTACCTCAGTCCCTGTGACCCGAGGGTTCCGGGCGGGTCCTGGTGAGCAGTGGTGCTCGCCCTAACCCCACTCTCAGGTTTTCCATGCTCCTGGGAGGGTAGCCTTCTCCTGGCGCTCCTTGGCTATGGACCCCTGGTGGCCCAAGCAGAGGTTTCCACCCACAGATGGAAACTGGAAGGTTCAGAGGTTTCCTGTCCCTGAGTTTTCCTCAGGCCCCGTATCCCGCCGGTTCTGGTTGGGTCTCGGTGAGTGGTGGTGCTCGCCCTAACCCCATTCATGGCTTTTCCACACTCCAGGGAGGGTAGCTGTCTCCTGGTGCTCCTTGGCTTGGACCCCTGGTGGCCCTGGCAGAGGTCTCCACCCACAGATCGGGAAAAAATCTTTATCAAGTATATATCAGACAGGAAATTAATACATAGAATATATAAAGATCTACAAAAATTGAACACTGTAAAATAAAGTTATCCAATCAACAAATAAACTAATGAACTAAGTAGATGTTTCTAAAAAGAAATATAAATGGTCCATAAATATTTGAAAAAGCATTCAATATTTTAGGCTTTCAGAAAAACACAAAATTGTGTTGAGGGACTAGAGAGATGACTCAGTGATTATGAACACTGGCTGCTCTTTCAGAAGACCTAGGATCAACTCATAGCACTTAATGATGGCTCACAATTGTCTGTAACTCCAGTTCCAGGAAATACAACACCCTCTTTTGGTCTCTGTGGGTATGCAGGCAAAATACTCATACACACAAGAACAACAATGATGGGGGGGGGGGGAGAGGGAGAGATCTGTTTTGAGATTCCATTTCACCCGTCAGAATTGCTATCACCAAGACAACATCAACCAATGTTGGCAAGGATGTGAGGAAAGAAGCCAGGCACAGGGCTGGTGAGGATGTAAACTAGTACAGCCATCATGGAAGTCAGTAGTAGAGGGCCTTCAAAAAACTAATCTTGGGGTGTGACAGCTAGGTTTTTTTTTTGGTTTTTTTTTTTTTGGCTTTTCGAGACAGGGTTTCTCTGTGTAGCCCTGGCTGTCCTGGAACTTACTCTGTAGACCAGGCTGGCCTCGAACTCAGAAATCCACCTGCCTCTGCCTTCCAAGTGTTAGGATTAAAGGCGTGCTCCACCACTGCCCGGCCAACAGCTAGTTTTAATAATCAGCTTGACACAAGTTAGAATCATTTAGAAAGGGAGCCTCCATGAGGGGCTGTCTAGATCAGGTTTACACTGAACATGTCCATGGTGTTTATTTTGCCCAGGGGGAAGACTCGCCCACTGTGGGCATTCCCTGCATCATTCCTGAGCAGGAAGGAGTTTCGTGGTCCTATACGAGTGGAAAAAGGTAAACACTTGCATGTAGGTGTAATCCACTGCTTTCTACTTTTGACTGTGGATGCAGTATGAACAGTGTTTTCAAGCTCCTGCTACTAAGACTTCCCTGCCATGGTGGGCTATAATCTGGAACTGTGAACTGGACACACCCTTTCTCTCTTAAGTTGTTTTTGTCAGTATTCTACCATAGCAACAGGAAATGAAACTAAGACACAGGGGCTAAAAGATATAGCTCAGTGATTAAGCACTTGGTATGCAAGCACCAGGACCTGGTTTGTATCCCAGCAACCACATAAAAGCCCAGTGTGGTAGTCTTGCAGTGGGAACAGAAAATGGTGGATCTCAGGGGTTTGCTGACCACCTGAAATTGTGAGCTGGCTCTAGGTGTGGTGAGAGACCTTGTCAAACAAAATACAAGTTAAAAAAGTGGATAGAGAATGGTAGAAGTTGTCATCTAACATTAACCCCTGGCTCTGCAAATGTGAATGGGATAGATGGACACACACACAAAGCTAAACAAAAATAAATTTCCACATGACTTGGCCATACCAACCTTGGGTACATAACTAAAATACTTGTACACCCATGTTTATTGCTACGCTATAGACTATACAATAGCTAAGCAATGGGACCAATCTAGTTCATCAACTGATAAATGGATAAAGAAAATGTGGTACATATACACAATGGAATTTTATTCAGGCTTGAACAAAGAAATCTGAGCAATGCTGAAAAATGTCCAACTCTCAGTCATCAGGGAAATGTAAATGAAATTCCAAGTCAACTTTGGCAGCAAGCCTATCATCAAGAAAGCAAAAACAAAAAGCAAACAAAGACAACTTGGCATGGTGGTGAATGCTTTAATTCTAGCACTTGGAAGCCAGAGACAGTAGATTATTACCAGTTTGAGGCCTGGTCTACATAGAGAGCCCTAGGCCAGCCAGGGCTACATAGTGAGATCCTGGTTCAAAACCCACAGTAAAACCAACCAACCAACCAACAAACAAACCACCACCCCAAAACAGAACTACCACACGAGCTATACTACTATCTACATTAAATATTACTTATCAATAAAGAAGAACAGAACTTGTTTCCATTTGAGATCATTATGTTAAGCAAAATAAACCAGAGTCAGAAAGGCAAGTATCACATATTTTTCTCATATGTGGGTTTTAGGTGAAGGAGAATACATGACTCCCTCATGAGTGAAAAGGAGACAATTATCTGTTGGAAAAGAGGAAGGGGATCAGAAGGAGAGGAAATAACAAAGGTAATGAGAGTAAATATGATCAAAATGCTTCATGCATGTAAAATGCTTAAAAATCTACTTAGTTTCTGTGTCTGGGAAATCTCTTCCAATACAACGTGTGCTGACCTTCCCGCCCCTCACTTAGATAAGTGAGTCCACACGTGAGTTACAAACTATGTTTTTCCAACATTGACTGCACAGATCGGTTCTCATAGTTATGATCATATATTAGGTATTTAATATATAACAGTAATACCACAGAATGCTTACAAATGGGAGCATAATGATTTAGCCACACATACTACAGATGTATAAGTACCTACTATATACTGGCCATAGTCCTTCATGCTGAGCATAAATAGAAGATACAAGTTACATATGAATATCAATTAAACTCTATAAATATTAAGTCAATGCCTATGAGCGACATGGTTCCAGGGATGAGAGCAAACCTAGAGATGAACAGGATATAGTTTATACAGCCTTTTCTAGGACATGTTCTCTATATAATAATAACAACAAAAATTAACAACAAGAGCCCGGGGATTAATAAATTACATTAATAAATGCAATAATAAAGGCACAGAATATTCTGGAGAATCATCTGGGGGTGGACATCAGAAAATATTTCTTGAAGTTGGTACTTAGAGAGGACAGGAGGGCAGAATGTTGGTAGATGGGAATTTCCAGGAAAAGCGAAAATATGTCAGAAGTCAACAGGAGCAAAGTGAGACAGGGGAGGTAGAGTAGGCAAGGTAGAGGACAGGGCTTCCCCCCAGCCATGTCCAGTTTTCAATACATAGACAGATGATGAAAGACATGCTCACAGTGTGAGAGGCCTCAGTAGTTGGCAAAAGGAGCTTAAGTTCTTCCTAAAACAATTTACTTTGGTGACTTATTTTTCCCCAGAAACTTTTCTATGAAGTATAATTTGTAAAACAATTGAGATTAGTGATTTTTTTTCTTTCTCACAAGAAACAAACAAAATTCTGACTACTTAGTGACAGAAGACAGAGGGCAGGATGTCAATGAATCTACTACTGTATTCTATGTGTGGCTTAAAAGAGGTAAATGGGTGGATCCCAACAGCTTGAATAGCTGAGGCAAGCCTGGGGTTAAATAATAGCATCCATTAAACTCCAAGGCCCAGGACCACACCAAGTGATTCCCATGTAATTCCCCCTTTCACCAAGGAGTCACATTCAGATTAGGAAAACTGAGGCTCATGGAAGCTAGCTGCTCAAGCTGATGAAGCCAAAGAAACACGAAGACCAGCTTTGAATCTAGGCCTGGCTGAGCTGCAGTTTTCCCTGCTGTTCACTCATACACAGTACAAGTCAAGTTAAGCAGTAAAACTATGAAGCATGTAACAATAAAGGAAATATTCACAACAAGTTTTAGAATGGCTTAGAAATCGAGAGGTATCAAATTTAGGAATGCATCTTAGTCCAGTTTGATTAGTGATGATAACATCTTATTTAAAAACACCAAGTAAGCAAAATTCTAGCTTTGATCTATCAACTAGGAAGTAAGCCCCGAGAGAATAAGGGTATTTGTATTTCCTGTACTTGAAACGAGATCATGACTGATATGTAGCTGTATTCAGTGCTTGTTGAAATAATGAAAAACCATGTAAGCTAAATTTTCATTTGAATACATATGAAAGTACAGAAATAAAAGACAGCAAAGAAACAGGTAAAATCATTTAAGCTGCTAGACTGTTCCTTTTAGCCCTCAACTTCAAAGCAGAAACCAAAACCACCACTGTGGAGGTACCAAGAGAAGCCGCAGGTTATAACACACTAGTGTCAGCTTCACAGGCCAGGGTAAACAAAAGGATGCAGAGAGGCTTTTGCATTATGTAGCATCTGTGCAGATAATCAAATTCCAGTGAGATAGGCTCCAGCCTTCTGGCCTACTGTTTTAATGTTTCAAACTGCTCTGAGCAGTGTATGCCATGCCTGCTTTAAGGAAAAGAAAATAGTTACTTAATCCAAATACTCTAAAAATAATCAACCTTTCTATCATAGATGGCAAGGAGTGAAATGAACATCTAAAATGTGTTACCCTGAAGAAGTAACAAGTAACAGTATGTTTGCAAATGGTTTTTCTTTTCCTAATTTTGACACTAGGGATATATTAAAAAAAGCAACAAGGGGCATTAAGGGGAAAATCCCTTGGGAGGAGATAAGCCTTTCCACAGAAACACTCTTTAAAGAGGAGGAGGAACAGGGCCATGCAGGCTTCGCTTCTCTATTTTTCAGCAGTGTATCTAATAATTCTTCTTTGGGACCAATGAATAACCGTCACTTATCACCAACCATCTTCCTGATACGGACTTTCTATATTGCTTTCTTCTCCACAGACAGTTCTTCAAGTTGCACAAGCCTTGCCACTGCAATTTGTCTTATTTCTATTACATTGCATGTCTTCCACAGAATATCGTCAGGATCAATTTAATAAACTCTTTTGCTTCCCAAAACTGTTCCCAAAAGGCAGACTACGGTACCTCAACCAACATTAAGGTGTTATTTTCTCACTTTCTCGCTTAGTTCTCTGTCCTTCTGTGTTTTAATTCCTAACACTAGAGTTAGTTATTCAGGGTGACTCCACCTAGCATGTTACATTAATGGAGAAGACACTGCATACTTCCTTCTTTGTTAATTCATATCCACTTGGTGCAGTGTACATGTCCCTAACCTCTATCAGTAACCATAGACAATATTTTTCTTGTCTTTTCAAAATTCACTACAGCAGCAATTTTGAAGCCTTTCAAATACTGATTTTAGCATCTCAGAAATGTTGGTGGTGGTGCTGGGGCCGAGGCTGAAACGGAAGCCCCTTCATATGAGGCAGGTGCTCTAGCACTCAGCTCCATTCCAGGCCTGTCAGAGTGATTTGGTATTTATTTTTGAGATAGGGTCTCACTGTGTACCTCTGGCTGGCCTGGTACTTGCTATGTAAACTAGGCTAGCCGGGACCTCACTGAGATCTGCCTGCCTCTGCCTCCTGAGCACTGGGATTAAAGACATGTACCACCATAATTAGCCAGGCTGATTTTTGGTTTTGTTTTTTCCTGTCAGTACTGGTGATCAAATCCCAAATCCAGAGGCTCATATTATATACAGTAGGCAAGTGTTCTACCACTTAGCTATACTCCCAGCCTAAGAATAATTTTTTCCTGTTATTGAAAATAGATTTTTCCATACAATATATTTTGATTAGTTTCTGCACCCCTGACTCTTCCCAGTTCCTCCTCTCCCATCTGAATTCACCCCTTTTCCGTCTTTATTAGAAAACAAACAGGCATCTAAGGAACAATAATATAAAATAGAATATCAGAATAGGACAAAACAAACAAGAAAAAGAGCCAAAGAAAAAGCATATGAAACTCATACAGACACAGAGACACATACCTTCGCACACACAGAATTCCATAGAAACCCAAGATTGCAAGCCATAACATTTACATGAAGAACCTAAGATTAGAAGAAATACATTGAACCTCCAAAGATGTGCTGAATACGTTCTGTGATGGCCAGCTACTGCTGGACATGGTGCCTACCCTTAAGAGTGGCTTGTTTCTTCAGCGAGAAGTAGTTTGGAGAAAACTAATTTTTCATTAGTTATAAATTGGAGATAGCTTCTGGGTTAGGGATGGGCACATGTGTTCACATCTCCTTCTGCTCTAGGACCCCATGTGGTGTAGACCTGTGCAGGCCCTGTGCGTGCTGCCACAGCCTCTGTGAGTGCATATGTGTGCCAGTCCTGGTGTTTCTAGAATAACCAAGAATATTTTTTTAATGTTCATATTAAGGTTAAAATATTTTTATCTTCACATTTAGTTTAAAATATTTTCTACTGTAAGTGCAAACTATGAAATTAGAAATCCATGCACCTTAATTGAGGAAGACAATGCAATTTTAGTTTCACCTGATAGCCTAAGTTTTTAAAAAACATTCCAAATAGACTGACTCTGCCAACAAACATACATTTGTATACTGTACTGCTGGATAAGAGAAGCCAAGGAATCAAAATAGTTGCTTATTACTTCAGACACAGTTTCTTGTTTGTTTGTTTTAAAGCAGAATAGAGAAACCCAGAAAGTTGTGTCTTACTCATCTTTAGTTATTCCTGAGACATTTCCCTCCTACTCAGTATGTGAGCTGAACTTGTTATCCTTTCGCCATGTTTGAAAACCATAAATAGACCTCATTTTTAAACCAGTGGCAAACTCAATTAAATTACAAATGGAGAAATGCCATAGAATGCATCTTTCATAAACACCACCCGTAAGTTACACGAAAACAATATTAAAGTGGATGGTGGTGCTCTCCAGCATGGGGTGAAACCTTCAGTCCCAAGTATGTAACATACGAATGACCTCCATTAAGGTAATATCAAATCGGAGTACTGCAGTATGATATTCTCTCCCTTTGAAACATGAAAATGCCCTATGATTTATATAAACTATTCGGTTCTCTAACTAATAAACTACCTCCTTAAAAGAGTGGGTAAGGCGTTCCTATCCTATGTCTAGGCAGAGACTACGCTACTTCACTCAATTAAGGACAAACTTGACTTGGGTGCAAGGGTGGGCAATCCACAAGTCACAGAGCAAAGTATGTAATATTGCAGAGAATTTTAACAAGGTGTTTAAACTTCTTTGGAGAAAGCATTAAGATAATCTTGCAGCCGGGCAGTGGTAGCACATGCCTTTAATTCCAGCACTTGGGAGGCAGAGGCAGGCGGATTTCTGAGTTCGAGGCCAGCCTGGTCTACAGAGTGAGTTTCAGGACAGCCAGGGCTGCACAGAGAAACCCTGTCTCGAAAAACCAAAAAAAAAAAAAAAAAAAAAAAAGATAATCTTGCCGGGGAGAAATTTTCCAATTTACACACAGAAACAAAATACATAAATTCTGATCGTGGCCTGGTGATTATCATAATTTGGGGGAATAACCGAATTTGTCACTTGAAAACACAACCCCAAGGCTGTAGGAACTCTCTCTGAGAATGGCACAAACCAACACCTTTTCTGGCTCTCATCAACACGGGAAGTGGCTTGGACACCCCCCAAACATCATCCTACCCCCACAGGAAGTGAGTTATAGTTCCCCCTCCCCTATGACAGCATGTCTCCCTTCCCCCAACCGGAAGTTAGGCGCCCCCATTCAGTGGGCCTTAAACCAAGACAAACCAATAACAGCAGCAGCAAAAGAGGGATGATCTTCAAAGGGGGAAGGACATCTCGACTGTGGCCACCCCCATGCTCGACTTGCTTACTAACCTGCTGACAGTAGGGGCAGGCAGGGGCCTGGGGACTAATGAAAGTCCCTTGCACAGAGGACAATTCCCTCAGCCCCTCGCAATCGCCTTCACTCTTCACTCCGTCGTCTCACAGCTTGACAGAAATTCCTCCGCAGTACTTTATTTTGGTGTCTTTTCTTACTCTTTACCTAATTACTTAGTCACCTCCAGATAGGTAACTTCTTTTATCGTGGTAATATTGAGAATTGTTCCGGTGAGGAGAGACGTGAAATGTTATACCCGATACTTTCAGAGAAATGAAGGGATTATTTTGCCCAATGCGGCGAAGGACTACGTGACTACGCAAGGTGAAACTCATTTTCGCGAAGGTTCTTGGGAAATGTAGTTTTCATTTTCATTGCTATGGCTCTCAAAAAATAGGGGGACTTAAATTGGTAATTATTGTATACTGGAGTCTTAGAGAATAGTTATTCTGTACTTGACGACTGGCTGACTTAAGGTGATTCGGCCCTGAAAAAGCCCAAATCTGCGCTGTTGGTTTCCACTGGCGTTTAATTGAACCCAAATCCCCCGTCACATGGACGCAAGGTCCTGGTCGCCCCGCCCTCTAGCTTTGGCTCCACCCCCTAGCCAATCAGACCTTCTTTAGGTCTTGTTCTCCGGATATTGGCACTCAGAGAGGCGTGGCCTCTTGTCAACTCCTCCCATGGGGCCGAGAGGAGAGCTAGGAGACCGCGGAGGTTTGGTGCCGGCGCGCGCGCCCGCGCGCGGTCTCAAGAAGTGAAGCGGCAAGGGTGCGCGCGGCGGGGCGGCGTGCGGGCTTGGGAGGAGCAAGCGGACTGGTGGGCTGGGCGGTCGGAGAGCGGACGGGAGCGCGCTGTGGACTCCGCGGCGGCGAGTAGTTAGTTAGTTGTGTCAGTTGCTCGGTGGAGGCGGCCACGATCACCAGAAAGGGGACGGGACAGGAGGCAATGCTGAATATTGCAACGGCGTGTGCTCCCCTCAGGTAACGGGGGCAGGGTTGCCCACGTACCCTCCGGTCCCTTTCCCACGCGCGCTGGCTTATGGGGCCAGGGTCGCGGAGAGGTGAGGACGCTGACCTGGGGGAATCGGGACTGGGTGGCGCCACAGGGGCTCGGCAGCCGGTGTGTCCTGCGGGGCGCGGGCTGCAGTGCCCCGGCCACCCACGCGCCCCGCGGGCGCCGCCTGCCCTCTCATGCCCCCCGCCGGCCCAGGCCTCGTTACCCTTGCTGCGATGGTCCCGGTAGCGCGGCGCCCCCCAGAGGAGGGAAAGTTGGAACCTGGCGGCTAGGGACTTCCCGGGGCTGGGCTGCAAGGCTCCAGGGGAAAGTGAAGCCTTAGAGGAGCTAGGGACGCGAAGGCTGGGGCAGGAAGGGCTTCTGCCTAGTCTGTATGGTCGCCTCACCCCCAGACTTGGGAGAATCAGGCTCAGCCTTGCAGCAGCAGTCAGGACGGAACCGGTGGCGCTGTGCCTGCTCACTTAACGCTCTGGCCAGTGAGCCTCTAATACGCGCAGGCTTCCTAGGTTGCTTAGGGGTTTGGGATTTTGAGAGGCTGGGTTAGACATTTGTTTTTCTTTGCCCTTTGACTTAACGGGTTCTTGCGAATTTCCTTTCCTCCTTCGAAGAGAACTTGCCATCTGAACTGGATCCTCTTCTCGTTATCCCCCATCTTATGCTCCATCCGTATGAGAGCTTGATTTTGATCTTGGACTACATTAACGACTGCTGAGAGCAGTCAAAGATGTAGTCCGCCCTCCCGTCCTCCTTGGCCTGATCCCATGTCTGCAGTCGGATTTTTAAGGACCCAAATTTAGGAATCAGAGCTGTGGAATGGAGTTATTGGATGGCTGGCGTTGAAGGATAGAGATGAGTTAGAGGAAAACTATGATTTCATCTTTATTGGCCTTACTATAGAAAACCCAGTACACTTTTCTTTGCCTCTGTTGAATGTGGTAAGAGTGCACTCTCAATGAAATACTTGGTAACTTACATAAAACACTATTTTTAGGTCATTGGATGATGCACATGAACAGCTTTTTCACCTGAATTGGAATTGCTTTGAGTATTCTGTTTGGCGGCCTATCTGTTGATTTATTTTATTTTTCTTTCTTTTTCTTTTCTTTTCTTCTTCTTCTTCTTCTTTTTTTCCAACCACAGTGTTCTCCCTTTACCTACCTTGGCAAATTAAGTATGTAGTCAAGAGAACACATATTGCTCTCTGCAAAGTGGAAAAAAAAAAAAAAAAAAAAAAACCCAGAAAGCCCAAACTTGAATTATCCCCAAGGGTAAAACTTTCCATGAGCAATCTTGGATACTCACTTCATGATGGCGTCGTTTGTAATCTCAGAGCATTTTAGATCTTTCAATTCACTGACTATCCTAATTACTTTCTAAAGTGCCTGGCACTTTCTTTGGTGACTTTTTTAGTAAACTATAATTGCAGGCGAGGTACATTTTCTTGGCTTCCAAGTTAGGAGTTAATAGCCTTATCACAGAGATTAACAGTTAACAATGGAAACAGAGTTCATACCACTGCAAGTGAGTTTTGGCAACAATCATCTCACAAACTATGTGAAAAAACAAAGATCCCCTTCCCATCGATGTCAGAGGGGAAGAAGAGGAAATATTTTATCATGTCTCTATTTGGGAGAGAGTAGTATGACTATGTTATGTGGGAGAAATGGCAAATTATTTTCTTTAAAGCTTTTTGATTTGTGGTCCTCCTCTCTCCCACCCTCTATTTAGGGACTGACATTTATGCTTGGCTAGTTTCCAGTGTTGTAAGACCTGTTTTGGTGAGAGGAAAAGATAAGCTTGTTTGAGTTGTTAGGGTACTGCCTATTCATTTCGTCTAGTAATAGTGCAGAAAACTTTCACAGTAGTGTTTATACCCCATTAACATTCTGTCAGAATTTATTTTTAAGAGTCTGTCCTGAGGCCCATAAAGAAATAATGCCACTTCATAACTGTTTTCTGACGGTCACATTAAAAAGTGCGTTCCTGAAATGCATTATATGTGAATGCATATAAACATTTATCTTTGTACATTTATGGTAATGTAAATATTTAAGTCTGAGAGCTTAAAAACTTTTATTTGCTTATTTGCATACATGCCTTTTAACAGCCAGCAGTGCCAACCATATTTGCCAAAGAAGTATCAGCCATAAATTCAGGCTTTGGCACGTTTCATATAATAACTCTCCTAAATTGCTCCATGGTGAAGCATCATGAGATTAGCATTTGCTTCATGAGAGAGATGTGTTGTTGTTTTTAACCGTAATGATGTGCTATTTAAGGGGAACAGGTGCTGGGCTCTAGCTGTTTGTGTTGTAACCTGCCAGATCATAGTCTTTTGTTGGATGGGTTGGTAAAGCAATTTAGGAACCACACGGTGGCCCCTGGCATGCCAAGTGTGAGTTTGAGACTCCATATCACTTTTGCAAGTGTTCCCCTCCTTTTTTTTTTCACTATAAGAGGCAAGTGTGGATGTGAACTTTATTTTCTCATTTGTCTTTTACTGTGATTCCTATGCCCCAGTCTAGAACTTCTGGTACAGGCTTCCTCCCTGCTGGCTGGTTTTCCTTGGAGAATTCAAATATTCTAGTAACTTTCAGGCCAAATTCACATTTGTCTGACAAAAGACAAGTGTTTGAGTGTCTTCTGAAGTGTGAAGCCTGGTGGTAGGACCTGACCATGTGTAGAATGATGCTGGAGCTTATACTTTAGGAGGAGAGCTAGCTGTAACCGGTAATTAGAATGTGGTGAGAGGTATGACAGGTGTGTGCACAGGTGCCTGTGAACAGAAGTACAGAGCAAGGCTTGTTCGCTCAGACTTGGATTCTTGACTGTGGGGGAAGTTTTGGAATCTCAGTGAGTTATTTAAGCTAATCTTGAATAATATATGAATCAACTAAGTTCAGAAAGAGGAAACATTTATCTTCATGCTATTGTATTTTTTTTAAAAAAAGAAACATAAGCCATGTATGTAATTTCAAATTTCTAGTAGCTGTGTTTTAAAAAATAAAAATTGAGTCCATATAAAGCAGTATAATAAGATATTTAATATTCTCCTTTTTATCAAAGTCTTAAGAATCTGGTGGTATTTTTACACTTTAGCACATTTCAATTATGCATCGACAGCACAGCTTTAGAACAGAGGCAAATGAAGTTAAAACCCCTGATTCTAAACCAATCTTAGGAATTTTAGCTTCCACCTTGACGGCTGTGAGGTTTTAGTTGAGAAGCAAAAACAGGGCTGGAGAGATGGCTTTTCCAGAGGACCTGAATTCGATTCTAGGCACCTACATGGTGGCTCACAAACATCTGTAGCTCTAGTTCCAGGGCATCTGATACCCTCTTCTGGTGTCAGAAGGCACTACAGGCAAAACACCTATACACATAAAATAAACACCAAAACCAAAACCCCCCTCTGTTATCCCCAAGCCATCTTGCAATATAATCAGAGCTGTCTTAGACTTATCATTTTGACAGAAATGAAAGCTGGATTAAAAAGGAGTACAGCTAGAAGCAAGACCAGCGAGACAGCCAATCCTGGTGAGAAATGACATGGAGTGTAGAGGAGGAGTGGATGTAGGAGAGATTTATAAAGTATTATCAGTAATTTGGACAAATAGGTTATGGGCTAGAAAAGATTGGGTCTGGTGGGATGGCTTAGTGGGTAAAGGTGCTTGCTGTCAGTCCTGACATCCCATTTTCATCCTTGGGATACACATGGTAGGACAGAACCCACTCCGAATTATCATCTAGCCTCCAAATGCACATCATAACACACGCTTCCCTCCACAATGAATGAATGGATGGATGGATGGATGAATGGAGGAAGACTGAAGATGAAGGATAATTTCCATGTTTGTGTTGGGAACTGCTAGGTAGATAGGGCCAATAGCTAAGGGAGAGAGTCAGCCATCTATGCCAGATAGACCAAGGATGGAACAACCAAGCCAAACCAAACCGACCCACCAACCAACCAACCAAACAAACAAACAAACAAAAACACCAGAAAGACTGAGAGGGTTTATCTGGAAGCTGAAGAATATTTCAAGGACTAGGAGCTATCAACCTATGTCCTACCATGAAAGTTTGAAAGAATTCTCCGAGATGTGGAGCTTAAGTTGTTTGAAATAATTTAGAGTAGTTAGCTACATTGTAATGCATAGAGGAGGGGTTAAGAGTTCAGTAAAGCTAGGAGTTGAGCTAATAGAGAAGGATACAGTGTTTTTCTTTTTGGATTTTCTTGACTGGGATCTCATGGAGCCCAGGCTGGCTTTTTAAAACTAGCTGTTGCCAGAGCTAACCTTGAACGGCTGATCTCCCTGCCTCTGTCTCCCAGTGTGTATCACTGTGTCCAAGCAAGAGTAGTGCTTTTAACCAAGGACTCAGAAAGTATAAGGAAGCCAGATGCTGAAGATTTAGAGAACTTTGCTGGAAAAAGCTCTTATAAATGAAGAGTGTCTTGGGCATGCTTATGTGGAACTGGAAGGTTTCAAAGGAGAGAGAAAAGAGTTGGGGAGGGAGCCGGGCAGTGGTGGCGCACGCCTTTAATCCCAGCACTTGGGAGGCAGAGGCAGGTGGATCTCTGAGTTCCAGGCCAGTCTGGTCTACAGAGTGAGTTCCAGGACAGCCAGGGCTACACAGAGAAACCCTGTTTCAAAAAAACAAACAAACAAACAAACAAACAAAAAAGAGTGGGGGAGGGAGGAGAGGAGAGCACAGAGGAAGAATAGGGAGGAAGGTGTGAGGGGAGAGAGGGAAGGAAGGAGATGAACATGAATATCCTGGGCAGAGAGAGAGAATTTGGCCCTGGGTCGCTTAGTTAAGATTTCTATCACTGTGATAAACACCTTGACCAAAAGCAACTCAGGAGGAGTTTCTTTGGCTTACTCTTCACCTTAGTGTCCATCCTTGAAGGAAGTCAGGACAGGAACTCAGACAGGACTGGATCTGGAGGCTGGAAGCTGATGCAGAGGCCAAGGAGCAGTGCCATTTGCTGGCTATTTTCCCCATGGCTTGTACAGCCTGTTTGGGTTTTAGCTAATTCCAGGTGTAGTCAAATTGACAACCAAGAATAACCATCACCAATGGGAAGTAGTATTTTTCAGTGAGCAGAAGAGGAGGCAAAGACTGATAGATGGTGGGGTAAGTTTGAAACTGATAGGAAGAGGGAAGGGAAAGATTGATAGCATGTTGTCTCAGTTAGGGTTTCACTGCTGTGAGCAGATGCCATGACCAAGGCAACTCTTATAAGGACAACACTTAACTGGGGCTGGCTTACAGGTTCAGAGGTTCAGTCCATTATCATCAAGGCGGGAGCATGGCAGTGTCCAGGCAGACATGGTGCAGGACGAGCTGAGAGTTCTGCATCTTCATCTGAAGGCTGCTAGCAAAATACTGAATTCCAGGGAGGGTCTCGAAGCTCATACCCACAGTGAAACACCTACTCCAACAGGGCCACACCTTCCAATAGTGTCATTCCCAGGGCCAAGCATATACAAACCATCACACATGTCTTGGCGGTTTTGATTAGCCACTAAGAACGCAAGGGGTAGAACAGAGCTTGAAAAGAGTGTGTGCATTTGAAACAACAGGAGAGACCGAGAGCAGAGAGGCAGACAGACAGAGGGCCAGGACACGGAGGAATATTGGGGAACGGTTTTGAGGATGTAGACCTTGGGTTTATTGACATGGCTGTTTGATTTTTCTCAGTTGTATTCAGTCTGATTATATTTGGAGAATCTATTCATATTCTTTTCTTACTATTATAGCCCTTGTTTGTAACATGAATTGTGAGAGTTCAAATCTTACTGGTAAATTTCAGAGCCTAGGTCACTACCAACTGCTTTGTAGATATCAGTTTAATAGAGATATCTAAAGATAGAGAATTAAGGGTACTCAGAATTGTGACTTGTATGAAAAATTGTGGAGTCCTTAATGGATCATGAGCAGATAACCTGGAGGGATTATCTGATTGGAGGGCATGAGAGGATATGGGTACCATTATCAATCCAACCTTGGAAAGCATAGAATGAGAGTAAAGCTGGAGAGCGAGTGATGGGCGTAGTAAGAGTGCCTGCTGTCCGCTGCACACTTTAGTACTGTGTGCTGAGCCTGAGTACAGTGTGTTATTATCCTTATATGCTTGCCTTTGTCATTCCCTTAGATGGGGAAGCTGAGGGTTCGGGAGGTTAAGTAAGTAATGAACCAGTATTCAAAGCCCCTCCCTATTTTCTAAACCAAACAGCGCAGGGAATAGAAGGAAAACATTGAGGCATTTAATTAGGGACTTCTGAGGTATATCATTAGAAAATGTGAAGCGCTGAATGTATGTGCCAGGTACTGTTTTAGAGACAAAGGTCATAATGAACTAAATAAAAATTGTTATATTAGAAGATGGTTGTGCTAGAGAGAAGAATAAAGCAAGAAAGGCCTGTAGGGATGCCAAAGGGAGCGGACTTGTACTTTTTTTCTTGAGAAAGGTATTAATAGTTAGCATCAACTGTCTTTGAACTCATGGTAATGCTCCTGCCTCAACCTCCTGGCTGCTGGGACTAAAGACATGCAACTACCATGCCTGGGTACATTTTAAATCTTCTAATTAATTAACTAATTAATTGTGCTTGTATGTGTGTATGGTGGTATACATATAGGAATTGGTTCTATCCTGCCATGTGGTTAGGACTGAACTTGGGTTGTCAGTCGTGGTGTCAAAGCTCCTTTACACACTGAGCCATCTCACCTGCTTGAGAGTAGGTTTTGCTTTGGGGGCTAAAGAGTTTAGGATTCTTACATAGTTCTGAGGAGAGAGTTGATGTGACTAGACTTATTGTGTTTGTGAATGTTTTTTGTTTTGTTTTTCTTCTTTTAGACTACTATAGTGGTTGTCATCTAGAAAGAAAAAATAGAAATCGGATCAGCTAGGAGACCTCCTTAAAAATTGTACTTATTGAGCTGGTTATGGTGGCACAAATCTTTAATTCCAGTACGCTCCTAAGACAGAGGCAGGGAGATCTCTGTGAGTTTCAGGTCAGCCTGGTGAGTTCCAGGCCATCAGGGCTACATAGTAAGAGCCTGTCTCAGAAACTAGGAAATAAAAATTTTAGTTAAACTGGGGCTTGGGGTATAGCTCAGTAGTTGTGTGCTTGCTTAGCATATTCAAGGCTCTAGGTTTGATTTCTAGCACTTCTAAAAAAAGAATCTAATTAAGAGATTGTGGTGTCTTGCAGCAACCAGGGAATTAATGAAAAGTGATTAGAACTGGACTTTTTTTTTCTCTTTTTATTTTGAGAAAATTTTAGAATCATGGAGGTGTTGTCCAAATCCCAGAGTTCCTTTATATTAGTGTTTGCCAGCCTTAGCACTACTGATATTTTGGACTGGATAATTCTTTGTTGTGGGTGTTGTCATGGATACTCCAGGAGTTAAGCAGAATCTTAGATTTCTTTCCACTAAATGTTAGTATCATCTCTCCAACTTGTGACAATCAGAAATATCTCCAGACAGTGGGCAAAATTGTTACCATTGTGAACCATTGACAAATAGGTATCAGCGAGTTTCCTCTGAAGCTAACATCTTAACTAGTCAGAACAGCTTACCAAGCCAAGAGATTACCGTTGGTATGATGCCCCAACTTGTGTTTTCCTTTTTGCATTTTGTTGTCCATACCACATCTTGTGTAGTTGTCAGTTCTTTATCCCTTCAATTGTGTGGCAGTTTCGTGGTCTTTTATGACCTTGATACTTTTAAAGAATACTAGTCAGGGGATGGGGGAGCCGGGGGGGGGGGGGGTTGGTGAAATGCTTGTTGTACAAGTGTGAGGACCTGAGTTTTGATCTCCAGAATCCACTAGAATACAAGGCAGGCATATCCGGTGTGCATGTGGCTCTGTAACCCCAGCAAAGAGGGTGGGGGCGGAGGTGGACAGACTTCTGGGGCTCATTGGTCAGCCAGCCTCTGTCAACTGAACTACAGGTTCAATGAGAGACTCTGTCTCAAAAAACAAGGTATCACCTTTGATGAATTATCTGAGCAGATTATTTTGCCCATTTTCAGTTGGATTATTTCTTTTCTAGTTGAATTTTAAGTTTTTCTTGTCTACTTTCAGAAGATATGTCTTGTTAGTGTTTTCCCCCAGATATTGCTTATCTTGTTATCTTGATAATGGATTTAATGTAGCAGTAGATTTAGTTTCAGTGATGTTTAACTCCTCAGTTACTCCTTTCCTTGGCTCTGCTTTTACTGTCTTTTGTATGAAATCATACATTTATTATTATTAAAAAGAAAAATAAGGCCTGGAGAGATGGCTCAGTGGTTAAGAGCACTGACTGCTCTTCCTAGAGGTCCTGAGTTCAATTCCCAGCAACCACATGGTGGCTCAGAACAATTTATAATGGAATCTAATGCCCTCTTCTGGGTCTGAAGACAACTACAGTGTACATAAAATTAATAAATAATTCTTTGAAACTTTGGGAAACAATTGTAATTCTTGATTCTTTGTGGGATTTGGCTATTCTTTTGAACTTGATTTGGCAATGATTATACAATATCTTTTTTTCTACCTGCTTTTGGAGTATCAATAAAAGACTGGGGCAAGAGAAAGGCTAGTGAGCATGTGAAGAGCGAGGGAAGAGAGCAAGTAGACAGCAAGTGAGGTGAGCACGAGTGTGCATGAGGTGAGTGGAGAGTGAGAACGTGGGGTAGAGTGTGAGGAAAGTGTGTGTGTGTGTGTGTGTGTGAGAGAGAGAGAGAGAGAGAGAGAGAGAGAGAGAATGAGTGTGAGTGAAGAGAGAATGTGAGGTGTGTATGGAGAGTGTGATTGAAAGGAGAGTGCATGTGTGTGTGAGGTGTGTGTGGAGAGTGTGTGTGAGTGACAGTTGTGTCAGAGTGTGGGAGTTTGAGAAAGGAAAAGCACACAGGAGAAAAGCAGAGTGTGCAAGAGAATGCAGAGTGTGTGCAGCCTCAAGCTGCGAGAGAGAGAGAGAGAGAGAGAGAGAGAGAGAGAGAGAGAGAGAGCGCGCAGAAGAGGGGAAGGAGAGGGATAGGGAGAGAAGAGAGAGTAACTTTAAGCCTTGAAAAATTGCCTGTCAGTTTGTACCCGGAAAAAAAAAGTGGAGAAGCAATGGAGAAAGACAAGCTGGTGTTGATTGAGTTCTGGGTTCTCCATACACTTGTGCACCTGTGTATACACATATTCATAGCAAATACTGGCCAGGCAATTTAATAGATTTTCTACAATTGAGGATTGCTTTGTGTTTTTTCTTTTTACATTTTTATTATTTAATTTTTTTGTTTTAATTTTTTTTGTGTGAGTATGCAATGGCATATTCCACACCATGCACGTGGAAGTCAGAGGATAACTTTTTATTTTTCTTTTTTAGATTTAGTTTATTTTATACATGTGTATTGCCTACATAAGTGTATGTGTATTATGTATATGCCTGGTGCCTACGAAGGCCAGAAGAAGGCACTGGGAATTGAAGTTGTGATTGGTTGTGAGCCACCATGTGGGTACTGGCAATTGAACATGGGTTCTCAGCAAGAGCAACAAGTGTTCTAAACCACTGAGCCATCTCTCCAGCCATAGAGGACAACTTTTGATAGTTGGTTCTCTCCTTCCACCAGGTGGGATCCTGGCATTAGACTGAGGTTATAGAGCTTGGCCCCAAGAGCTTTTACCTGATGAGGCAGCTGGCTCTGAATTGTGATACCTCCTACCATACTTAGAATGGTAATTAATCAATGACTTAATTAATTTATGACAGGGACTCACTATAGCTCCATGGGTGGCCTGGAACTCATTATGTAGACCAAGCTAGCCTCAAACTCATAGAGATCTGCTCCTGCCTCCCAATTGTTGGGATTAAAGGTATGTACCACCATGTTCAGTGTTCAGGATTAGACTGGAAACTTTGCCACTTTCTTTTTTCTTTTTCTTTTTTGGTTTTCTCGAGACAGGGTTTCTCTGTGTAGGCCTGGCTGTCCTGGAACTCACTCTGTAGACCAGGCTGGCCTCAAACTCAGAAATCCACCTGCCTCTGCCTCCCAAGTGCTGGGATTAAAGGCGTGCGCCACCACTGCCCAGCTAGCCACTTTCTTATTTCTGCCCACTAATTCTAACATTCATCAGTCTATCTTGCTTGGATTGTTGTGTTTTGAAGATACTTTTGTATTTCTTTGATTTTCTTCTACATTTATTTATTACTTTTAAGTCATTTTATTTAATGTGTATGTATGTATGTTTTGTTTGTATGTATGTCTGTGCATCATGTGTGTGCCTGGTGCCTACAGAGGCCAGAAGAGGGTACTGGATCCCTGGGACTGGAGTACACGGAGCTGCCATGTGGGTGCTGGGAATTAAGGCTGGATCCTCTGGAAGAGCAGCCAGTGAGTGCTCTTAACTGCTGAGCCATCATTCTGTAAGGATTGTTTGTCCCATCTGTCTCTAATCATGTATATCAGCTTAAATTCATGAGTATTTTATACTTACAGTTATAATTTCATGCTATCATTATTCAAATTACTCTGGCTTTGGCCACTGGGAGCTCTTTTCGGTCTGTATCCTTTAATGCTCCTGTCCTTTGTGAATGAATGTGAATCCACTCTCATTTTGTTTTTCCTTCCCTAGCCTCAGAATCAGTCATTTGTTCAATGAACCCAGAATTATTATTGGAGAATGGAATTTGGAAGTCAAGCTCTGAATGGTAGGTGTGCTCATCACTACTGTTCTGTCACTGCTTCTAGGCTTTCTCAGAAATCTCACATGTCTGTTTTTATCTCTGTAGAAACTTGCACATGTCCATACTAACTCTAAGTAGGTATATTTTGATGCAAAAGGTTTGCTGGTGATTTTGGATAGAGTGTGAAAAGATAGAGATAACTCAGGATTTTTGTCTTAAGCATCTAGAAGGTTGGAGTGGAAAATGGTGTAGAGCAGAACAGAGGGGGTTTCTGTGGAGAACCCAGGAATTCCACTGCAGATTAGCTGAAGGTTTTGCTGTTTTGTTTTGTTTTGTTTGTTTATTTTGTTTTTTTGTGACAAGGTCTCATTATGTACCCTGGACTGCCTGGAACATCTATGTAGACCAGGCTGGCTTCCTACTCCTGAAGATCTGCCTGTGTCTGCCTTCCCAGTACTGGGATAAAAGGCATGCATTACCACAGCTGGCTATGAGTTTGGAATGCTTAATAGACATCCTATTAGAGATGGAGGTTCAGCAGTTGAATTTAACTTATCAAGCTAGAATTCACAATAGACTGTTCCAGGCCAGGTATACTTGGGAGTTCTCAGTGTAGATTAGATCTCCTGAGATATGTGTAGCTAAAGAAGAGAAGAAATTCAAAGACTTACCAATGATTTGTTTCAGTCAGAGAGATGGGGATAAGCCATTTGGCTGCATGTCTCAAACAAGATGGATACTGTATCCATCATTAATAAATATTTATTCAGTACTTAATAACTTGAAGATATTGAGGTATGTTTGGGGTTAATATTGCTTCCTCCCTCCACAATTTATAATCTAGGAAAAGATAAACTATAGATTTACAGAGAGTAGCAGTAGGAGGGAAATACCAGATAATGGCATAGACACTAAACACTGCTGGAGCATGGTAGAGAAAAGTGCAGAAGAAACCATGAACTCCTTTAATCCTAGCCCTGAGGAGACAGAGGCAGGTGGGTATGTGTGAGTTTGAGGCCATTCTGGTTTCCATAGTGAGTCTAGGCCAGCCAGGGCGACATAGTGAGACCTTGTCTCAAGGGGTGGGGGGAAGAAGAGAGAGAGGGAAAAGAAAGGATGAACTCAAATAAGCTCCATTTGAAAACTGGTGTAGATGTATGTCAGTTCTGAAATGTATCACGGCTTCATGTTTGCACTGGTAATTATCAGCCAGCAATAGGTTCATTGTGCTTTGATTTTGGCTTCCTAGGTCCTTCTCTCATCTCTCCGTTTCTGTTATGAGGCCTTTGGCTTGATAACTGTACCTATATTCAGAGGCTTTCAATTAAGAGGCTCATTGTGTGCTGTGTTGGTTTCTGCTGCCTTTGACTTTCATTTTATTTTTAGTCTTATGTGTATGAGCATCTTGCTTGCATTTATCTTTGTGCACCTCGTGTGCTTGGTGCTGGAGGAGGCTAGAGGTGGATGTCGGATTCTCTGGAACAGGAGTTAAAGATAGTTGTGAGTTGCCATGTGGGCTCTGGGACTCGAACCTGAGTTCTCTGGAAGAGCAAGCAACAGGTGCTCTTGATTTCTGAGCCATCTCTCCAACCCTGCACTTGACTTTAATTTTTAGATCTCTACCACTTTTTCGCAATCAGTAAGCTTTGACGTAAGACTGGATAAAATCAAATATTTCCACATACACATCAACCATCTTCTGGATATGCTTATTTATTAAATATTATATCTGGATATGCTTTAATATTATTTAATTATTAAATATTCATATTAAATAATTACTAATATTACTAAATGTTTAATAATACCTCATCTAGATATGCTTACTTATTAAATTTGTCAAATTCCTTTTATTTATTTATTTATTTATTTATTTATTTATTTATTTAGTTTTTTGAGACAGGGTTTCTCTGTATAGCCCTAGCTGTCCTGGAACTCACTCTGTAGACCAGGCTGGCCTCGAACTCAGAAATCCGCCTGCTTCTGCCTCCTGAGTGCTGGGATTAAAGGCGTGCACCACTACTGCCCGGCTAATTTGTCAAACTCCAATGGTCTTAGACATTCACATTTATCATTGGATTATTAAAGTCAATGTAAAATACAAATTTATAAATGTAATTCAAACATGCAGCCTAGTAAACTGAGGTTTTAGTAAAACATCTTTCAGTTTCTTTCTAGTAAAAATGGGTAGGCATTCATTGACAGCTGTTAAAAGGAGCCATCGCCTGAAGCAGGGTAATACTGCCTATCCAGTAATTATTTAGGTGTCTGTCACTCTTCAGGAACTGTAAGAAAAAACGAGAGATTTAAGTACTTTGTAGGATAGGGGCAGGTAATCACAGGACTGCATTCTTAGTTCTACCACTCAGTGCTAGCAAAGCTATTACTCATTTTTATGTCCTACTTTGTTGGATTTATTAGTTGTGAGAAACCTAAGCATACTTCTCTGCTGACTGGAATGAACTCTCTATGTGAAGTGCAGACAGTTAGCTCAGTCCCTGGCACTTAGTAGATAAAGGCTTGTTGGATGAAGGGATCTCGTAGATGCTTGACCCTTATGCTAAGACCTGAAGCTTTAATTAGCTTGCTTGAGACAATATTCAATACTAAAAACTTCAGTTGTCCAAGTCAGACTTTGGTCAAAATAAAATCTGTGTGATAAGTCCCTCATTTTAGGCTCTGTAAACATACAATTACTCTTTCAAGTAGCTCATAAACCTACTCTCCAGGAGTGGTAAAAGATTCTAATTTCTGAGGTCAACCTGCCTTATTAGCTATTTGCTAACAGTGTGACTTTAACTTAGTTTCCTAACAATGCTCAGTCTCCTTATTTGTAAGATGGTGGTAGTGTTCATATTTATGTTATAGGGGTTGAGATGAAATTAGCTTATATGTCATACACAGAAAGAATCACTTGAAATATAAGTTACTTAAGCTGTTACTCTAAAATACTGAGACTAATATCTTAAAAGTTTTTAGAACTCACCACCTGTGCTGAGTGTTAGTTAAAGGAAAAGAGACCTATTTGTGTGCCAGAGGAAAACACTGACAGGAACTATGCCGGCACAGTTCCAGTGCTGTGCTAGAAGTATGGGGCTATCTATGTTACCTTCTGTGCTTGCCATTTCCCCCCTCTCGTGCGCTTAGCAGATTGTTACTGAATGCTTCCCTGGGCTTTGGTGAATGTACTGCTTTCTGAGTCCTCTGGGAGCATAGCATTGTGCCTACAAGCTGGATGAATACAGGGCCCAGCTTGGCTTTACTTGATTCTCACATCTGCCATTTGTAAGCTGTGTCCTTGGGAAAATGATTTTCTCAGTTTTCTTCTCTCTCCTGATCCTTTTGCTGCAGCTATTCAAGGTCCAAGAGGGTTTTTAATGAGCTAACATTGGAAGTGTAGTTAGTATCATAATGTTAATGGTTTAAGTTATATAGTTAAGTTAATGGTTTAAATATTATATACTTCGAAATAAATGATACTTTGTAGTTTTCCAGTATACATTTACATTTTTATCCACAGCCCATTGACTGTAGCACTTTTTCATTGTTTAAAGTTAGGGCTTTCATTTTAATTTTCAAAGTAGATTTGGTTACCTTATAAAATGGGAAGAGAGAAGGATGATTCAGCTCTTGAATGGTGCAATAACAGACATCTGAAAGGATGTAAACCCGCCTTCCCCACAGGTGTGGGGTGGTACTTGGGACTTTATTGGGTAGGCAGTAGGCGGAATGGTGGGAGTTTGTGTGAAAAGGAAGACTTAAGGTATTGGCGAAGCAGTAGAAAGCATTCTGCTAGTGCCACCCATTAATAATCTCTACCTTTTTTTTTTTTTTTCTTTATTTTTGATACTTTATTTACAGATCTCTACCTTTTGTTGCCAGTGGTAACCACAATGGCAAATTTTACAACCTAATATTTCAAGAAAACTGGATTATAAATGAACTCCTCATCATGAAGTTAAAAGAGCTTGTTGGTTTCTAGATTGCACAGGGAAGTTAGTGCGGTGAGCAATGAGAGGGAGAGAGGAGAGTCCTGTCGTTTGATAGCCTTTTCTGATCCACGCAGTGTAAGGACAGATTTAAATCACTTCTTTCCTGCTCCTTTCCATACAAATGAAGCTTGAGGAATGGTAGCATCTGTGACTCTGTAAACCACACCACCAGCAGCACAGACACAGTCTATAAATACAGTAATTTCTAATTTAGGGAGTTGAACTTTTGAATTCTTTCATTTTATTTTATGTATTTTTTTTAAATGAAACCCAAGTAAGTGGAATCTGACTCCTATTATAAACGCAAGCTGTAGTTCTCCCCCCAGTTCTGTGTTCCAGATGTCTAGCAAAGAATCTGGTCATGGGGGAAACACCGCATTTTATATTCTTCTGCAAAAGGCAACTACAGGGCTTTACAGAGGACTGAGTGCTGATCCTTGCTTACCTCCTCTGGGTCTGTGTGCTCTGTATTTTCGTGGGCTTGCTTCTGACCAGGCACGTCCTGCTGTACACAAAATCTTCCCTTTAATCTTCTGCATCTTTTTTAGCTGAAGATCTGAAGTGTAGTTTGACATTATATACCACACATTAAAAATTATAGCTTTTATTATTATTATTAATTGTTATTATTTCTGTTTTTTTTAAATGTATGTGAGTACACTGTCACTGTCTTCAGACACACCAGAAGAGGGCATCGGATTCCATTACAGATGGTTGTGAGCCACCACGTGGGTGCTGGGAATTGAACTCAGGACCTCTGAAAGAGCAGTCAGTGCTCTTAACCACTGAGCCATCTCTCCAGCCCTTCTTTTTTTGTTTTTGTTTTGGTTTTTGGTTTTTGGTTTTTGTTTTATTTTGTTTTGTTTTTAAGACACAGTTTCTTTTGAAACCCTGTAGGCTGGCTCTCCTGGAACTGGAGCTGGCCTTGAACTCAGAGATCCACTTACCTTTGCCTCCTGAGTGCTGGGATTAAAGGAGTGTGCCACCACCACCATCCGGCATATTAATAGCTTTTGAAAAGCCAGATGTGCTCTCAGCACTCAGGAGGCCGAGGAAGGTAGATTTCCAAGAGTTTGAGGCCAGCCTAGTGTGCATAGTGAATGAATCAGGAGATGGTATGTGCACTTGGATTCATTTGCCTACAGAGGTCAGAAGAGGGGGTCAGATCCCGAGAGCTGGAGTTACAGGGAGCTGTGAACTTCATAGTGTTGTTGCTGGGGACTGAGCCTTCTGCAAGAGCAGTATATGCTCTTAACTGCTGAGCCATCTCTTGAGCAACCCCTACCCCAATTAATAGCATTTAAGATAGGAAAAGTTATTGCTGTAGAAAAAACGCAGACTCAATGGAACATAGAGTAAAAAGAAAATCTGTCCTTCCATTTAGAGATAACTAATGCTCATAATTTGGTGCCTTCATCCACCTAGGGCTTTTGTTTTGTTTGTTCTTAGTGTATATATACAATGCAATATATCTGATTGATATTATACTATATAAAGTAGGAATGTGGTTTATGTGTCAATTATCCATAGAAAGAGCTAGCCACCCCCCAGCGACAGACATGTGGATCTGGAGTGGTTTAGGAGATACAAATTCATGCTTAGTGGAGGGAATTCTTTTCATTTGGAAAATTTGGTATTTTTCTCTTTTATTCTTTTATCCTGCTAAGCTATACTTTAGCAGTATTCAACAAACTGTACTTTAGCAATATTCAAATGAATTTTTTGAGACAGGGTTTCTCTGTGTAGGCCTGGCTGTCCTGGAACTCACTCTGTAGACCAGGCTGGCCTCAAACTCAGTAGTTCTCTTTTTAATAACTTTATAAAATTTTTTTTCTTGATAATATATCACTTTAAAAAATCCCACCTCTCTGATGTTAAGAACTGACAATCATATAGGATATATTAGTACTATAGATAGTTTCAAAATATGTATCTCAAATCTCTAACCAGTGCTGTCTAGTAGAACTGATATCAGCCACATAGGTAATTTTTAATTTCTTGGGCTCACATTTTGAACAGTATGAGTAGATGAAACAAATCTTTATAATGTATCTTAACTGAATAAAAACTTTCCCACATTTTGATTTTAATTTTTTCCTTTTTCTTCAAAATCTGATGTATGTTTTTCAAATACAGCCCATCTCAGTTCAAGCTAACTGCGTTTCAAGTGCTCAGCCACATTTGGGTACCGTTAGCACAGTTCTAGAACAAATAATTTTTTCCATAATATTCAATAAACCATCACTTCACAGATACTCTGGAGGATTATATGAGGATAAAACAGCAAAGCCAAGCTGCCCTGTGGATGCTGAATGCTCGTTTTTGTGCCTCATGAGAGGTTTTTTCAAAGCTTTGCCTCAATAAAGTTGTATATTTGCATATTCGTAGGCCTTCATGTTACACATCTGCTAAAGTTGCAGTTGTCTAAAAGCCAGTGGTAACTTCTACTTACAATTCTCAGAGTATTCTCTAAGAAGAATTCCATCTTCTAGGAATTCCCATAACTGCGAGTTTGCAAGTGCACCTGTAGCTTGATACCTGAGGAAAATAAAATGTTATGGGTCTTTCCTTGGAGGGGAAGCCTTCATGGAGTAAGTGGTAAATGCAGAATACACATATTATACATGCTTTATAGTTCTGTGTGCACATACATAATAATCTTATTAATCATAAGAATAACAACTAGGGTTGGGATGTAGGTCAGATGGAAGAGTCCCTGCCACGTGCGAGCTCCTGCAACGCACATGCCTGGGATCTCAGCGCTCACACGGAGGCCAGACCAGATGCTCAGGGCCGTGCTCTGTTACATTGAGACCTTGTCTTAAAAAGCAAAAATTAAAGTAATTCTTTTAAAAAATGAATTGGGTGGGGCTGGAGAGATGGCTCAGCAGTTAAGAGCACTGGCCGCTCTTCCAGAGGACCCAGGTTCAATTCCCAGTACCCACATGATGGTTCACAACCATCTCTATGTAACTCTGTTTTCAGGGGATCCAACCCTGTCTTCTGGCCTGTGAAGCTATCAGGCATGCACACAGTGACCAGACATGCATGTAGGCAAAATACCCATATACTTAAACAACAATAACAAAAGAATCCCCCAAAACAAAAAATAAAATAAATCTGAAGAAATTTAAAGAGATGTGTTGGCAATTATAAGAAATTTGTTGTCGGTTATATTTTATAATGGAAAAGTAGGCTTTTTAAAAATCTATTTTCTTACCTTAGATACAGTCTTGCCGTGTAGCCCAGGCTGCCCTGGACTTTTTGCAAACTGCCCTCAGTTTTCCATGTGTTGGAATCACAGGCATGTATCACCATGCCCAGCAACAGAGAAATATTAAAAACAATTTTGGCTTTTAATTTAATTTCTGTTTTGTGGCATGAAAAAATCCTATAGCATTGATAAACTACATTTTCTTCTATTAGAGATAACCCTGTCTTTTTTTAATTATCAGGAAGTGCTTCACTGAAATAAGGATATCAGATCCACATTGAATTCAGAAGCTGAGCATAGCTAGGTCTGGTGTCATGAACCTGTAATTCCAGGCTCAGTGAGCGACTCGGTCTCACAGGACTAAGGCTCAGAGTGAAAGAGCAGAGCGCCTGGCATCCTTCTCTGGCCTCTGCACGCATACACACATGTGCATGGCCCACCGACATTATGTTTATTTAAAGGATAGCTAGCATACAGACATCTCCCCCGCTGCTGAAAAATTACTTAGGGTCTCTTTGTTGGAATTAGGCAATAAATTGACTGCTTTCTACTATAGTCGATCTTTACCAATCTAAAGATCAACAATGTTCAAGAGGCACATACAAACTCATTGGATACCAAAATGGTGACATTGGAGTAGCAATATTTTAAGTACTTGGAATACAATTCTCATCTTCGAAAAAGGACACACACAAACTGGCTTCCTCTGTTTTCTGTGATGCTGAGGGAAGCGCTGTCTTCTCCCCCTTTGAGGTAAGCAGTGCTTCAGAAGTGCTTCAAAGTCAAACAGCAGCACAATGCAGAGTGAATAACAATATGCACCCAGACCACCACTTGACAGTGTTCAGGAAAACAGTAGCTTTTTTAGCATCAGCTACGGGTTTATAACTGCCTACTCACTGACTCATCTGCAGCGATTGAAAATTCGGATATTTCTCATTTGTTAGGTTTTTTTCTTTTAATAAAGTAGCTTGCTTTTATCTGTCTTAAATGAAGTAAGCCTCATAAAATAGTGTGTCATCGTGTCTAATTCAGAAAACACAGAGAGAGAGAGATGAATGCTGGGTTTAGCTTGTTTTCTTTTTCTATCTGACCCTCCCCCCTGAATTTAGCATGAATCTTCCCACTTCAATTATTCCAATCTAGAGACTCTACATGCATTACCAGAGGTCTGTCTCCCCGATATACAGAACCACTAGAATGATTGTCTGCCTATCTATTTATCTATCTATCTATCTATCTATCTATCTATCTATCTATCTATCTATCTATTATCTATCTATCTATGACTTGTGGTTTACAGGCTGTGGCCATACTGTTACAACATTGTCTGTCTCTCAAATCCAAGAATCTAATAGTTCCTCAGGGCACAGTCTGGATGTCTCAGCTAATCTTAAGTATATGTTAGAATCCCGAAGAAGTAGGCTCTAATGCTGCTGAGAGAATGAACTTGCCAGTGAGAATAGGGGCAAGCAGAAAAATAGCAAGAACTTCCTTTAGATAGGCTGCTGCTGGAAGGTGGGGCAGAAGGGTCTCAGGATGATCTGTCTGCTCTGGAACTTGCTATTTAGACCAACCAGGCTGGCTTCAGATTCACAGAGATCCATTTACCTGTGCTTCTGGAGTGCCGGGAGGAAAGGTCTGTCCTACCATACCCCTACAGATGCAAAATTCTTTTTTTGGTTGTAGCATCTTGGAAGAAATTGCTGGAATTTACCTGTCATGTCTGAGGGAAAGCTGAGAGGCAGTCATTGGCCTGCTTAAGAGTTTGGATCTGCAGTGAAACCTCCTTGTTGGAATCTTGGCACTGCCCTTTCCTTATGTGTGGTCTTGAGCAAGTTGCTTGTTTGTATCTTAGCTACCTGATCTATAAAATGGAACAAATGCAGTACCTAATTAATAGAGTCATTTTTGGACTAGTATAGGCAAAGGGCTTAGAACTTGTAGGATACAATTGCTCGGTTAATATTAAGATTTACAATCTGGATACAGAGAAAGTTCCTATTTTTCTTTGTTGTGATGCTGGAGATTGAACCCAGGGCCTTGCATATGTTAGGCTTGTGCTCTCTCATTAAGTTCATAC
This sequence comes from Uromys caudimaculatus, assembly GCA_028551405.1. Lineage (NCBI taxonomy): Eukaryota > Metazoa > Chordata > Mammalia > Rodentia > Muridae > Uromys > Uromys caudimaculatus. The sequence continues at coordinate 61,886,621 of CM052706.1, forward strand.
TTTTATTTTTCACTTTCATTCTGATTTGCTACCCTAATTGAGCTGAAGAGGCTTAGGGTGTGGCTGATGGACTGGGAATCCGACCTAGACCTGCCTGTGTCCATGGTAAATTGTGTACAGTGGTACATGGCATTGGCTACTAATGCTCTCACCTATCACCATATTTCAGGTCGAAAACAGGTGTATAACTCCAGTTACCCCCAGAGCAGGCCGTGCTAAATATGATTGTGTCATAAGTTTTAATATTTGAAAGTTCTAGAACTTTCTACTATGAAGTATGGCCATTTTCTCTTGCCCCTTTTCTGCTTTTGCTTGTACGGTTGAGTGGATATGATGCTCTACTTCCCATGCAGATACCAAAATAGCTCTGACTGCGGAAATATTAGGCACCTTACTGTCAGCACATAACTTGTTGCTATACTCTTCCATATTAGAGAATTTTTATAATTATCTGGGTTTGAATCCCACCTTTGCTAAGCCTCAGGTTTTATTTCAAGAATTGCTTTTTTTTTTTTTTTCAAATGGGATAAAAGCATCGCTTTCATAGGGTTATTGCAAGGATTACTAATGAGTATAAAACTGTCAGCACAGTGCCTCACATCTAATAAGTTGCAGGCATTGGGAAGGTAGTATACTTATCATCACCATGAACTTAGCCTAGGTTTCAAATCAGTGATGAAATAGTACATGAACCAGGAGTGGTGGGACACTCCCTCAGTTCCAGCTAGGAGCTGAGCCAGGAGGATTGTCATGTATGAATTTGAACCAGCCTGGACTACATAATGAGTTCTAGGCTAGCCTGAGCTACAGTGTGAAAACCCTATTTCAACACCTCCATTCTACTTCCTTACCAAAAAAAAAAAAAAAAAAAAAAAAAGACAGATAACATTAATTCATTTTCTCATGGAGCTGCGAGTCTAAACAGAATGCAATAATTATTTGGTTGGAATATACCATAACCTTTCTTTTATAGTCAAGATTGTGTATGTGTGTTGCAGGTACATATATGCTAGTGAACACATGTGTAAGGAGGCCAGAGAGCTGTGTTGGTACCTCCCACCTTACTTTGAGACAGTCATTCATTGACCCCGGAGCTCAGTGACTCAGCTAAAACAACTGGCTAACAGGCTCAAGGGTCCTCTTCTCTCTGCCTCCCAGCACTGAGAATAAAGATCTGTGCTGCTGCCCTCAGCTTTTTATGTTGGTTCTGGGAATCTGAATTTGGATCCTCATGCTTATGTGCCATATGCTTTACTGACTGAGCCATCTCCAAACCTTCTGTCTTCTACAGCATGCAAGGATGCTCTAATGCAGTATGATCTAAGATTTGACTTTTCTACCCAGTCTCTGCCCAGATGTTGTAGGTCAGATTTCCATTATCTATTCCTCTTACTTAAATCCTCCTAAGAAAAAACTGGAAAAAATGTGACTTATTGGTGTTCTTTAATTGAAGACAGAGTTGGGAAGTACCTTTAGTGATTGTTTAATTTTGGTCTTGAGACAGAAGACTCACCACATTACTCTTGCTAGCCTGGAACTCACAGTGCTGCATCTGCCTCTGTCTCCCAATCCTGGAATTAAGCATCATCTCACTCAGCTTAATAATTAAAAAAAAAAAAAAGTAGGAAATGTTTAAATGAAAAAGTTTATTATGTAATCATTGGTTATAAATACTGTTTACCAGTTTCCTCTTATATTTCTTTCCCTTTAATTTGAAAGGGGTGATAGAGTACATGGTAGGATCATATTATATCCTATTTACAAATGAAGGAACTGGGGCTCAGATGGTTAAATAATTTACCTGAATTTGCCTGTCTATTTAGTGACATCATAGGGGTTCACTCAAGCTGATGAGATGTCTCCATAAGTAAAGGGCTTGCTGCCAATGCTAATGACTTCAGTTTAATCCCTAGGATGTATATGGAGGAAGCAGAGAACCAACTCCTAAAAGTTGTTCACTAACCTCCACAAATTACACACACACACACACACACACACACACACACACACACACACACACACACACACGGTGTGTCTTAGTGGTAGAGTCCTTGTCTAGCATGTATAAGGCCCTGGTTAGATCCTCTGCTCTACAAAAACAACAAAAATTTGAATTTCAAAATTAGGTTAAATTTTCCTCTAGAAAATACCATATATGGTATGACTAAATGGAATAGGTAAAAGAAGTCACGTAAGTAGAAAGAAGTTCTGAAAAAGGGTAAATTGGTTAATTTGGACCAACTATCAGTGAATGGAACTTTGGGGCTGGTGAGATGACTCAGTGCTTAAGAGAGCACCAGCTATTCTTGCTGAGGACCTGGGTTCTGTTCCTAGCGTTTCCATGACAGCATACACCTGTTAGAACTCCAACCCCAGGTGATTTGATGCCCTCTTCTGGCTTCTATGGGCACTGCACACTTACATAATGCAGGCATAACACTAACACACATAAAAAAATAAATGTTTAAAAAAAAAATTGAAACAGCAGAAAATATCATTCAGGTATCTTGGGTATTGAAACAATCCAGAGATTTGACTAGTCTGATGAACGATGGTTAGTTTTTGGTAGCATGTGGTGTTTAACTTGGTTGTACTAGTTATTTTTTCACTGCTGTGACAAAATACCTAGCAAAAGCAACTTAAGAAGGGTTTGTTTGGCTCATAGTTTGGAGGCTTAGTCCATAATTTGGGGGAGTCATGGCAATAGGAATGTGAGGCAGATACATTGTGTCCACAGAGAGGAAGCAGAGAGGGGGACACTGAGGCTCAGCTGGCTGTCTCCCTTTTATTCAGTCTACAGCCCCAGCCTGGTTCTGGCCTTTGGGGTAGTGTCATCCACATTCAGGGTGGATCTTCCTTTCTTCCTTAAACATTTCTAGACTGGGCCAGGCATGGTGGCATGGTCCTTAAATCCTAGCACTTTGGAGGCAGAGGCAGGAGGATTATCTCTTGAGTTTGAGGCCAGTCAGAGCCACATAATGACACTGTCTCAAAGACAACCACCACTAACACCCCCTTAAACAAAACAAAAACCGAAGAAGAAACAACAACAAAACCCCCAAACTTCTCTCAGAATAACCTCCTAGAGACACCCAGGAGCGTATCCTAGGGAATTGTAAATGGAGCCAGGTGACAACAAGATCACACTTGCTAACTCAGAAAATTCACACTACAATTATCTCTAGGAGATAGGAGAAAGGATATTAACAGTGGGAGAGGTATGCAGATAGAACTGTCATGATACTTAATAGAAAGCAGTGGTGCAGATGAGGTGTTAGAGGGGTGTGTGCTAAGCGCTGCTTTATGTAGGTGCAGACAGAGGAGGTTAACTGTGAGTGCTCTTCGACGCAGGAAGAACAATTTCTGGAGTTGTTGCCATAGTATTAAATTATGTCTTTCTAGAAATAGGTTCCACTGTGAAGCTTCCAACTGTTCTTTGGAATGTGTAAAGGGTGTGGCAAGGAGGAAGACACAGCAGTCATCTGAAGGTGCCTTTAGATACAGATTTCCTTAGTTATATACTGGTGTGTCATCTATGTTACCCTGAGGCTTTAGCTTTATTTCTAACAAATCTACCTGGTGCTTTAACGTTTGATGTGTGAGCTCCTACAAGGGGCTGAGATTATGCACCTTTGCTTTACTTAGGACTCTGTTTATCCTTAGCACACACTACCCGTGCCCGTGTGTAAATTCGTCTGAGTAGGAGTTCCCCTCTCCCCCTGTTTCCTCCTCTCCTGTTCTACCGGCTTTCCTCTGACATCCTGGCTTGTCAAGAAAGCTGCCTTCCGCACGTTTGTCCTCTCTCCAAAGTGCTGAGGCTGCTTGACTCAGTGATTCTCTCCTATTTATAGCTTGCCAAGTCTGGTAGTTCTTTGGAATCATTGTTCCTTTCTCTTCAGAACTACTAATCTATTTTTATTTATTTTTGCCACAGAGAAAAAGAAAATTGTTTCCTTTGGGGAAGAAGTCTCATAAGTCTCCAGTTTTCCTTTGGTCTATGTATCTGTATGGTGGATATGAGTTTGTGTGGGTCTGTGTGTGTAGGGAGGGGCAGGCCCAGACCAGTATTGGTTGGGTGGATTCCTCAGTCATCCTCCAACTTGAATGGTTTTTTTTTTTTTTTTGGTTTTTCTGAGACAGGGTTTCTCTGTGTAGCCCTGGCTGTCCTGGAACTCACTCTGTAGACCAGGCTGGCCTGGAACTCAGAGATCCACCTGCCTCTGCCTCCCAAGTGCTGGGACTAAAGGCGTGCGCCACCACTGCCCGGCTCAACTTGAATGTTTTGAGAGAGGCTCTCAGTGAGCTCACAGATTAGGCCGGCTGGCAGTGAGCTCCATGGATCTGTCTGTCCCCACCTCCGCAGCCCCGTTGCTTCCCGGGGAGTGCTGGGAATCGCAAGCACTTCACTAGCTCAGCTTCTCCCCAACCCTTTCTTTCATTTCTACTTAGTTTATTTAACCTAATTTTGCTGGTAGGTCTGCGCAGCACCAGCAAATTCACTTCTGTTGTAACCATGGTACAGTCCTGTTCTTTGTTTTTTTCTAGACAGGGTTTCATGTAGCTCAGGCTAGCCTGGAACTTTCAGTATAACCCAGGATGGCTCTAAATCCCTGATCCCAAATGAATTACAGGTATAAACCACCACACCTGGCACCATAGTTCAATTCTAAGAAATTGTGCACATTAAGCAAGGTTGGCAGGAGTCAAAAACATTAGCTGTTAAACAGAGATAAAATCACTTTCCATATGTGATCATTTTGAATTTGAACAATAAACCCATCTGTTTTGCCTTAAACAAAAGGTATATTTGAATACAAATATTTGTAACCTAATGTAAGGAATTCCTGTTCCTTTAGAATAGAGTTTAGGAGCACACTAATTCTCTCTCTCTCTCTCTCTCTCTTTTTTTTTTTTTTTTTTGGTTTTTTGAGACAGGGTTTCTCTGTGTAGCTCTGGCTGTCCTGAAACTGAAACTCACTCTGTAGACCAGGCTGGCCTCAAACTCAGAAATCCACCTGCCTCTGCCTCCCAAGTGCTGGGATTAAAGGTGTGTGCCACCACTGCCCGGCTACACTAATTCTCTTTTATATATAGGTAGTAAGTCAGCATTTTGAAAGTGTTGTTTATTAACTTTTTCCCCCAAGGAAGAGAACATTTTATAATTTATTAATATTACTTAAAGGAGCAGGACAGGTATTTTCATAGAAAAAGATCATCAGAAATATAGTAAGTCCTTACAGGCATTTTTTTTTTAAAAAGAATATATAGGAAGAAGGAATTGATTTCTCTTACAGGATTATTTTATATTGAGATCCCAGAAGCGGCTAGAGCGATGGCTCAGTGGTTAACAATACTCGCTGCTCTCACAGAGGACCCAGATTTGATTCCCAGCCCCCATATCACAGCTCACAACCTTGTTATAACTGCATTTCCAGGATTCCAGTGCCTGTTGAAGGCATAGACTTCCATGTAGGCAAAACACCATATGCAAATAATAATAATAATAATAATAATAATAATGTTTTAAAGCATAGAAACAGTTGGACATTATATATACATATATATAATATATATTATATATGTATGTATGTGTGTGTGTATATATATATATATATATATATATATATAGAGAGAGAGAGAGAGAGAGAGAGAGGGGGGGGGGGGAGTTTGTTTTTCAAGATGGATTTTTCTGGGTGGTTCTGGCTGTCCTGGAATTCTCTTGGTAGACTATGCTGGTCTTGAACTTGGAGATCTGCCTGTCTCTACCTCCTGAGTGCTGGGATTAAAGGCGTGCTCTACCTGCCTGGCATATTAGTAATATTTACAGATTCATTGTCTGCATTTTGTTCTGAGTTAGCACATTTACTAGTCTTCAAATAGATCCTTTAAAAATTTGTGGTAAGCCAGGCTTGGTGATATTTGCCAGTAATTCCAACCCTTGGGAGGCTGAGGCAAGAAGATTGCCATGGGTTGTAGGTCTACTGACTAGATAGTTCAAGGCTAACTCAGGTTACACAGTGAGACCTTGTCTCAAAAAACTCAAACCAAAGCAAAACTTTGGTAGAACTCCTTTACCCCCCTGCTCCTTTCCTGTGTGTTTCTATTGTGCAATAACTAGACACTTTGCTTGTTTTTTAATTGAACTGTGACTTTAATGAGGTTCTAAGCTTATGGTTGAGAGGAATCTACCAGAATCAGGTGTGGTGGAATGTTTTCTTTCACCTGGTGTGATATGCTGGCTTGACTACTCTAGATAGTACATTTGGCTCTTGGTTTTGGTTTCTCCTCTGTAGAATAAGAAAGTTCGATCAATGGCTCTTCTGGCTTAGAGGCTCAGTGTTATGATGCCACCAAAGGTCTTTATTATTTTCTTGTGTAAAAGACATTTTTGTTCCATAACATTTTACTTTCCTTATTCAGTTTCACTTCTGATGGGTGTGAGTAAAGCCAGGCTAATTGTTCTTGAACTTGGATTATTTTTTTTCTTCTATGATTGAAACTAAGTGTCCTAAACAGATATTGAACTTAAAACCATAATCTTATTAGTCTTTTGCAGCCAATAGCATTTTTTTTTTGAACTGAAAAATCTATTGGAATCACGTTGATGAAGAAGGCTTTAAAATGCTTTGTGTTACATGGATCCATTCTTAGGAACACCTGGGATAATAATTCTAATATACAATGTGGTAGTTAAGAGCTTAGATGTTGGCTCCTTATTACCTGGGTCCACCGTGCCATGTTAGGCAAGTTTGAAGGACAGTTCCCATCTGACAGTGAAGTCTGAGGACTATAATTCTTTCCTGTGGTCCTGTTATAGTTAGCTGATATTTTACATTCTGAGGGTCAGATGCACCTATGATGTGTGCTTTAATTGCCATGGTCCGTGAACATAGCTTCGTCATAACCCTCACTGAGAGACTGAGGCTCAGAGGGATAAATTAATTGGCACAAGATGACATAGAAAATGAGTGCTGGAATTATGGTTCAAATCAGAGTTTCTGAATTACTCCAGAACCTCTTACATTTGTGCTACTCTGGTCCTTTGGAAATCTGAAATGCTGTTAATCCCAGGCAATTAGTCTGAGAAATCTCAAGTCCCAGCTAACATCTGTCGGGATAAAGTGACCTGACCAGCCCTTACTATCACCTTTTATAGATGTGCCTTTCGGCTTCAGGGCTTTCTAAGGATTATATTTATAGGATGTGACTTTCTTTTCTTTTTTGTCCATTTCTTCCGCAAAACAAAGCAGCCTTGGCATCCGTTCTAATACAGTTTTTCTTGTGACGTTGGCCTTGAGAAGTGTCGGGCTAGCTGCGAGAACAGCGGTGGTGAGGTCGAAGAGGACCATTTAACAGGTCTACTTTTCTCAACTTTGGAGTGTGAGAAATTTAACAAAATAATTGCTATGCTCCATTTAATTCATTGGATGCTTATTGACTAGGTAGATTGACATTTTAATTTGGACCTTAGTCCTTTGATTTACTGCTTGAGTATACAAAACAGTTGTTTTCTATGATAAAACTTTAAAGTCTATTTGTTTTAATTACCTCCAGCCATTTTCTCTTACTTGAAAATCCTGTAGTCCCACACAGGAGAGGCCCCTGTTGCCTAGCAGCCTCCTCTGACAAGGCCGTGCTGAGTCACAGTAAGTCAGAGTGCTGCTGAGTCACACATGACTGTATTTGAAGTCCCACAGTCTACTCCACCTGGGTTGTTGAGTCAACTCTGCTTTGTGTAGCAATTCACAAAATATCTACGTTGGCTCAAATGTTGTAAATATTCAGAAGTTTGATTGGATACAACAATCTGTAAGGAATTCTGTAAGCTCTGTCATCTTCATTTACAGGGAATTTTATCTAATTTATTTTGAAAAGTCCAGGAGTTGGTAAATACTTTGGTAGAGAGCCAGATGGTGTGCTATGATTACCCAACTGCTGATGTAGAACAAGAGCAGCCATAGGCAGTATCTTAGTTAGGGTTGCTATTGATGTCCTGAAACACTGTGAGCAGCTTGGAGAGGAAAGGATTTATTTTGTTTCCTCCTCCAATTCACAGTTCATCATCAATGGCAGTCAGGGCAGGAACCTAGAGGCAGGAACTGATGCCGAGGTCATAGAGGAGTGTTGCTTACTGCCTTGCTCCTCATGGCTTCCTCAACATGATTTCTTAATAGAAACCAGGACCACCAGCCCAGAAGTATCTGCATCCACAGTGGGCTAGGCCCTGCCCATCAATAACAAAGTAAGAAAATGCCCTACACACTTGCTTGCAACAGGCCAATCTTATGGAGGCATTTTCTCAATGGAAGTTCCCACCTCTCAGATGACTCTAGCTTTTACTAGCTGACACAGGCAGTTTATATCATGGCTTCCACATCTGTGGGACAATAGTTCCATGGGTAGTCCCAGACCCAGTACATACTGGATTTTCCTTATTAGAGATACTTCTTTTCTTTTTTTTCATCTAAAAGGAGGCATCAGAAACTTCCCTGTAGCATATCCACATTTCAGGTATCGCCTCTTTTCTGCTTTAAGACCATTATGAAAGCGAAGGAAGAGTTACTGGAACACAAGCACTGAGCACTGCCAATACTGTCGTTACATGACTACTGAGTGAGTAGCATATACTGTGAGGATACTGTGGACAAAGAGCCGGAGTGGGAAGATACTTATACTCAAAGAGTGCAGAATTTAAAACTCACATATGATTCATTTGAGAACTGTTACCTGCTTGGCTCCATGTATAGATTTTTTTAGTCTTCTTTGTGTGTTTTTAAATGATAAATTGAAAATCCAGTACGATTCAAGGAAGGTATACTCAATACTTCAATAGATATTTACCAAATTAAATTTTTGATTTCTGTTTTTTTTTTTTAATTTTTATGTTTTGATACTTTATTTACATTTCAAATGTTTCCCCCTTTCCAGGTCTCCACTTTGGAACTCCCCTCCTCTCTCCCCCTCCCCCTGCTTCTATGAGGGTATTCCCCCACTGACCAACCCGCCCACCCACTCCCATTTTCCACCTTGGTATTCCCCTATACTGGGGCCTCTAACACCCTCAGGCCCAAGGGCTTCTCCTCCCCCTGATGGCCAACAAGGCCCTCCTCTGTCACATATATGGCCAGCACCATGGGTCCCTCCATGCATATTCTTTGGTTGGTGGTCCAGCCTCCAGGAGGACGGGGGGGGGGGTTTGGGCCAGTTGACACTGTTGCTCCCTCCATGGGGCTGCAAACTCCCCCAGCTCCTTCAGTCCCTTCTCCAACTCCTCCACCTGGGACCTCACACTTAGTCCAATGGTTACTGTGAAGTGAAACTTGGGTATTCCGAACTTTTGGGCTAATATCCACTTATCAGTGAGTACATACCATGTTCGTTCTTTTGTGGCTGAGTTACCTCGCTCAGGATGATATTTTCAAGTTCCATCCATTTGCCTGCAAATTTCATTAAGTCATTGTTTTTAATAGCTGAGTAGTATTCCATTGTGTAGATGTACCACATTTTCTGTATCCATTCCTCTGCTGAG
>CM052706.1:61896649-61922078 GCA_028551405.1 Uromys caudimaculatus
CACCATCTATGGTAATTGAGAGTTTTGCTGGGTATAGCAGGCTGGGCTGGCATTTGTGTTCTGTTATGGTCCGTATGAGTTCTGCCCAGGATCTTCTAACTTTCATAGTCTCTGGTGAGAAGTCTGGTGTAATTCTGATAGGTCTGCCTTTATATGTTATTTGACCTTTTTCCCTTACTGCTTTTAATATTCTTTCCTTGTTTTGTGTATTTGGTGTTTTTACTATAATGTAACAGGAGGAATTTCTTTTTTTGGTCCAATCTATTTGGAGTTCGGTAGGCTTCTTGTATATTTATGTTCATCTTTTTCTTTAGGTTAGGGAAGTTTTCTTCTATGATTTTATTGAAGATATTTACTGACCCTTTAAGTTGGGTATCTTCACTCTCTAATATACCTATTATCCTTAGGTTCTGTCTTCTCATTGTGTCCTGGATTTCCTGGATGTTTTGGGTTAGGAGCTTTTTGTAGTTTGCATTTTCTTTGACTGTTGCGTCAATGTTTTCTATGGTATCTTCCACACCTGAGATTCTCTCTTCTATCTCTTGTATTCTGTTGGTGATGCTTACATCTATGACTCCTGATCTCTTTCCTAGGTTTTCTACTCCAGAGTTGTCCCTCTTTGTGATTTCTTTATTGTTTCTATTTCTATTTTTAGTTCCTGGATGGTTTTGTTCATTTCCTTCAACTGTTTGATTATGTTTTCCTGTAATTCTGCCTGTTTGATTGTGTTTTCCTATAATTCTTTAATGGGTTTTTTGTGTTTCCTCTTTAAGGGCTTCTAGTTGTTTACCTGTGTTGTCTTGTATTTCTTTAAGGACATTATTTATTTCCTTCTCAAAGTCTTCTATCATCATCATGGGAAATGATTTTAAATCTAAGTCTTGCTTTTCTGGTGTGTTGGGGTATCTAGGGCTTGCTGTGGTGGGCGAGCTGGGTTCTGATGCTGCCAAGTAGCCTTGGTTTCTGTTACTTATGTTCTTGCCCTTGCCTTTCGCTATCTGGTTAACTCTGGTGTTAGCTGGTCTTATTCTCTCTGGCTGTGACTTGTCCTTCCTGCAAGCCTCTTTGTCAGTACTCTTTGAAGACCAGCTCTCTCTGAGAGGAATTTTGATTTGGAGAGTTGTGGCACAGGGTCAGCTCTGGGGTGCAGACAGAAACCAGAAGGTTCTTGTCCCCAGCTGTCCCTTGGTTCCTGTGTCCTGATGGCTCTGCAAGGGTCCCTCTTGATCCAGTGAATTTGAACAGAAGTGGTGGTCTTCCTGTGCTCAAAGGTGTGTTGGCACTCTTGGGATACCAACTCTCTCCTGGCACTATTTGAGTATGGAGCCCTGTGTCACAGGATCAGCTCCCCGGCTGTGGAAAGAAATCAGAAGACCACTCCTCAGTCTCTGTGTACTGGGATTCCAAGTGGGTCCATCTGAGCAGACAGGCTTGTCCACACTCCTGGGAGTCTAGCTTTCCCCTGGCACTATTTGGCTATGGAGCCCTGTGGCACAGGCTGAGGTCCCCAGCCACAGATGGAAACCGGAAGGCTCCTGTCCCTGGCTTTTCCTCAGTCCCTGTGTCCTGAGGATTACGGGCGGGTTCTTCTGAGCAGTGGTGCTTGTCTTAACCCCACTCACGGCTTTTCCACTAGCTGAGAGGCTAGCTTTCTCCTGGCGCTATTTGGCTATTATATCTGATTTCTGTTTTTAACTGACATCCTGACTTACGTTTGCACTTGGAAGAAGAATGGCATTGTTGCTGTTTCCTCTGCACGGAGCATCTAGAGCAGGTGGCTGGCAGCAGGGAAGGGAAGAGAAAGGACAAAATACTGTATTTTGTGATTTGCAGATCTGCACTAAATTTTGAGTCTAGTTAGGTTTTGTTCATTCTGATCAGTACTAATTCAACTAGTATTGAGTTCACCAATAAATTTTTATTATTAAGGTAAATAATTTTGCTGGGATTTTATCTGATTCAAGCTGACTACTTCTATTTTTATTTGCAATTTATATGATATAAAGTTGAATTGTTTTGTTTTATAAATTTTTTTGTTTACATTTTAGGTAGATATGTGTGTGTGTGTGTGTGTGTGTGTGTGTAGCCCAGACTGGCCTTATAGTCACTAATATAGTCTAAACTGGCTTTGAATTTGTGATTCTCCTGCCTCAGCCTGTCTCTAGTGCTGAGATTCTAGGCATGCACCTTCACACCTTGTTATAGTTTTTGTTTTTTATTCTAAGTATGCTCTTAGGATTGGTAGATTTTAGAGATGGAGCCAGTAAAAGTATACAAAGTACCTTTAGAAAATGCTTTTAAGTAGTAGGTTTGCAATCATCCAGTCTTAGAGCTTAAGAAACATTTCAAATGTTGAGAATCTTAAACCACAGTTCTGTGTTTATTAAAACCAACTCCCTGAAACACGTATGAAAACTATATTGCGTATGGCAGGTTAGTTTCTTGTTACTCTGATAAAATACCCATTAAAAGCAACCGAAGGGGGTGTCATTTAGCTCAGTGCAAGGGTTCAGTTTATCATGCACGGCAGTGAAGTGCTGGCAGTAGGAGCCGAGGCAGCTCAGCACACTTAGTCAGGAAGCAGAGAGAAATGAACACTGCTGCTCAGCCTGCTTCTTCCTTTCTATTCAGTTCAAGATCCCAGTTCATAAAATGATGCTGCCCACTTAAAGTGGGTCTTTCACTTCAATTAACCTAGATAATCACTGACAGGTATGTCCATTGTCTTTAAAAAAAAAAAAAAAAAAAAGGTGATTCTAGATCTGTCAAATTAACATCCAAGAGTAACATCACAGCGGGACTGCAGTGGGTTTGAAGTTGTAGCTGTAGTCTTGTTTTTTTCTTTTTTTGGTTATTTTATTTATTTACATTTCAAATGTCCCCTTCCTGGTCTCCTCTCCGCAAACCCCCAGTCTCATTCCCCCTTCCCCAGCTTCTAAAAGGGTGACCCCCACTCATCCACTTCCATCTCACAGCTCTAGCATCCCTCTACGCTGGGGTATCAAGCCTCCACAGGACCAAGGGCTTCCCCTTCCATTGATGCCAGATAAGGCCATCCTCTGCTACATATGTAGCTGGAGCCATGGGTCCCTCCATGTGTATTCTTTAGTTGGTGGTTTAGTCCCTGGGAGCTCTGGGGAATCTGCTTGGCTGTTATTGTTGTTCTTCCTATGGGGTTACAAGCCCCTTCAGCTCCTTCAGTCCTTCCCCTAGCTCTTCTGTAGCTCTACTGTGTACCTGTAATCTTTAGATAGTATTTTTCTTGAAGATTCTTTTTGCTTTCCACACTAATTGCACACTAACTATATAACTCCCTATCCACTCTGTAGTCAATTACCAGAATTTGATGCATCCCTTAACAGTTGTCCTACTTAAGCAAATCCCCACAACAAAAAAGCCATCAGTATTCCCACTGTGGACTCACTGTGTGGCCTAGGCGGCCCTGGAGCTTACAGTGACCCTTGTGCTGTCCCCGTCCCCAGTGTTGCAGTTGTGAGTGTGCACTACCACATCTGGCTGTAAACTTACTTTATATTTCAGCAGTTATCATTTAGAAGATAATGCGTGAGTACATTTTCAAAATGGATGCATGAACATAAAGCTTCTAAAGATTTGTTTTAGCAGTAGTGTGAATATTATTAAAGATTCATTTTGGGGATTAGATGAGCCCTTTGATCCTACATGGAAAGTCCTCTGTGCAGTTATTTAATCCCCATTGGATTTTCCCTTAAGAAGCTAGTGACCATATTCCAGTTGTGCTTAAAACTTTCTAGTGAGTGGGAAGAACAGATAAAATAGAGGAGATGAAGAGAGAAGCAGCAGCACTGCCAGGCCAAGCACAGCACTAGATCTAAGTCATGTTGATGCCTAGAAGATGGCAAGCATTCACCAGTGAACTGACAACACTGCAGAGTTTTTAATTAGGAGTGGGCAAGCAGGAGCGCCGCATGAATATGTGGAGGTCAGAGGCCAGTTCTCTCCTACAGTGGGTTCAAGGGATTAGGCATAGTTTGACAGGCCTGCATAGCCATCTTGGTAGCTCACCGTCTGAGAAATTAGGTGGAGGTAAAGGAGAAAAAGTCATTTTACTTGTGTGATTAGAAGGGGTTATGCTTCAGGGTCTCAGATTTCTGAGAGAAGGCGAGTTGAATTTATCAATAGGCATGGAAAAACTGGTTTTTGAAGAAAGGAGCTAAGGACCCAAGGTATGAGAGGGTGTTAAAAACTGGATGTCTTTACAGATTGGAGCTAACAGACAAGGGAGTGGAGAGTGGCGTGGGAAAGGATGTCAGGTAATGACAGTCCTGAGTACTAATGCTATCAAGTACTAATGCCACCCTGGATGGTGGCAGAGGAACTTCTCAGACTCTGATTTATTATGTGTGTCTGTTAGGCATTTTGTCCTCACTGATATAAAACTAAATAAATAAAAAGAGGGGAAATGGAGCCCTGTGCTTGTTTGTTTGTTTTTATCTTCATTATCTAAATATTCTTTTTCTTTTCTTTGGCATGTGTGAGGGTTATTTCCAAGGTAGAGAATATATGAAGATTATCCTAAAAGATCTAACATTAGGCCTAGAGCTGTAACTCAGTTGGTAGAGTACTTGTCTACCATGCACAAAGCTCTAGACTTAATCCTTAGCACTGCACGGACACGAGGCCAGCCTGGGGTAACGAGACCCTGTCTCAAACAAACAGTCAAACACACAAAATTCCCCTGACCTTAGGAATTCAGCGCTCCTAAGTTCTTATTCTAGTTTCATTAATTTTGGCAGGAGTGTGTGATCTCTTTTAGTCTCACTTCCAGGTCAGAAGGAATTAGATCTTTTGATTGTGTTTTGCCCTGACTCTGTTAGTGAAGGTAAGGGTAGGTAGATGAAGACAGGGTATAGGTAAGTGCACCCAGAGATGAGGAGGCAAGCTAATTGCCATCAGAGCAGCAATAAAGACTAAATGAGTGCCTTTAATTTGCTCTTAAGGTATTTGGGGAGAAAATGCCAGGAGAATTAGTGTAATTGAAAAAGATAATTTTCACAGTGATTGAATTTGAGACACTTGGTAACCTGGATGAAAGAAGTTGATCTATGCTTCACAAGTGAACTCTTAAGGTTCCCTTTCTTCCATCAGACAAGTTAGAAAAGTAATTACTGTACTTGTATCTACCTATTTCCAGGATAAACTGAATTGGCAGTAAAAATGGGGAGTTTATTGGAAAGATCAGGTTCAGCTCTTCTTTACTGATCTTTTTTTTTTTTTTTTTTTTTTTTTTTGGAGACAGAGTTTCTCTGTGTAGCCCTGGCTGTCCTGGAACTCACTCTGTAGACCAGGCTGGTCTCGAACTCAGAAGTCCACCTGCCTCTGCCTCCCAAGTTCTTTACTGATCTTAAAGCTACTCCCCTATTCTCTTTGGATCTGCCATCGTCTTATGTTCCACTGCTTTTCTTGCTTCCATTGTTTTCCAGCTGTGGTCCTAGATGACTTTGTGATGTTTTCATCTTTTTAAAAGGTTTTACTTTTTTTAGTGTTTTTTAAATTTATGTATACATGTGTGTGCCCATGTGAGTGCATGTGCATGACATGCATGCCAATGCCTGCAGAGGTCCGAAGCGGGTCTTGGATCTCCTGGAACTGGAGTTATAGCCAGTCATGAGTTGCCATGTAGGTCCTGAACCCAGGTCCTCTGTCAGAGCAATAAGCTCTCTTAACCACTGAGCCATCTCCAGCACCAGATGTTACTAATCTTTTTTTGTTTTGTTTTGTTTTGTTTTTGTTTTTTTTTTTTTTGGTTTTTTCGAGACAGGGTTTCTCTGTGTAGCTCTAGCTGTCCTGGAACTTACTCTGTAGACCAGGCTGGCCTCGAACTCAGAAATCCACCTGCCTCTGCCTCCCAAGTGCTGGGATTAAAGGCGTGCGCCACCACTGCCCGGGTTACTAATCTTAAAGCATGATTTTCACTGTGATTTCCTTACTTAAAAACCCACAGTAGCATTCTTCTGTCTCTCAGAGAACCTCTGTGGTCTCGGAAAAGGGAGAGAGCTGGAGGCTCAGAATGTGCTTGGTAATTGAGTCTGACTTTTGGGCCAGTAAGATGGCTCAGGATGTAAAGACACTTCTCTCCAAGTCTGACCACCTTGGTTGATCCTTGGGATCCACATAGTGAAGGAGATAACTCACTCCTGCACATTGTCCCCTGGTCTCTATATGCACCACAGCACTGCCTCCTTTCCAAAATAAAAATTTTTTAAAATTTAAAAATTGATTTTTTTGAGAATTCAGAAACTTCTTACAATTAAGATACACTATGATTTAATGTTTCTAATTTAGCAACTATTCTAAACTGGACATAGTGGCACTCTCCTTTAACCCTAGCACTTGGTGGCAGAGGTAGGTTGATCTCTGTGAGTTTGAGGCCAACCTGGCCTACACAGTGAGTTCCAGGACAGCCAGGGCTATATAGAGAGACCCTTTCTCAAAGCAAACCAACCAATCAAAAACAACCATTATACTTTCCTTCAAATCTGGATGGTCTTCCTTAATTTTCCCTAAATAAACACATGATTCTTCATGCTTGAGATTTTGTCAATATCATACTTTCCATGCTTTACATTATTTAAAGATTAATATTGGATTAATGGGTCAAAGTTGAAATTAGGTAAGCTTCTGTTGTTGCTGTCTTTTTCCAGCATT
The DNA here is from genome assembly GCA_028551405.1 of Uromys caudimaculatus. Taxonomy (NCBI): domain Eukaryota; kingdom Metazoa; phylum Chordata; class Mammalia; order Rodentia; family Muridae; genus Uromys; species Uromys caudimaculatus. The sequence continues at coordinate 61,903,337 of CM052706.1, forward strand.
GAAAAAAAATAATCTTTGTGTTTTTGAGTGCTCTGATAAAGGAACCATGTTACGGAGTGGGCCTGAAATTCAGCTAGAAAGTAGTTGGTTACTCCTATTAGTGCCACTATTGCACCCATGGGTATATATCATGCCAAGTGGGTTATTTATTGTGAGCCACAAGGTCATATTTGATGATTATTTTTCCCTCTCTAATTTCTCTAATAGTTCACATGCTATAAATGCTAGCTAGTAAGAATGGAACTTCCAGGTCAGTAGCAGCTTGATTTCTCCATATTCTGTGACTCAAGTATAAGATGTTTTCAGTAGAAGAGTCTTACCATCAAGTTCCAGAGTGTAAACAAGAGCAATAACAGTAGTCCATAGTGTTTTGGGGGTGTCTATGCGACTTCACTCACCAGCAACTCAGAAGTATCCTATTCCTGGCATTGAGCTTTTTGTCAGCATATGGTGGGCATTACCATCCTGTTTAAATAGAGGGTTTCAAATATATTTAGGAACCTTCTCCATAATAGACTTTCATCTGACTTTTTCAAAAGGTCCTTAGTGGGTTGGGGAGATGGCTCAGTGTTTAAGAATGTTTATTGTTCTTACAGAGAACCGAAGTTTAGTTCCCAGCATCTATATCAAATGATTCATAATTACTCATGTCCAGGGCATCTGACACCCTCTGGCTTCTGCAGGCATCTGCAGGCACATGATACACATAAAGTCATATAGGTGGACACACATTAATTTAAAATTAAAAAGGGACAACACTTCAGTCTTAGGGATCTCTGAAATTACATACAGAACATCTGAAAGATTGTTTTACTCCTGGAAAGTAAATAGCTTAAAAATGTTGTTATATTACCATTTTTTAAATTCAAAATTCTTGTTATTGACTTGGCCTTGGCGTGATGACATACACATTGATTCCAGCATTCCAGAGGCAGAGGCAAGCACTTCTCTGTGAGTTTGAGGCCAATCTGGACTACAAAGTGAGGTCCAGGACAGCCAAGGCTATATAGAGAGTTCCTGTCTCAAAAAAAAAAAAAAAGGACAAAACAACAAGAACAAAAAAACATACAAACTTCTTACTAAAGCTACATATTTGTTCAGGTTTCAGCTGCACACTTGCTCCCTAATGGCTTTTTAAGTGAGTCTGTTGTTTCTTTAATAATGTCCTAGCTTGAATATAATGTAATGCATATTTAATCAATGACTTTCAAAGTAATTATCCTATATTATTGAACATTTAATTATTAAATTATAAAGATAACTTAAATTCTGATTGTATATACTCAGTAAATTTCTGTGATAAGAAAATTCTCTTGTGGTGTTCTATTTTATAATTAATATACCAGGTAAAACTAATTAAAAGTATTTGGAGCCCCTAGCAAAATCTGTAATTAGACATGCTGTTCATAATTAATTGACTCTTCTCATTATTACCTTTTCCTTCTCCTGAATTAATCACATATGTTCTTCTTTAGTGATACTTGTCTTCTTGACTGCGACACTGATGAGAATTCTGTGATCACTGTGGATGGTTAAAAGAATATTTAAATTCTGGGCATTGGTGGCCCATGCCCTTAATCCTAGCTCTCAGGAGGCAGAGACAAGTGGATCTCTTGAGTTTGGGGTCAGCCTGGTTTACAGAGCAAGTTCCAGGACAACCAGGGCTACACAGAGAAACCCTTTCTTGAAAAACTCAAAAATAAAAATAAACTTTGCTTAAAAACATAAAAAATTAGAGTTATGTACTTTATAGAGTAGCACATTGAAGATTTTTGTCTTTGTTATCAAACTAAGAACTTATTTCACCAGAAGCTAAAGGCCGCATAGAAAACAGGTAGACATGGCCATTTTCTCCTATAGTTTTTAAGGATCTGTAGTTTTCTTGCAAATTTGGCTAGTGTGTACATACCTTTGACAGGATTCCAATGGTCCTTGAGTCATTGGCAGATCTGATATGCCCTCATTTATCATGGCAAAGAATTAAAAATCTTTTATAGTAGACTATGAACAGGGCAGGGCCCCTTGCTTTGGAGTATAATTTAGAATACTTATCAGTCAGTACAACAGAGGCACCACCTAGCCAAGATGTCCCTAGCACTGGATCATGGTTTTGAAGAAGTCAAAGTTTTCCAATCTTTATTCTGTGTCAAGCTTCCTGTTTGGCTGCTGGGTTGTTGTGGTGGTGGTAGATCCTGCTGTCAGCAGGTACCTCAGAGCTGGTGGGACGCGAGGCAGTGACAGGGCCAGACCACATTACAAAGTATTTAGGTACGTTGGGAGATCGCTTCAAGATGTATACCCCATGTCAATGCTAGCTCTGTCAGAGGTGCTCAGACACTTTCTACAGAGAGTGGGCCTTCTGTTAAGAGGCAGCTGCAACTAGTTTGTGAGGTACTTAATGGAGGTCTGTAAAAAGTACACAGGGCAGATGAAGCTTGAAATCTTGTTCGTATTAAGATGAGTGGAACTTAATCATCATTTTATATGAAATAAGCCAGCTTCAGAAAATCACATAGTGCACATTTTTCTCATATAAAGAATCTAGGTTTTTATGTTTTTGTTTTGTTTTGTTTGTTTGTTTTTGTTTTTTTGTTTTTTGCATGAGAATAGAAAGGAGACCATTTAGGAAGAGGAAATGAACAAGGGGGAGAGTGCAGGCAGGGAAAAAAAAAAAGGTAATGAGGGATGTGAACATGATCAAAGTATACTAACATACATGTATGAAAATGTTACAGAGAAGGGTTGGTCTGTCTGTCTGTCTATCTATCTATCGATCATCTGTCTCACTGTTTATCCCATCTGGTCTAGAACTTGCTGTGGAGACCAGATTGGCCTCAAACTCAAAGAGATCCATCTGCCTCTGCCTCCAAATTGCTGAAATTGAGTTTGTAATTTTTGAGAACACTAATGATACTGATAAACAAAAGTTAGATAACTATATAGGGCAAGAATTGTGAGAACCTTGTTGAAGGGGTAGTGAGTGACCAGTGAGACTTCTGTTATGAGTAAAATTTTGCCAAATATGTTTGAGCAGACTCTAAATGAATTTTGGTTGAAGGCAGAAAGATAAAGGCCTAAGGACATGAAAATGTACAGTGAATTCAGAAATGACAGGAAAAGTAGAAGATTATCTTCGCGTTGTGTTTTAAAAGGCACCATGAATAAGATAATGTATAAAAGGGAGCATCTGACTAGGAACATGCTACAATTTCAGAAGCTTAGCTCTTGATCTTATGGTGGGAAGCATGGCAGCAGGCAGTGTGGGGCAGTAGCTGAGACTGTACATTCGACCCACAAGCCCATGGCAGGAAGAGGGGATTGGGAATGGCGTGGGCCTTTGAAGCCTTGAAGCCCACCTCAGTGATACACTTCCTCCAACAAGGCCACAACTTTTAATCCATCCTAAACAGCCCACCGACTGGGAACCAAACATTCAAATATGTGAGTGTATGGGGTCTGTTCTCATTCAGATCATCACAAAGGTCACGACACTTTTGGACATTTGATTTTTAAGTTAGATAAATGACACCACATTAGTACTTTTGAAATTGCTTCCTGGGCTGGAGAGATGGCTCAGCAGTTAAGAGCACTGACTGCTCTTCTAGAGGTTCTGAGTTCAATTCCCAGCAACCACATGCTGCCTCACAACCATCTGTAACAGGATCTTTTGCCTTTTCTTCTGGTGTGCCTGAAGAGATTGACAGTGTACTCACATACATAAAATAAATAAATCTTAAAAAAAAAAAAAAAAAAAGAAAAGAAAAATTGCTTTCTTTTGGTTAGAGAACTACTGGAGTGTTTGATATATGAGTTTCTTCAACTGTATCCAAATTCTCTTTACCTAGGAAAAGGAAGGACTATAGGGATTTGTTACTGTTCAGGGCTGTACTAAGCATCGATAGAGCAAGATTGCAATTAAAATCTCTTTGGTTTACCAAGAGGCTTCTAATGAGCAAACAGATTGAGGATGCTAGTTTTTTAATGACATCAAACTGTTGCCTGTGAAGCTTTTTGGCTGACATCATGAAGCTAATTTTGCTTAATGGCTATGGAGCCCTACAAATTCAAATGTGCAGAAAATGCAGTAAATAACTAGCCTGTCAGTTGCTTGCCTGTCATCTTTCTGTGAATAGCAGCTTTTGTTTCCAGATTGTCAGAAGCAATTATGTGGACCCCTTCAGGATTGTATTTGTATATGCTGTATAATTTAATTCAAAGCCTTCTAAATATAGCAGACAGCAACAGCAAAAACACTGTATCATCTTCTACTTTAGGGATTGGGGAACACATCTCTGCACATCTCTTTTATGTCAGACATCTGTAGTTGTGTAGGTTCTGGTTTTATTGCCAGAATGACTCGGGTCCTTGAAATACAGTAAAGCAGTGGCTATTAACCTTCTAATGCTGTGACCCTTTAAAACAGTTCCTCACATTATGGTGACTCCAACCATATTGGTTGCTACTTCGTAATTTTAATTTAGCTACTGTTATGAATTGTAATGTAAATATTTGATGCAGGACATCTGATATGTGGGCCCACGTGATAAGGTTGCTTGACCACTCCCAGTGGGATCACAACCTACAGGTTGAGAACCACAGCAGTAATGTCATGGAAAATAGAGGAAATGTTTTCTCTATGACTCTATACTAGTTATACACCAACTTGATACAACGTAGAGTCACTGAAGAGGAGTTATCCTCAACTGAGACAAGACCTCCCTCTATAAGATCAGGCTGTAGGTGAGCCTGTAGGGCAGCAGTGGTTCTCAATCTTCCTAATACTGTGAGCCTTCCATACAGTTCCTCATGTCGTGGTGATCCCTGATTATAAAATTAGTTTCATTGCTACTTTGTAACTGTAATTTTGCACTGTTATAAATTGCAATGTAAACATCTATGGTTTGCATGGTCCTAGGTGACTTCTGTGAAAAGATCTTTTTCCTCCAAAAGAGTAGTGACCCACAGATTGAAAAATGCTGTTCTAGGGCCTTTTCTTAACTTAGTGATTGATGTAGAAAAGCCCACCCCATTGTGGGTGGTACCATCCCCCGGTTCTATAAGAAAGCAGGCTGAGGAAGCCATGAGGAGCAAGCTAGTAAGCAGCACCCCTCCATGGCCTCTGCATCAGCTCCTGCCTCCAGGTTCCTGTCCTGTTTGCATTCCTGTCCTAACTTCCTTCATTGATGAACAGTGATGTGGAAGTTTAAGCCAAATAAACCATTTCCTCCGCAAGATGCTTTAGTCATTGTGTTTCATCACAGCACTGATAACCCTATAAGACATTGACTATTGAACTTACTGAGTCATCTGAAAGCATCTTTTCTGCGCTAGAATTTGTGTGGAATACAAAGGTGAGCAAGTGACATTCATATTCTCTCTCTCTGTCTCTGTCTCTGTCTCTGTCTCTCTCTCTCTCTCTCTCTCTCTCTCTCTCGCTCTCTCTCTGGTTTGTTTGTTTTATTTTGAGACAGTGTCTCTCTGTGTGGTCCTGGCTGTCCTGGAGCTCAGTGTGTAGACCAGGCTGGCCTGGAACTCACAGAGGTCCACCTGCCTTTGCCCCGAGTGCTGGAGTTAAAGGCATACACTACCAAGCCCAGCTGCAAGTGATGTTTTTCTAAGTATCTAATTAGGAGTTTTCTCTTGAAACTATGTAGTAAAAATGGCGTCTTGATGTGTGTTTATATCTAGCGTTAAAGGTGACAGTAAAGTTTTTGAGTTGCTAATGGTTTGTTTCAAAGATGATTTTGAAAAGGAGTGGTTTTAGGTTTTCTGATAGCTTCATTTTTATTCATCAACATTACTTATCATTTATTTCCCAATAGTCTAATTAGTAAAGACTATTTCCAATGAAATGTTTATCATATCCTAGTATTATTGGGAACATATTTAGATAGTATTGAATTAGATTAGATTGAATGGAATATCAGTTGTTACTATTTGTAGAGTAAATTTAGTCAGTGAAAAGGAAACCAAAGTATTCAGCATGTGAAAAGTCTTAGCTCCTTTAATGTGCTTAATGTTATAAAAGAATTGTTCAACCTTAAACACACAGGGTTTGTTTGATTGTGCAGGTGCATTGCATTTTTATGTTAATAAAGGCTCAGAACTCAAGCAGAAGTGATTCAACTACTTTGAGAACTGGTAATTTGCATATTAAATCTAAGGGTTTTGATAACTTAAAAAAGTATTTATTTTGGACCCTTGCCAGCTGCCATGGCCTAAATGTCTGCAGGTATGCATGCAGGTTCAAGTGTTGTTGCCGGTAGTAACGGAATGCTTCAGCAGGCACAGCAAGCAGATGAGGTGGTTGGCATGTGAATCGGTGTGGATAAGGGGTCAGGAAGAGAACAGAGGTCTCAGTCAGATGGCCAAGCACATGCAGATGCAGACGCAAGTACTTGTCATTTTGAAACAAGTGCTGTCAAACTGAAGAAAAGGTATTGGTGGAAGAACTGCAAGATAATGTAATCAGGATCAGTGTCATTGTCATTGTTGGTGGCGTAATGGTGATGGTGATGATGTTGGTGTTGGTGTTGGTGTTGATGTTGTGGTGGTGGTATGTCTCTTAAGGTAGAACCAACAAAACCAAAGCCCACTGATGACTTTCAACTTAGAACCTGCTACGTTATCAAGCTTAGTTGGGGTTTCTATTGCTGTGAAGAGGTGCCATAACCACAGCAACTCTTATAAAGGAAAACATTTACTAGGGGTTGGCTTACAGTTCAGAAGTTGAGTCCATTGTTGTCATGGTGGGAAGCACGGTGAGACACATGTTGCTGGAGAGGTAGCTGAGAGTTCTACGCCGGTATCAGCAGGCAGCGGGGGGGGGGGGGGGGAGACAGAGAGATAGAGAGAGACAGAGGGACAGACAGAGAGTCAAAGAGAGACAGACAGTGGGCCTGGCTTTAGTGTTCGAAACCTCAGAGCCCACCATCAGTGACACAGGACACACTTCTTACAGCAAGGCCACTCCTCCAGCAAGGCCACACCTCCAGCAAGGCCACTCCTCCAGCAAGGCCACACCTCCTAACAGTACCATTCCCTATGAATCTGCAGAGGCCATTTTCATTGAAACTGCCACGCTTACCTACTGTTATTTTCAAATGATTATTTTTGCTAGTTTACATACAATTCAGTGTTTAGGAAATGTGCCTTTGTTTTTAATATACTCAAAAGTGGAGGTCTGGGATGATCTCCCCCACATTTTTGCAGTGTTTTTACTGGTTTATAGGTAGGCTGGGGAAGAGGACTTCTAATGCTCTCCATTCTGGCTTTTAGAGACACCTGAAAAGTCAGGTGTTATTATATGGGTCTGCTTTTATGTCACTTGGTCTTCTTTCCTTGCAGCTTTTACTGTCTTTCTTTGTTCCATACATGTGGCGTTTTGAATATTACTTGACATGGGGAATTTCTTTTCTGGCTCTTTTTCGTGTTCTGTTATACTTTATGTAGCTTAAGAGTCACTTGCTTCTTTTGTTAAAAATATTTTCTGTGCCTTTGACCTGGGTTTCTTCTCCTTCCTCTATTCTTATTATTTAGAGTTGTTCTTTTCGTACTGCCCCAGATTTCCTGGATGTTTTGTACTTGGAGTTTTTAGATTCTTGTTTTGCTTTTCAAGATAGGGTTTCTCTGGGTAGTCATGGCTGTCCTGTAGCTCTCTCTATAGATCAAACTGGCCTTGAACTTGGAGAGATGCACATGACTCTGCCTCCTGAGTGCTGGGATTAAAGACACGCACCACCACCACCTGTCTTGAGTTTTTAGCTTTAACATATTTTCAACTGAGGTGTTGATATCGGGTCTTGCCTTTACTGGGCGGGTGCTCCAGTCCTTGGTTTCTGTAGTTTCTTGATCTTAGGAAAGTGTGGTGGCTGTGGCTTCCCTGCTTCTGCCAAGTATTACTAGAATGTTCAGAAATTGTGTTTGTGTGCAAAACAGCAATAGTCAAAGTGTCCTAGAATCTGGCTCTGGTTCTTTTATCTTGTCTGCTGACATCAGTGAAACAATGGAATTGTTGAAGCCTTTCCTTGTAATCTGCCTCCTTGTGGGAAAGCAGCGTCAGCCCAGGGCCTCTGTCCTGCTCTGATTCTACAATCTTGGTATTCTCGCCTTGATATTCAGTCTCATGTTACTTTTTTGATCCTGTGTGTACATTTAGCTGGGAACTTGCCCACTTACGTGTTTATTTACATGGAAAAACTGTTTATATGTGAGCGTTTTGGCTGCTTGTATGTATTTGTACCACATACATGCAGTTCCAGAAGAAAGTGCCATATTCCCCGAGGACTACAGTTACAGATGGTTGTGACCTGCTATGAGGGTGCTGGGAATAGAACCCAGGTCCTCTGAAAAAAAGCAGCCAGTGTTCTTAACTGCCATGTCATCTCTCTAGTTATCTCTTTGTGAAATACTTAGTTCAGAAGCCAGAACATTTTTTTGGTAAAGGATCAGATACAATTTGAAGCTTTGTAGGCACAGAATATCTATATTACATATTCTTTTTTCTTTCTTTCTTTCTTTTTTTTTTTAAAGATTTATTTATTTCATGTATGTGGGTATACTGTCACTGTCTTCAGACACACCAGAAGAGGGCTTCAGATGCCATTACAGATGGTTGTGAGCCACCATGTGGTTGCTGGGAATTGAACTCAGGACCTCTGGAAGAGCAGTCAGTGCTCTTAACCACTGAGCCATCTCTCCAGCCTTTCTTTTGTTTTCAGTGTATCTTTTACTCACATGTATGTATGTGTGGGACTGTAATGGTCCAGGATCATGAAGGAAGGGTCAAGGAGAGTGTCAACCTTGGCTATCTCAGACGAGTACAGTAGGAGTTGACTCCCTCTCCCTCCCAGCCTGGCACCATGAAGCTAGCTGCCCCCCCATCAACCAGAGTAAGGATTTATTATCCTGACAGTATCAGGCTTCACTCCTTGTTTGACCGTATGAAGTTCTCCCTCCCTCCCCCCCCCCTCACACACACACACACACACACACACACACACACACACACACACACACACACAGAGCCTACAGCCCCCGAGTATGCAAATGAAGCATCTTTCAACACCCCTGTTCTGACCAGTTGTACATGACCACACAAGCCTTGTTCCAGAGACCCTGTCTACCTCCCCAGGGGCATAAATGCCTCTTTCTCTCCCCACCCCACGGTTAAACTGAACCAGTTCCCTGAAGCTGTTCCTGGGTGCATGTTCTGAGATCCTGACTGCACCCACCGGTCCTGCTAAGCTTTTCTCCCTCTAGTCCATCCTGGTGTGCATCTAGCCTGGCTACCTCAAGGAGGAGAAACCAACATGAGGCAGTATGTATATACACCAATGTATATGCCTGGTGCCCACAGAAGCCTGGAAAGAGCATCAAATACCCTGAAACTGGTGTCAGTGGCGGTTAGGAGCTATTGTGTAGGTTCTGGGAGTCAAACGCTGATGCCCTAGAAGAACAGCTAGTGCTCATAACTGCTGAGCCACCTCTCTAGCCCCTCTTTTTCATATTTTTATTTGTCAACAATGTTTTTAAAATTTTAAAATCATCCTTTCAAGATCCTGACAAAGCAGCCCTTGGGATGGATTTGGACTCCAAGTTGTAGTGTGATTTTTGATTTAGTTACTTGTGGTATTTATTACTGAACTTAACTCTTACAGAATTTAGAAACCAAAACTTGGTTGTTCATGAATACTCTATTCTTCACACAGTTGTTGTTGTTAGATATTAAACTTTTTTGATGCATATTTTAAATAATGTCTTAATCATTTGAGTGGCTTCTAGCCTTGTTAGCTTCTAGCTCTTTATAGATTCAAGTAAGTCCTAATATAAATCTTTGCTTGAAGTTTTGATTATTTCCTCCCTCACACATTATCCTCTCATTTCCTTCCCACGGAAGCCCCCTCTTTCCCAACAGCCCCCTTCCTACTTTCATGGGGGGATGAGATTATTTATTTTAGCAAGGGCAACTTACCAGTGGCTACACTTACTACTGAGGAATGGACTTCCCCAGTCCCCTCAGCAACCATTAAAAGCCTGTAGCTTTTTAAGAAGGGAAGGAGCCTGATAAGCTCAGCCCCCAGGCATTAAGAGAGTGGTTGACAGGTCTAGTAGTGCTCTGGTCTTGTACAGTTAACCATGCTGTGTGAGCTTATGGGCTCAGTAGCCGTGCCAAGTCCAGAAGATAGAGTTTCCCAGCACTCCTCCGTAGCCTCCATCTCTTCTGTTCTTTCTGCCCCCACGCCTGGGATGTGTTTAAGCCCATCGATGTCCTGTTTAGGGCTGACCGTTCAACAGTCACTTATCCTTGCCACTTTGAGTCTATGTATTCACTACTGCCCAGTGCAAAAAAGTTTTTCTGGCCAAGGCTGAGCTCAGCACTAACCTGTGTGTATAAACATAAATATTTAGAGGGCAGCTTGATAAACATTACTTACCAAACGTAATGGGGCAGTGAGCTCTCTGAATTTGCCTGTTTCTACCTTTATATGCCGGGCTCATGGGCACATGGAGCCATGTCAGCCTTATGTGGGTGCTGGGGATTCTAACTTGGGGCCTCATGCCTACAGGGCAAGTGCAGAGCTAATGGGTAAGAATTCACTAGCCAGTTTCCTAGCCCCAGGACTCGAACTTTTTAAGGTTTTTGTTGACTCTTACAAATTGCTTTCCAGAAAGATTTTTACTGCTTTACATGATTAAGAACAGTACACAAAGATAGCCATTATATGTATTATTCTAATATATATTATAGTATATTACATTATTTAATTTCATAGCAGTCAGAACAGCTTATATTATGTTAGAGTAACAAACAATCCCCCCCACCCCGAAATCTCTGGCTTATTACTACAAATTTTATTGTTTATTTTTTTGTACCTGCTATTTATATCAACAGTAGAGCCTACTTTTTTTTTTTTTTTTGAATCATTTAGGTAACTGTCATCTTTACAGATTTCATGTATACTCTCAGTTGCTTCTGTAATCCCCTTGGAAATGTGTTGCTCTTCCAGTTGTGTCGTGGCTTAAAGTTCTACCTAGAGATGCCTGACATCTGTACCATTTAGTAGTAACATAGACATACCGGACTTGAAAGGAGGTTCTGAAGTGCGGTCTTACTGTGAGCTAAACAGGTTTTGTTTTACATGTGTTTATTTATGGTGGGGAGCTCCAGCATGCCCTTGTGGACGTGCACAGTCAAGGACGACTTCTGGGAGTCAGTTCTCTCCCTCCTCTGTGGGGTCCCAGGGACTAAACTCAGGCACCAGGCTTGGCAGCATGTACCTTGAGCCATCAGTCATCTTGCCTTGAAGCTTAAGATGGTCTGGAGCTACATAAATGGCCAACATTTTAAAAACAACTCTAGCATCATTGACAAAAGATGCTAGCTCATTTTAATTTGATTTTTTTTGTCAGTATAAAATAGAATTGTGTTTCATATTTATAGGACTTTTATGTTCTTTTTATTTAAATTTTATAAATAATCTGTATTGGCTTACTTTTACACTTCAGAGTGTTCACATTGTTTCTGTTGTTTGTTTTTGTGGAGATGATGGCCATGATAGTGCTAGTACAGAGGCAGCTGCTGGCTTTTCTTTTGAGGATTGAGCTGATACCGTTTTATCAGAGCAATAGAAGCACTAAGACACAGCACTTGCTGCACTAACACAGAAACCCAAATCTGGATACCTGGCATCCACATAAAAGGGCAGACCAGGGCCACAAGCGCACCTGTAACCCCAGCAGGGCCACAAACGCACCTGTAACCCCAGCAGGCAGGAAAACCAGCTGTGTCCCAGGAGCTCGCTGGCCAGCTAGCTGCCTGTGAGCTTCAGGTTCTGTGCAGAGTGCTGGTAAGGGCATACAACATACTTAAACCATACCAGCATGCACACGCACGTGCACTCACACGGCTTTAATGCAGAGGATTGTCATTAACATCAGATAAACAGGGTAGGGAATGGAGCTCAGAGGTAGAGTGCTGGCTCTTACATGTGTGAGGCCCTCTCTTCAATTCCCAGCACAAAACAACCAGAATGGAACATTAAATAATCAAAGGCAGTAGAAAGTCTGGCATTTCTTTCTTGTTTTATTTTGAGAGAGCATCTTTTATAGCTTTTAAGCTTATATCTTGTAAATCTATCACTGAGAGAATCCAGGACAGGAACCTGGAGGCAGGGGCTGGAGCAGAAGCCGTGGAAGAGTGACTTACTAACTCTCCATAGCATGCTCAAGCCTGCTTTCTTATAGCTCCCAGGACTACCAGCTAGTATCACACCACTCACGGTGAGCCTGGGCCCTCTCACATTAATTATCAATGATGAAAAGGCACCATAGGCTTGCCCACAGACCAATCTGGTAGGGCATTTTCTCAATCAGAAGTTCCCTCTTTATGGATTGTGTCAAGTTGATGTAAAAGTAGCCGGCACATGCTCTGACTCATCTCACCAGACCTAAGAGTTCTTAATTTTAGACCTGGTTCAGTCTTCTAAAGAACATTGTGATCACAAAAGAATTAGGAAGTAAATAATAGAGTTCAAGTTTCCTTATGTGAGGAGGTAAGATGCTAGCTCAGACTTAGTTTTATTGACCATGTCTTTTTTTTTTCCTCTTCATTTCAGGTGTCTGTCCAACCCAGGACTTATGCTCTAGATGTTTCTTGGTGGTTTGCATAGAAAACCTAAGGTGAGATATTTATGAATGCATCTGGCACTTTATATATAGTTTATTATGAGAATGAGTTGCTTCTGAAAATTAAAAATGATGTTATCTTTTCCCAAGTGTTTCAATAGGAAGCAAAACATTTTTTGTAATGCTATGTCTCAGTCTGAATACTTATAGTTTGTGGGTTAGTTTGGGAAATAAACTGACTCCCTTGCTAAGATATTTTGGAGTAATTTTTCATTGCTCTCTCTACTTGAAAATGGAGTTAAGTATATGCTGCTGATCTGACACACTTAAGGAAAATTTTGACGTTTACATTAAATAATCAAAGGCAATAGATGGTTTTAATTTTTTAAATTTATATTTATATATTGATTTATAGACAGTTTCACTCTATATCCCTGGTTGACCTGGAACTTCCTTTGTAGGCCACTGTGGCCTGAATCCACACAGGTCTATCCACCTGCTTCTTGCTTCTGTAGTGCTGGAATTGAAAGTGCGCACCTTCACGCCCTAATCTGATCTGTTTAAAGACAAACTCTCTTTTAGTTAAGTCAGATTAAGACAATCGCATTTTAAGAGGCCAGTTAGTAAAGGGTTTCATACAGCTCTGGTCCTTAGACCCAATTACTGTCTGTAATTCCTTCTGTTCGTCTTATGTGATAAGGTGTACCCATTAGTGTGCTAGTTGGTTCCCACACACAGTCTCCCTTTCCCAGGAAGCTTCTATAGATACCGTCTACTCTAAAGGTAATACTAAAGTCTTGTCTGTTCCTTACCTGTCTTAGCTCTCTCTAGTCCTGATCATTTCCAAATTTTCTATTAAAAAAAAGGTTGGGTGCAGTGTACAGATGGCAGGCTCAGCTGGTAGAGTACTTACTAATGGTGCAGTGTACAGATGGCAGGCTCAGCTGGTAGAGTACTTACTAATGGTGCAGTGTACAGATGGCAGGCTCAGCTGGTAGAGTACTTACTAATGGTGCAGTGTACAGATGGCAGGCCCAGCTGGTAGAGTACTTACTAATGGTGCAGTGTACAGATGGCAGGCCCAGCTGGTAGAGTACTTACTAATGGTGCAGTGTACAGATGGCAGGCCCAGCTGGTAGAGTACTTATAGAGTACTTACCAATGCTCACAGAGGCCTAGGTTGCTTCCCAGCACATTAGGCTGGCATGGCAGTGCATGCCTGTAATACCAGCGCCTGGGAGTAGGAGACAGGAGCACCAAAAGTTCAAGGTCCCCTCCCTTGAGAGCTTGAGGCTGGACAGATTAATGCATGAAATTTCTAGTCTAGTCTTTCTACCTGGAGTCCAGCAGCTCTAAGCCATTCTTGTCACTGTCAACATATATTTTTTTTCTAAAATATAAATGCCAGCATGCCGGTCTGATTTTCAGACTCCTTCAGTTCTTTGGATTACATAATATTTTAGACTCTTTCAGAGAACATTGTAATCTAGTCTTTCTCCATGTTTCCCCCCAACTCACTAGTGTCCTAAACATGATTGTTTAATTCATAACACATCTTTACTGAAGAATAGTTTATATATTATAAAACTGACTCAAAGTGTGCAGTTCAGTATTTTTTGTTGTATTTACAGAGATGTACAGCCATCACCACAATTTTGGACTATTTTAATACTCTATAAAGTACTAAATCACAGTCAGTAGTCACTGCTGTCTGCTGCTGATGTGCATGCTGGCTGCTGATCTATTCTGGATGTTTCTTGCACATTCTGTAAGGTTTCCAGGGGTGTACTCATGCTGTAGCATGCGTCAGTACCCCATTACCTTTGTTCACAGAATGATATTCTATTGTTTGTATTAGACCCTGGGCTAGAGAAAGAGTTTCTGAGTAGTCAGCTTTTTAAAAAGGGTTAAAATAAAATTCTTTAACCTTTTGGCTGAATTAGGATAAATAAGAGGCTGAACCTATGAAAGTATAAGGTCCTGCTGTCAGGCAGCTCAGCACAGAGGTGGTGGCCTGTAGGAAGTTTTATGGATGCAGGGCAGGTGAAGGACCAGATAAATAAGAGTAGAAACAGGCTGAGGGAGACTTCGGAACCAAGTCTTTCATGTTTCCCAGCTTCTGGGGAGTGGATGTCAAAGGGCCTAAGAAAGGCCTCAACTGAGGGCCACAGAGAGACTTCTGAATGATGGCACCTGATCTAGGAATGCAGCTATGCTTCAAGGCATGGTCACTGTGGGACATGTGGTGGGTGGGGCATCTCCCCTGCAATTCCCTTCAGATGCTGCAGCCTACTGACTGTGGTCAAGTCGGTGGGAAGAGCAAATATCCTGTGACCAACTGTCAGGGCTCTCTGCACAGTCCCTTACCATGCTCAGTACCTCCCCTTAGTCCTAGAGGTTCATATACTGCCTTGCAAGTGGCCCCAGGGCCTTCTGGGGTTCCAGGGAGGTGGGGAGTAGTCTCTGGCAGTGAGATCAGTAGCACTTCCTTTTGGTACTCAGTATTGCTCACTACTTAGGAAGAGATGTGGCCATCGAAGTCCAGGTCCTGCTCCTTTAATCTAAAGGGATCTTTCCGTAGGCCTGCCAGGCTTCGCTGTTCTGAGCTTTTAGTCCTTTTAGTCTGTCTGTCTTTTTGTTGTATGTCCAGAAAGGCTCCCCTGAGTTGGTGTGGTTTTCATACTTGGACCCAGAACCTTTCAGTGGGTCATCTTTTCTTGGAGATTATGTTCAAATCCCTCACATCACCTGTGGGCCATCTCTGTGAGCACTGCTCACCTTCCCTCTTACCAAGTCTTGCCTTTGCAGGTAGGTACTCTCTTCTGCCTGTACAACTTTGCACACAAATACCAAGCGGATGTCTGTTTTTTTAGTGACATTTAGACACAACTGATAAAATGTGACTTAAGTGCTGTACTATTCAATTGGCTGGCCTCCAGATTTTCTTTTAATCAATTTTCCAGCTGCTTAATAATGCCATATTTATAATATAATTATTGTGTGAAAGTAAATCATCTTGACTAAGTACAGGAACTGATTGACCTATTTGCAGAAGAATTAGCTTAAATTCTGAGTATGAAATAATGAAAAGGCAATTTAAAGAGTTAGGGAACTTAAAGTATATGAATACTAGCGCCATTAATGCTGGTAATGGTAAACTTTTTGATTATGATAAAATACCCAGAAACTCAGTACCCAGATATAAGATTGAAATGTATGAATAGCACAATAAAAATGCTTGTCTACCTTGTCCTAAGCTAATATTAATTAAATTTCGGTTTGGAAAATGTTCTTTAAAAACTTGTCTTTAGAAAATTATTCTATTTGGGGTGTGTGTGTGTGTGTGTGTGTGTGTGTGTTTTCAAGATAGAGTTTTCTGTACAGCCCTCTCTGTCCTGAAACTCACTCTGTAGACCAGATCTGCCTGCCCCTGCTTCCAGAGTGCTGGGATTAAAGGCATGCACCACCACCACCCAGCTTGGTAATTTATTCTTATAATGAACATTTTTGTATCAAGAAGCTGATTGATTCTGCTAAACACAGCATGGGACTGTATCCTGGAATGTGACACGATTATTGATTGAATAAACAGCTGCTTGCTGAAGCACATTTCTTTGTTTACTCAGTTCTGTGTGAGAAGGGCTTTCGGTCACTGTCTCAGGAGGTAGGAGGATGTGTCATAGTTTTCATCATGATTCCAGGCCGGCAAGCTGACATTTGTTGACTTCCGTGTCCTCCTGAGTCAGTCGTATTGTGAAGACCATTCTGTGTGTACATGAGAGTGCTGCGTAACCCTGACTCCAGATTCAGAGCTGAAGCAAGCCCTCAGCCCCTTCTCTGCCAGCCTTTAACTCCAGGCTGGCTAAGCACCTTTAACTTTGTGTTCAATTCTTATAAGTTAGAACATAGAATTATTTTTCCTTTTATCTTCTGCTTACCGTCATTTCTCTTGCTGTTGCACATGATTGTCTGACGGTAAGCCCAGGTCCCATTAATTTTCACCTACTTTGTTTCATTTAATAATTGCAATGAGTCTAGTATGGTGGTGGTGCCTCATTTTCCTATTAAGGGAAACATGAGGAAGATTACAGAGCTACCACATGCTAAAGGTAGGATGCCAGTCATTTCAGCATTTTTATAAACATGTGGCCTATTGCTATGTACCTTAGCTAAGGCAAGCTTTGATCTCCATTTTCCCCCTTTGCTTGTTCTCAGTAATGGTTAGTGTCTAAACAAAATGGTATTGTAGAGAAATGTATGTGTTTGATAGCATCACTTAGAAGTTTTAACATTACAACACCATTAAAATGTCTTGTTAATATTATATAACATAGAGTGTATATTTGGGACTCCTTCAGTGCTGTAAAATAGAGTTGTCTTTCAAGTAAAATGAGCTAGTTCTTTGCTTTTAACTTTTTATTAAGTTTTAAAATCAGCATAACAAAGCAATAGGTTGCACCCTGGCATTTCATACATATATATCATTGAACTTTGTTCTAATTAATCCCCAAGCTAATGTTTTTAATAGGTATAGATTATTTTTAAGGCATAGAGCTGTTTATTATATATACTTATAAGCCAAATATGCTTGCTCTAGCACAGTGGTTCCCAATCTGTGGGTCACACGACCCCTTTGTGTGTGTGTGTGTGTGTGTGTGTAAATGATCTTTTCACAGGGATCACTTATCAGATATCCTGCATATCAGATGCTTACATTATGATTAATAATTGTAGCAAAATTACAAAGTACCAAGGAAAATAATTTTATGGTTGGATGTCACTACAAGATGAGGGAATTTATTAAATGGTTACAGTATTAGGAAGGTTGAGAACCACTATTCTATCTGGAAAATGGGTGAATAGTGTTTTTAATTTGTCCAGATGTGATAGCTCATGCCTATTATCTTAACACCCTGGAGGCTGAGGCAATAGGAGCCTGAGCTGGAGGCAAGCTTGTCTGAAAGAAATATTTCAATTTACTTCATGATTTAGGAAAGGTGTTAAACAGGGAAAACTTTTCTACATTATCTAAACATTTATGTTAGTGTGTTTTTTTAGATCTCTGGTTTACATTAAATAAGAAAAACCTCTGCAGTACCTGAGAGGTAGTTCTCAAGAAGAATTAAGACAGAGTAGACAGACAGGAGTGTTCGCTTCTGTCTGGATTTCATCCTGATGCTGCACCTGAAGCTCACAAGCTCCCTCCTTCAGGCACAGACTCTAGTCACTGATCTTACGTCACTGATCTTACGTAGAACGCTGTTCCTTTTAGGGTGAATGACAGAACTGACTGAACTGGACCCTCATGCTGATCTTTTGTGACCCACAGACCTCTGCCTTTAGATCACTGTTTAGCTCGTGGTTCTCTCTTTTCTGTTAAAAATTCCCCAGAGGTCATTACTGTGTAAAATTCTGTATCAGGATCTCATTTCTCATAGTTTTAATCCCCCCCCAAGTGATGACTTTGAGATGATTGTGGCACTTTGAGGTCTTAGTTGCTACTGTTCTTAAAAACACCAGAATTCACACGACTTGAGCAGTGCTGGCTATCTTTTCTGTCCTGTGAATACAGAAAGTTTATTCCAGCTTTAGAGTCACTTAGTATTTATCTCTTGTAGGAAATAGTTTTTCCTCAGCTTGCTGATTTGCCAAATCCTTCCCATTGTTTAATGTCTGTTCTTCAATGAGATTTCCTTGTTCGCTAACAAGAAATTAGTGCACCCACCCTAGTTTGTTTCATGACTTGTGTATTTTCTTAGCACCTAATCACTGATTGTCATTTATTTCTCATGGGTATAAGGTTGGCTGTGAGCACTTCATAATGGACTTTAGTAGGTGAAATAATTTTCTATTTTTAATGTGATAACTTTTTATCATAAAAGAATATTAAATATTGACAAATTTTTTCGATTAACTGAGATGATTATGGATTTTGGTCATTCATTGGACAACTGGACAGCTTCTTACCATGTATCTCACACAAAGGAAAAGTTATTTAGTGCCCTCATTTAGCAGGGAGCTCCTCTTAATTTTTAAAACAAAAAAATTAAAGCAGAATTTAATGACATAAATTTGAGCTTCAAGAAAGGATTTTTAAAAGAGGATATTGAATGGA
>CM052706.1:61922578-62069775 GCA_028551405.1 Uromys caudimaculatus
TCCATTCAATATCCTCTTTTAAAAATCCTTTCTTGAAGCTCAAATTTATGTCATTAAATTCTGCTTTAATTTTTTTGTTTTAAAAATTAAGAGGAGCTCCCTGCTAAATGAGGGCACTAAATAACTTTTCCTTTGTGTGAGATACATGGTAAGAAGCTGTCCAGTTGTCCAATGAATGACCAAAATCCATAATCATCTCGGTTAATCAAAAAATTTGTCAATATTTAATACTCTTTTATGATAAAAAGTTATCACATTAAAAATAGAAAATTATTTCACCTACTAAAGTCCATTATGAAGTGCTCACAGCCAACCTTATGCTTCTGTAACCTCTGATAACACAGACAAAGTTAGGACACTGTATTATAAATCCTAACCAGAGGGATCACACAAAGTAAATAAAATTGATCCAAGCTGGAGAGGAAAAAGTAAAATTATCTATTTGCAGAAGACTTAACATTATTATAGGTAGAAAATTCTAAGATTATGCAAAAAAATTGTTAGAATTCACAAATTCAGCAGTTTGTTGGGTACCATACTAGCCCACAGAATAGTGTATTTCTCTATACATTAGCAGTGTGGCAATATGAGAAATAAAAATAATTAGTAAATTTTACTAATGAGGTGAAAAAATTTAAACACTGAAAATCACCAAGTACTGTCAAAAGAAATTAAAGAAATCATTTATGTCTTCTATTTATGTAACATCTTACCTATTCATGGATCTGAAGGCATTGATACTATACAAAATAATTTATAGAACCAGTATAATATCTATCAAAATCCCTGTGATCTTTTTCCTGAAACAAAAATTCATCTTAAGGATTCTGAAATATAATCTCACGGAAATAACTAAGGAGAATTCTCATGGTTTCCAATTATTTCAAAACTTAAGACTGGATAAGCAGGATGACTAAGTGGGTAACGTGAGCACTTCCTATGCAAAGCTTGAAAACCTGAGTTCTGAGTTTATGTCAGCTTGGCACAAGCTAGAGTCATCAGAACTAAGGAAGCCTCACTTGCGAGAATGCTTCCCGAAGACTGGGCTGTAGGCAAGCCCGTAGGGCACTTCCTTAATTAGTGAGTGATGGAGGAGAGCCCAGCCCATTGTGGGTGGAGCCACCCTCGGCTGGTGGTCCTGGGTTCTATAAGCAAGCAAGCTGAGCAAACCATGAGGAGCAAGCCAGGAAGCAACACTTCTCCATAGCCTCTGCATCAGCTCCTGCCTCTAGGTTCCTACCCTCTTTGAGTTCTTGCCCGACTGCCTCTCATGGTGATCAGTGATGTGGAAACATAAGCAAAGCAAACCTTTTCTCCCCAGGTTGCTTTGGTCATGGTGTTTTACCACAGCAGTAGTGACCCTAACTAAGCATCCTTAAAGCCCATCTTAAAATGCTAGATGCTGTGGTACATATCTCTAATCCCAGCTCTCCTGTAGGGAGATGGGAGGTAGACAGACTTGCTGGAAGCCAACAGGTCAGACAGCCTGGAATGTGCAGGGCAGCAGAAACAAGAGGAACCCTGTGTCAACAAAGTGGGAAAAGAGAACTAACTGCTAAGAGTGGTCTGTCCTCTGACTTCTATATGTGCACATAACACACACATACATGGCTGCACTCACACACAATTCCACATATATGTGCAATAATTTTTTTAAAACTACAACAAAGCTATAATAATCCAAATTGTGTGGTACTGGCATAAAGACAAATGTAAGGAGTGATGGAATAGAACAAAATCCAGAAATAAGCCTTTTAATATGCCAAGTGACGTTTGCATAGCAAGATCTTTCCCAGGGAAGGTCAGGCTTATTTGTTCGTGTTTTCAACAAATGATGTTGAGCAAACCGGACATCCAAGCATAAAAATTGAAGCTAGAACTTTACCTTAGATTGTATATAAAAAATATCCCAACACAGCTTCAAGACCAGGATGCAAGAGCTAACAAAAAAGTTTTAGAAGAAGCTGCAGATGAAAAGCCTCATGTCATCAGGTTGGCAGTTATTTTATAATCCAAAAAACATAGGCAGTGAAAGAAACAAGGGTGAGTTGGACTTCATTAAAATTAAAAACCTTTACTTCAAATGAAATGACCAACAGAATAAAAAGATGTGCTAAAAACTAGGAGGAATGTTTGCAAATTATAGATTTAATAAGGAATCAATATCTAGAATGCATAAAGAATCTAAAATATGTTCAGAAAAATTCATCAGCTTACATTTGGGCAAAATCATATGACAGAAATCTTATTTTCTACACTATTGACTACCACACGCATGCAGATGGGTGCTCATTCGTGATAGGAAAACGCTAATGAGAAGACGGCGAAGGAGCCGTTGTGAACCCCTGGCTGGCTGGCCGCAGCTCACTACCACTGCCCAGCACCCGAGAGAACATCATGCCAAGCTGGCTATAAAATATGTAGCATTACACCACTGTAAAATTTAAAAACTTATTATCTGCTCATCATAAGCTGAGATCTGTCTGTACACACAGTGATCTTTGCAGATAGTTTGCTTTTTAAAACATCATTAGTTTTGAGATTTAGAGGGTTTTCAAAGCATAAAATGCATGTTTTAGCATAGTTTAATTTACAATAAGTGTTAATATTTTTCTTTTTAAAAATGATTTTATTGTTTATTTTTATTTCATATGTATTGATTTTTTTGCCTGTATGTATGCCTCTATGTGAGGGTGTCAGATCTGCCAGAACTGGAGTTACAGACAGCTGCAAGCTGCCAAGTGGTTGCTGGGAATTGAACCCAGGTCTTCTGGAAGAGCAGCCGGTGTGCTTAACCACTGAGCCATCTCTCCAGCCTGATAGTGTCAGTTTTCTTAAGAGATAAATCTTTTATGTTTTTCTCTGGAATTTACTATGATTTATTTATGACCTAAATGTTTTATTAAGTCCTTTTTACATCCATCTGTTCAGTGTACGTGTATCTGTGTGCGTGTTGAAATCAGAGGACAACTTGGGAGTCAGTTCTTTCCTTCTACTGTGGGTTCCAGGGGTGAACTCAGGTCATTACCAGATTTGGTAGAAAGCATCTTTACCTGCTGAGCCTTTTCACTAGCATCTACATTTTCTTTATGGAATTTTATACATTAATTAGTTTAGTTGCTTCTTTATTTTGAGATAGTGTTTCATGATGTAGCTCTGGCTGGCTGGAACTCACAGAGGTCTGCCTGTCTCTGCCTCCTGAGTGCTGGGGTTAAAGAGTACACTTCCATGCCCACTATTACAGGATGTTTTTTTTAAAAAGAGGCCTTGTTAAATTGATTCTGCCAATAATTTTAATTTTTGGAGTTGTGTACATGTGTGTATGTGGATAAATATTTTTTTGCATTCACAGTTGATATTGTATTTTTAAGTATGTGATGTTCTGTAGCTATACCTTTTAAGACTAATCAGTGGAAGATCTCACATATAGCTCTTGTTGGCAAGCCTACTTTTATAGATTTCTTTATAAGTGGTACTTTTAAGTTACAATGATTCTTTTCCATAACCTCAGCTGTTGAGAGAGCAGAAGTTGGCATCAAGTCATCCTATTATTTTAGCGATAAATTGATGGAGACTTGAACGTATATATATAGCACAACAAAAGCAGAAAGTACAGAAATTAAAATTTGAGAAGGGGGAACGGGAGACATGGTAGCATACACCTTTAATTCTACCATTTAGAAGACAGAAGAACTCTGAGTTCCGGGCTAGCCAGGGGCTTCATAGGGAGACCCTGTCATCACTCTCACCACCTACTCATTGAGTTGGGGAGCTGGAGAGATGCTCAGGGTTTAAGAGCACTGGCTCTTTTTTAGAGGATCCAGGTTCAATTCCTAGCACCCTTGTGGTGGCTTAAACTGTAACTCCAATTCCCAGGGTTCTTGACAAGCTCTCTGGCATCCATAGGCATGAGGCATGCATTTGATGCACAGACATGCATGCAGTGAAATACTCTTATACAGAAAAGGATAGATTATTAAAAATTGAGTTGGTATAGAATCTATTCCAAACTGTATTTGTCTCTTGTTTGACATTTTATGTTTGGATTTTTAGGTGCCAGGATGATGCTAACAGGCCCATTTACATAATAATAATAATAATAATAATAATAATAATAATAATAATAATAATAATAATAAAATCCTATTCTCACTTTGGTCATGCCATTTCCATTATTGATTGTAAGTTTTAGTGATCATTCTTGATATTAAAATGGATAGTCACTAACTCTTTTTACTTGTCTTTCTTTGACATTTTAAAAAAAGATTTATTTATTTTATATATGTGAGTACGCTGTTGCTGTCTTCAGACACACTAGAAGAGGGCATCAGAATCCATTACAGATGGTTGTGAGCCACCAGTGTTGTTGGGAATTGAACTTAGGACCTCTGGAAGAGCTGTCAGTGCTCTTAATGGCTGAGCCATCTCTCCAGTCTTGACATTTTCTTTATTTAGTGTTACATCATTTTGATTCCTTTCAAAAGAAATATAATATTAATTTTTCTTGTTGCTTTTATGACTCCATTATCTTGTCTTAGTTTAGTTTAAGTGGACTTCTACTTTTTGTTTCTCAGATTTTAGGGATGCCCGGGATCTTAGGGGTGTCCGGGACTTTAGGGGTGCCCGGGACTTTAGGGGTACCTGGGACCTTAGGTTGCTTTGTACTGCTGGTGCCTAAGCTTCTCTTGTTGTCCTTTTCCTCACTCATTCCCTAATCTTTGTTCTCCTCCCCTAAGCATCAACTCTAGTCCAACTCTGTGTTTGGATATTTGCTTAACATTGGAAAATGGGTAGTGTTTCCTATATATGTGCTTCTAGTTTCCATAAACAGCCTTGGCTGTACATTCTGTTCTGTGTATCAGGGATGAGGAGTGGTGGGAAGCAGGGGCAGACAGCTTGCTGCCGGTAGCTGCGAGTTCTCTTGGAGACCTCTACTTAGGTGAAGCTGAATTCTCGACTACACTGAGGAAGAACTCGGAGAAGCAAGCTGGAGCACTAAGGAACAGCTTTAAGTGGATTTAAGCATGAGAGGTAGGGAAAAGAAAGGTGTTTAGGGAAGACTAGCACACATCTAAGTGCGGGCGTCAGCTTTTCAATATTCATATGCATGATTTTGTGGATTCTAAAATTATGTCTTTCAAAGGGTTCCTAAGGGACCCGCTCCTCTCTTCTCTTTTTCTGTAAGTGAGATGGAAGGTAGTTCCTGAGGTGCACTGAGAGGGAGGGACTTCAGGCTGGTGGGGCAAATAGGTCACAAACTTTGTACAAGGAAGTCAGCTATGTTTGTATTGTAATCAAGTTTATTATCTTGTTTGTGCGATTTCCAGAAAATTGTAGATTTACAGCTGGGAAAGGAACAAGGCCATACTCAAGGTTATGTGTACTTAGACCTTACCCACGGGTTACTTCTTTGACATTCTTATTTGAAATGTCTCTGCATAGAAGGATTATTGTCTCTTTGTAGACAGCCATAAAAGCAAATTTTGTTAATTATGTTGGCATTTTTTATTCTGAGCTGGCTAGACTTCAGACAGACTCTGGGGTCTCTTTATCATGTCTCACTATACTTTATCAATACTGCAAAGAGCTTCATTTTTTTTCTTAAAGAGATATATGTTTAAAAGTTAAATTGGAAAGGTTTTGGATGCCCATTATGAAGTTCACTAAGAATTGCCCTGTTTTCCTCTAGAATGACCATATAGTTTAGATTCCTTTGAGCACTGCTTCAGGATTCCTAGACTTCAACTCCATCTCTCATGAAATTCAGCCAAAATTGAACTGAGAGTTTGTATTTATAAGCCTGGTGTCACGGACTCGTACCTGTGATCTCAACTCTGGGATAGTAGCTGTGGGAGTTTGCCAAGGAAGGTGACGATAAGAGAGTATTGATTTTGGGTAAGATGCCTAATTGTTATGAATAAGATAAAGGCAGAGTAGGTCAGGATGAATCCTTCATCCAGAAGAGACTGGTAAAACCCAAAAGCCTTTGGTCTTAGTAAATTTTCCTAAAGGGCACTTTGTGGTTAGAAAATATGAGGGCAAGCCCTTCTGGACAAATAAGGCCTGCCCAGCAGCTGTGTGGACCATTCAGCTCTGGAGCTGTAAATGGCTAGGTTTCTGTGTGTGCTCATTATGGTTCTTGGAATGCAAACATGAATGAAACTGATTTTGCCCCAGAAGCTTTGTGGTTATAGACAAGTGGGTGCAAGACTTGTGTCTCATCTGCTCTTTTGGAAAGCCGTTCGTTCTGCAAAATTGACTCTTGCTGTGTAGTGTTTGATGGCAGCCAGCCTTGTGTCATTGTTCTTCCTATTTTACTTTCTAATATTAAGGTCTGTATTAACTGAATATTCGAGATCCCACACCCATCATATCTAGCCCAGTGAAAGCTTTCCCAAGAAGGGATAGGTTCGGGTGTAGTGTTTATTTCTTACAGCGTGATGTTTGGAGTGGGAGGCATAACATTCTGGCAAGTCCCTTTGCATTAGCAAAGTAGACATTGGGAAATACTACCTAGAAGCATGAAGGCATTAAAAATAATAAGCTATATAACGGATAGTGCTAATAATGTAGAAAATACTGTCGGGGAAAATAGAGTAAGTGTGGTTTCCAATCTTTATATAACTAAATTTGCATTAAAAAACCAACAAATTACGGCCTGTGCTTTCACTCCTGGTTGTCTCAGAGAGGTGGAAGGTAAGTTCCCATTGCTGAAGACACTGTACACTTTAGACCCAGGGCCCAGAAGCTCCTGACCTGGAACTGACCTGAAAGCCTCTTTGCTGAGTAGTTTCCATGGTACATGAAGGAGTCATGCCAGCTTCCAAAGGAGGAAAGCAACCGACAGTTCTAGCCAGTGATGACAGTTCTACCCAGGGATGACGCGTGAACCACAGTGGTGCGCGTGGATGGCACAGTAACCTTCCAGGTTCAGCAGTGCCCTGTTGGTAACCAGTAGCTCTTTAGTTGGACTTCCGACCTACTCAACAAGTGGGAAATCAAATGGAGAGCTTTGCCCTGAGGTGAACCTCTCCTGGTATATTTGAAGACAGTGCTGGCCAAGTTTACTTTGCAATTTGTTTCCAAATCATTTACAGATGAATTACAGATCTGTAGTGACAGTTGTTTTATAAGCAGAGACATCATTTCATGGCTTGTTGGGTATACTTTTGTCTATTAATAAAAAATGTAATTTGTTTTATGAAGTAGAATGATATCTCATTTTACATTTTCGATTCTGAAGAGCTTAGATGCATGGAAATGCATGGGCTGTTTACAGCTTAACGTTTTCTTCATTGTCTTTCTCTTTCTGTACCCACTGTGCTGCACCTTGCCATGAGTACGCACTTTTTAAGTTTGGCTTATTTGTCTTTCTTTGACAGTTGGCAGTCATCTGGTGATGCCAAATGGAAGTTTTTGTTGTTTTTACCTGAACATTTAAGGGAAAACAACTCCTGTATTCCTAGATCAGCTGTCTATAATATTTACACTTTATCAGTTTCTTCATTACTAGCCACAAATTGGGTGTGGCACTACAGAATGAGCCATCTCCCCAGCCCCATAAATGAGTATTTTTGCCAGCATTGTATGTATTTGTACCACATATGTGACTGGTGTCTGGGGAGGTGAATCTTTTGGAACCCGAGTTATGGACTGTTGTGAACCACCATGTGGGTGCTGGGAATCAAACTAGGTCCTTTGAAAGAACAGCTAGTGCTCTTAAGTGCTGAGCCATTTCTTCAGCTCCAGAAAGCAATTTTTGGTACCATGCAGACAGAAGAGGATCTCAGAGCTGACACTGAATAACTGACAGTGCCTTAGTTGTCTTATCAGTAAAACTACCTACTTCTGGGCTTTAGTGTTGTATCTCCAGCATTATGCCTACATACAGCAGATGTTTTTTCCAGGTTTTCATTTGTATTTTAGCTTGTCTACTTGAGTGACTTGTTTCAGTTTAAGGTAATTTTACAGTGAACACTTTGAATAGTGAATGAAGATGTTAGCTATAGGATGCCAGACCTCCAGTTGAGCTCATTTTAAAAATGTATCTGTCATCAATTCTCCTTTTCTCACTATTTCTTATATAATTATGTCTTATTTTTAAAACTGCTTTAAAAATATGTTTATCAAGCCTGGCGGTGGTGGCCTTTATCCCAGCACTTGGGAGGCAGAGATAGGTGGATCTCTTGAGTTCGAGGATAGTCTGGTCTACATACTGAGTTCCAGGACAGCCAGGGCTACACAGAGACCCCCCCCCCAAAAAAGAAACAACAAAAAGAAAATGCAACAACAATAACAAAAAAGCATAAAACAAGCAAACAAAACCCCAGAATTCATATAGCTTGATAGTAAAGTATAAAATTGTACCAGAGATCCTGCATCGTCAGTTCAGTATGGCTAACAGCTTTGTACATGTCTGCATGAGATACACGTGCTTTTTTACCCCCCAATGAAAAAGAAATTGAGGACCATACTGGGAAAGCTTTTTAAACATGTGAATGTACTAATGGGCCAATCAGTGGGTTGAAGTCCGTGTGGTGTATGTAAAGTGATCTCAAGCCTGTTACTGGAGAATGAAGGTTCCATTATCAGATTAGACTCATCTCCATTGGGACTGCAGAATGGTTAGTGCTCCTGAGCAGCTGGGAGGGAGCTGAGCTGCTGTTGTGACTGATATGAGAGCATTCGTGAAGGCAGTGTGAACTCTGGCTGTGGGCTACTGTGTCCAAGGTGAGTTCCTTCTTCATAACTTTCCCATCGACTTCAGACTTTAAGGAATGAGTATGAATAATACCTTTTTAAAAAACTTTAACCATTTTATCTTTGGATTTTTATAATACTGTCTTTTCTTAAACAATGTTTAATGGCTGATTTTTTTTTTCAACAGAATAATCTAGCATTTGTGTAGATTTTTTTTTTCATTTGGTATAGGATGTTACTTCTCAGGGTTTGCATAAAACAATCCAACACCCATCTATAGCTTTTCTGTTAAATGAAAATATTTCATCTTGGTGTTGGTGTACTTTAGTATTTTTTGTATGAAGTTCCACTAATAGTGAATAGTAGTGTCATATATTTATATACAGTATAAAAATTAGTTTGCTTCATAATTGTCTGCTCCTTATTTATATAAAATAAGTTGATAAAGGAATTCAGACAGATAATTAGAATCTATTAAAATCAGGTTTGAGTTATCTTACTGGCACTGGAACTTAGAATGGTTGTCGGGCTCTTTGAGCAGCTGGTTGCAGACTAAATGAACTCCCTCTCCTGCAACTGATCTGCCTTAGAATTGGGGACGCAGTGAGTAGTTCAGCCTAAAGCTGTTTTCTGGTTTTTAAAATCCAGGCTTATTACCACGGAAAACACAGAGGCTTGTTAAGAATGTTTGGATTTTCTTTGAGTACCCAAAGGCTTTCTTTAAACTTAAATGATATTCAGGTAACATATTTGGTAAGTAGATATGAACGTGCTTTATTGTTGAATATGTTTAGTTGAGACAGTAGGATCAATTTCTGAAGCCTTCCAAATACAGTTCATGAAGTGGGCTTTGTTCTGTCTACCTATAGTATGAGTTCATTTGTCACCAGTAATGTTTTTATGCATTTCACATGTTAAATCAGTTTCTAGATAGAGTAGGATTGAGAATACAGCCTGTGTTAGAGAGAAGTGAATGTCAGTTTTAGAGCTCTCTCAACATCACAGGCACTTGTCCTTCCAAAGACTGCTGGACCCTGATCCAAAAGGAAGGCTTTTGTGATGAAGGGAATCACTCCTATCTTCAGAGTTCTGTCATCAAATGATGTGCGGGCTGAACAAAAAGGAGTCGCAGGGCAGCTTTCCATCCCTTCACTTTGTTTATAGCAGGAGGAAATACAGACTGAGTTTTCATTTTTAGGAAGCAAGTCTCATTTTTGAAGTGATTCCTGGGATTGCTGGGTTTTTGTTTTTTGTTTTTGAGACATTTTGGGTCCTTTACTTGTCCTGATTTCAAGTCTGCTTGTTTACTCTTCTGTTGGAAAGGTTAGCAGGATCCAAGGTTTTGAAGCTTGTCAACATGAGTGAGTAATTGGAATGTTTGTCCCTGAGTCTCCTCATCTAAGTTCGTAGTCTGGTCACCTTGGAATTCATTATGTCACTGTAAAATCTACAGTGGGAATGAGGGAAGCTTGGGGGGAGGTTAAGCACGTCAGGACAGCAGGCTGAAATGACTTAGGAATGGAGAGATCTAACTGTGTTACCTGTAGTTGCGGGGACTATTTTGAGATCAGATTTCTCTTATAATTGAAGTTATATAGTGTTATGTTTCATGCTATTGAAGGTGGTTTATTGTTCTATTGTTTGTACTAAAGGACCTCATGTTTTTGCCCATCTTGCTCCATTCTTCAAAACTAATTTATCTTCATATAGCATAAGTAAAATTTAAGTTGAATATGTTTCAGGATGAATATATTGTACCAGACAATCTTGGCACGAGGGAGAGAGGTATAAAAAAAGCAATGGGTATGATAGAGTTGGATTATGAGATTCCAGTTGGAGAAAATTATCATTCATCTTATAAGTTCAGATTGATTTGTGTATTATTGAGGGAAAGTACATGAAAAAAATCTTAGAAACTTCATTTTATCATTAGTGCTAAAATTGGAAGGTAGCATTTCTCCCTGGGGACTTTAGCGTGCCAAGAGAATGCAAACGTTAGGAGGAGAGTTACTGCCTCTGGCTTGTCTCCTCTATATACAAGTGCTTGTCTGCTCAGCTCCACCTGCGTGCTATGACCACACTAAGAAAAGTGTTCCAAGAGAATGGGTTGTAACTGGCTTTGATTTCACTATGTATGGGATGCAGGAATTGAATTCAATTTGATACATCATTGCCCTGCGCCAAATTGTCTTACAGACACTGGCAGACACATATTTCAGAGATTTTCTGCAGAGATTGTGGATACAGTATTAGAAATTATTTTTAGCCACTGTGAAAAACAGTATGAAAAATGCACTGTGGATCAATTTGATAATACATTTATTGAACAAAAATTTATTGCACTCATATTCCATAAGTAGATGCTAGAAGCATGGAGATGAATAAGATTTGATTCCTGTCCCTGAGGATATCATTGTCTACTTTTTATGCTTTAAAATTTGGTACAGAGAAATAAGAGGCTCAACCAGCTTCTAAATGAGGTGGCTTAACTCCCAGCTATGAAAACCAGTGAACTGCACAAATAGACCATCAGTTGTTGGTGTTGATAGTCTATTTCGTTCTCCCCCCCCCCAAAAAAAAAACCCTGGAAAATAAAATTGTAGTAAACAGTGGAATTGTTCCTCTAAACGATTTTGTAGTGGTTATCAAATGTTTTTGTGACCATTTCTCTAGAGGCCAACTACATGCAAGCCTCATGCTCAACACTGGGGATTTGAAATGTATGAAACTGTGCTTTTTATTCTTTAAGAGGCCAGTACTAAAAAGGACTATATATAAAGTAATTGCACTGTGCTGGTAATAGCCATTGATTTTATTGTTGAATTCTGTTCCAACTGATTTCTCTTGCTAGCAGTGACCCCAGGGTATACATAGAGACTCAAGAGTGACACCAAGGGCAAACAAAAAGGAAACTAAAATTATGAAGCCAAATTCATGGATAATGAGAGAGGGTCAGTCTTGCCATTCAGGATCTTTCGTGAGCTCTTTTTTTATGTTAACTGTATGTATTAACAATTTCAGTGGCAAGGAAAAAAGTATGAATACTCTAGAAAGCACAGAAACATATCTGTGGGGCCAAGAGGGTTAGAGCACATGATGCTCTTCCAGGGCTCTGATGTCACTTCCGAGCACCCATGTCGGATGGCTCACAACTGTCTGCAGCTCTAGCTCTGGGCCTCTGACACTCATGAAAGTGACTTTCATGTACACCTGTACACAAGTTGTATCACACGTGTTGCATACACACAGACACACTAAACACACAAACATAAGTAAATCTTTTAAAATGGGTGGAGGTGGTGGTGTATAATTTGTTAGAAAAAGATCCTTTGTTTTCCTAATAAAACCTTGTATTGGCCCTGCTTTTTTGTTGACCTTTAATGATAGTTTCCATTGGAAACAGCTTCCGTTTACAAATGAAGAAAGTAAACAAAACCAACAAAAAATAGTAAAGTTCACCAATCTCGGTGATACCAGAAGTAGCAGTCACTTTGCTCTGCTCTGGCTTGAATGCATCTGTAACTTGGTATAGAGAGGCCAAGTATCTCAAGACAGACAAGATAGCTTGTGGATAGAAGTAACCATTTGAGGGAGATTGATTCACACAGAGCTGTAGAGGTCGCTATCCAGAATTTTTATTTTATATGTTGGCTGGTTGAAGTGGTTGATATTGTCCTTTATTATCCTTTGAAACATCTTAAAAAGTGAAATACTTCAAAGAACCTTTTATAACTGTGTTCTGGGCTTCTCAACTGAAGTCTGCTTTCCCATTGTATTGTAAGCCCTCCCAGAGTTTTCTGTGTGCCCAGCAAGAGTTCCTTGTCTGGCAGGTGCTGCCACTTTTAGTTTCCTTTACTTTCTTTTATTTAGGAACTTTCAAAATGAACAGTGAGCTCTGGTTACTTCAGGACTAATGATTGTGTTGCTCCGTATAATCTTATTTTACTAATTTCTTCAACAATTCTGTCTCTTGAAATAGAAATAATTTTAGATCACTAAAAAAAAAAAAAAAAAAAAACCAAAGCCTTGAGTTTCACAGACAGTAAGTGCATGGATGTGCTTTGTTTTGAAAAATCTTTTTGGAGTAAATTATTTCTTACTTTCGATTACTAGAATTCAACACCCACCCCACCCCCCATTTTCTTGTCTAATGTGTGAGGCTCTAGGGAGGTGGGGAGAAAGGTTAAGGGTTAATTAACTTTAGAGAGAAAGTGAGAGGAGGCCATTGGGTCAGGATGTTTGTTCAGTCCTTGAGTGCTCAAGTATAATGGTTAGAATTGTTATCACAACCAAAGGGACTCGCATCCAGAGCCCATTGGTTATTAGTCTTGATTCAAGGTCAAGTTTTGGCAAAGCTCCACCTTTTGAATTAAGGTTGATAGTTTTGCTATCTTCAGAGAGCTATTGGCCACATTGTTAGGTGCTTTCTAGTCCAAGAAACCAAGTACCAGCTCTGATGAGTAGTGGCTGCCTGGAGGACCTGTGGGCAGTAAGAAAACTCCCAGGGAACATTTGGGGAGAAGTTGCTACACTCCACATTTGGAAGGGAGGGAATAGATTCTGTATTATGACATAAGTTTGGTACAATCAGAAAGTAGTCCAGAAATAAACCATCAGCCATTCTTAACCATACTGCACTTAAGGAAGCCATCTTTCCTGTTCGGACACTTCCAGTTTACTGCCTAAGCCTTCACTGCACTGGTGAACATCTGTGTTGTAAATTCTCTCCTCTAGTATGGCTTTCCTTTTCATGAGTTACTATTCTGTATTAAACACTTGTGAAATCCCAATTTAAAAAGTTTCCAAATACAAAAGCAAGGATAAACTATGAGAGTTTTTGTCATTATCACACATTTCTGAACTTTTATGATTTCGAGAATGCAACAATATAAAAATGGTTATATAGTAACCAAGTTGTTACATATATCTTTAATTATACTGTGGGATTCTGTTGTTTGTTTTGGCTCATTACTAAAGCACCCTCCCTTTCCCCCCTTAAAACCACAGAAATATTTGCCTAAGTCTACATGTTTGAAATGTTATGAAAATGGTTAGAGATGGGGTTGGAGGGATGGCTCAGTGGTTAAGAGTGGGTACTGCTCTTGTAAAGGACTGAAGTTTGGTTCCTAGTACCCACATCAGATGGCTTGCAACTGCCTGTATGTAACTCAACTCCAGGGAGCCTCTGGCCATCACAACTATGCATATTTGTGAGTATGTTCCCTTGTGTGCTAGTATGTGTGGGGGCCCAAGGTTAATACTGGATGTTTTCTGTGATTGTTCTCTGCTTTATGTATTTAGGTAGGGGTCTCCTGAACCCAAAGACTTCTGTTATGGCTCATCTGGCTGGTCAACTTGCTCTGGAACCCCTCTGTCTGGTGTCTGTTGGAATTGCAGGTGGACCACTCTTCCCTGCCGTTTTTATGTGAATTCTGGGGTTCCAAACTCTGATCACTCAGGCTTGCATGGTCAGGCCTTTACTCATACTCCCAGAGAGAGTAAGTTTTGGGTTGAAATCTAAGTACATGTATATGTGCACTAGGAAATGTTGATGGAAGGGTTGTGTAGAGATGAGAGATAACACATACAGATGGAAGGCAGCATATCAAAACACACAATCTTTACGTATGGAACATGCATTTTGCTAAAATGCACGTATTGGATATCTGATTATACATGTCCTTAGAAGAAAATAAGACAGATTAAATATACCTCAGGTGTTAATACTGTGGTATTATTACAGCTGAACAGTCATCTGTCTATTGAACCACCACTAGCCTGCTGACAACTTTCATGCATTGGTTTCTCTGCACTGTCTGAAAGGAGAACTTACATATTTGAAGATAGCTACCATGTTCTCCTCACTAAGTAGATTTTTGCCATGTAGAATAGACCTAGTTACTTGTATATCATGACTTACATTCTTTAATCATTCGACATACATATGTACATATGTGCATATATATGCATATATGATTGTGAAATTTTTAAATTATTTTTTAATCATTGTACATGCATAGGTTGTATTTTAAGCATATTCTTCCTTATACTCCTCTATCTTACCTTTTTTAACCCCTCCAAAATTGTTTCTTTAATGATTTGAATTATTACTATGTCCTCTTCCATTAGTACAGACAATACTGAATTTATATTGAGCACATTAACAGGTTTCAATGGCAAATCAAAAATACACAAGAGCAAATTATCCAAGAAAACCTATTAAATACTATGATGGTTAATATCAACTTGACAGGATCTAGAGCCATCTAGGAGACAAAACTCTGGGTTTGTCTGTGAGAGAATTTCTAAATAACATTCATTGTAGTGGGAAGAGCCTCCCTGATGGAGGTAACACTGTTCCATTGACTGGGGTTTGGGACTGGAAGACTGAATAAAAAGGAGACTATATCTTTTTTATTTTCATTTTTAAATATCATTTATTTAATGTATATGAGTACACTGTATCTGTCTTTAGACACCAGAAGAAAGCATCAGATCCCATTACAGATGGTTGTGAGCCACCATGTGGTTGCTGGGAATTGAACTCAGGAGCCCCGGAAGAGCAGTCAGTGCTCTTAACCACTGAGCCATCTCTCCAGCCCCGAGACTGTATCTTAAAACCAGTAGTCATTACTGTGCTTCCTGACTGCTGATAGTAGGTGACCCTCTCCTGCTGTGCCTTTCCCACTGTACCTAGTATACCCTATAACTGTGAGGCAGGAGAAACCCTCCCCTACCTCCCTCCAGATGCTTCTATCAGATATCTTGCTTCAGCAATGAGAAAAAAAAATAACTAATACAGATACTATTTTGTATTTTTGTCAGAAAAAAAGCTATTTAAGTTTTTTGGTGACCTAAATGGGGTGTGGATAGGGAATAAGTAGATGACAGAAACATGTCAAGGGAAAAATGCCTTTCCCCCCTTGCCCCTTGCCACCTGAAGCAGGAAGGAGAGCTGGCCCACAGGTCATGAGAGGGGGACAGCTGGCCCTGCCCCTCATCAGCTGCAGCACTCAGGAAAGTAGTTTGTGCACCTTGCCTGGGTAGCACAGTAGAGCTAGTCCCTCCCCTTGCTGACTGTGGTATTGGTGAGATAGCTGGGACAGGGCATCGGATCCCATTACAGATGGTTGTGAGCCACCATGTGGTTGCTAGGAATTGAACTCAGGACCCCGGAATGTATTTGCCACATGACCACTTCATTATATTATTAAATTTGCATGTTTACTATCATTTCCAATTTGATCAGCTACTAAGTTTTAAAAACTTTTTATTGATTCTTTGAATTTCACATCATGCACCCCAATCCCACTCATTTCCCTGTCTCTTCATCTCTGCCCTTGCACTTTCTCCCCAAAAGAAGGGGGAAAAAACCAACTAAAACCAACCAAACCAAAAAACCCATCCTGCTGTGGAAGCTGTGGTGTGTCACAGTGTGTCACACAGTATACCCTTTTGTTGACACATCTTATTTGCAAATGTTCACTGCAATGAGTCATTGGCCTGGTCTGAGGCCTCTGGCTTCTGCTACACTACCAATACTGGATCCTCACTGGGACTCCTCTGAGATATCCTGTTGTTGCCCTGTGTCATGGAGACCCTGCAGCTTTGGATCTGCAGGAGCAGCCCCTTCACGTGCTCCAGCAGATCACAGATGGGATAGATGTTGGGGTGGGCCAGCTCAGTGCCCTAGATCTGGGGTTAGGAGGTAACTGAGTTGGTCATTCTCCTGTGCCTGCACCTCCAGGGTAAGCTCTCTAGCCCTGTCCCAGCTATCTCACCCAATACCACAGTCAGCAAGGGGAGGGACCAGCTGTCCCCCCCCCCCCCCATGACCTGTGGGCCAGCTCTCCTTCCTGCTTCAGGTGGCAAGGGGCAAGGGGGGAAAGGCATTTTTCCCTTGACACCACCGCACAGCAGACAAGTGGCAGGGCCAGCTCTCCTGTGCTACCTGGGCGATGTACAGACACTCTTCTGCTCTGAGTGCTGGTGAGGGCTTGGGCCAACTCTCTAGAATGCTGTAGCCAGCGAAGGGTGGGGCCAGCTCTGCACAGCCCTTGGATATCAACATGGTCCCAGATGTCAGGCCAGACCAGGGACTTCCGCATTGTCTTTGGTTGTAATTTGGGCCACGGACATTGATACAGACTTCTGTTGCTGCAGGGCCAGGGACCCAGGCATGGCCCTCAGTGGCAGCATGGACGAGGACTTTACCATGGTCTCGGGTGGCAGGGCAGGCTACTGACATCAGGCTGCTCCTCTCCTCCCTGTGTCTCTAGTTCCATCTCTCTTCATAGTACTCAAGCCACTCAACTTTCCCTTCTCTCCCATCTCTTCACACCAGACTTGCATACCTTAGTGGTTCCCACTGCTGGCCGGCCATGCTTCAGGCAGCCCTCTGGCTATGTTCTGCCCACCCATGCCACATGGCGGCATGTGGGCATATTCATACATGCAATATGTTTAACATTTCCTACCCACTACACGTAGATTATGGAGTTTTTGGAACTGTAGAAGTGGGGCTTTTTCTTACTAAAAAGCATAGTTTCTGTATGAATTATAATTTATGGCAGCCTTATAAGTCATTCTTCCTGTCTCTGCCAAAGTAAAGATTTCGCATTTGCTTCTTTTGAATTTGGAGAGTCAAAACCAATGGTGGCAGCTGAACTTTGTATGAACCACAGAGACTTGAGTATGATTGTGAAGGCTTTTCAACCTTTCTCTTTTAACTTTTGTGGTACTATGGGGGGGGGCAAAACCCCCATACTAAGACAAGATATAGTCTGTCTTTGTTATGATCATTTTTGTTATTAAAGCCTTTTGCTAATCAAGTCCTATACTAATCGAAAGTTAAAATTATAAAGTAATTTGTAAATATTTAGTGTTTTTCTAGCAAAAATGAGATAGAGATGAGGCTCTGAGGTAAGTGCCTGTCTAACGTGTGAAGTCCTAGGTTCTGTCACCACTGTTGCAAAAAGACACAATAGAGAGACAGTCAAAAGAAAAAATTGAGTGGCTGGGGATCTGGTATTTGATACTGTGCTTGCCACACAAAGTGAGGACCTAAGTTGAGATCTTCAGCACTCACATAAAAGCTGGGTGTGTCAGCATGTACCTGTAAACCTTCAGCACTGCGGATCATAGACAGGTGAATTCCTGGGGCTTACCGGGATATGGAGGAGCTGCAGGCGCAATGTGACGCTTTGTCTTAAAAAATAAGGTGGAAAGTGACTGTAAAATGAAGCTGATGTTAACCTCTGGCCTCCACATGCATGCTTGCATGTGCACCTACACTCACAAGTACACATACCTACACAAACATGTGGATACATCACACACACACACACACACACACACACACACATTTAAAAGGTATCTTCTTTTATCTGATATTTGGGGGGGGGGGTTGTGCTAAATTTGTGTTAGAATTTTTTATCTTTCCAAAGGAGCGTTTTTAATGGGCTTTTTTGCTTTGGTATTTTAATCTTTTAAAATATAAAGCGTCTCCACAGTGTAATCTTGTCTTGGCTTTGAGCAGAAATTTCAGCATTAACAATATCTCCTTCAATACTTAAGCCTTCCCTGCATTGCAATATTTGTTGTCAGGTATAGGACCAGAAAAGGCCTAATGTAGCATAAATAAGCATTTAATTTAGGGGTATCATCAGTGGTACCAGACCATGTGAAGTGAAACAGAAATACTTGATCAGCCACAAAAACTATTTCCTGCTTCATAAACCTTGGTGCTCAATGTCATAAATAGTGTCATTAGAAAAGCAACGAACTATCAAAACTAGTTTTTCTTTATCCTCAAAATACTGAAGGTTTCTGTCTCTTACCACTTCCAATGAAGCTGATATTAGAGAGAAGTATACATTATTAACTGGAATGCAATCGGGGGCTTAAATACAAGTGAGAAATATGTTGAAAATGGAACGCAGTGGAAAAGGCCTTATCTCTATGAAGTCTGAAGTTACACTGAGGAATGATAGGGCCCATGGGGTAGTGGGCGCTTCCCACACACTAGTTTTACTTTATAGCAACCCTGGTAGTTGGCTTTCGTTTTACAAATGAGGTCATAGAGCCTCAGACAGATTAAGTCACACTGGTATGTTTATTATACTTCTGGTTTTTTTTTCTGATACTTTCAACCATTTGTCCGATGAAAGCTTATATTAAAATAGCCATTTTAAGTGTTAGTATCCTTTGAAAAGTTAAATTATACTGTGTTATTTTTACATTTTTAGTATATACTTTATGCTTTGCATACTAACATTTGTTAGTTAACCATGAATTATAAAGGATATAGTAAAATAAGAAAGTCTAATATTTTTTCATTAGGGTTTTCAATGAAATGTTCTAGTCTTCTGTACACAAAATATAAGAGCCAAAGGATAGAGCTTCCACATTTTTTGGTTGGGCTGGGACGTTTGTGCGAAAGCTAAAAGGCACGGCCAGTTGACATCGTCTATGCTCTGAATGCTCTGACATAAGAACAAGTACAGAAAACACATTTCATTGTCTCTTCAAAACATTTTTTAAATGTTTTATCTTTTAAAAATTATGCGCATGTGCTTTATATTCACACATGAATCAGGTACCTATAAATGTGAAGGTTTCAGATCGCCCTGGAGCTGAAGGTTTAGGCAGTTTTGACTTGCCCATTGTGTTTGCTGGGCATTGAACTCTGACCTTCTGGAAGAGCAGTACATGCTTTTCTCTACCAAGCCACCTCTCCAGCCCTGAGAAATGCTTTATGGAAAGTAAATTTCGTGCAGCCATAATGTAGAAGACATAGTTACTAATTGACTTCCCCAGATAAAGTGATATTTGGGCTGAGAGAAAGGGAAGCTGTTTAGCACAGAGTCCAAGGGAATGTTTTTATTATTGTGCTAACATCTTATTAACTCATTTGTGTGCAAGGTTTCTTACTTCCCTTTCCTTCATGACCTGCTGCAGCTGTGTAGATCCTTTATTTTGGCAATGTTTTTATAAATATCCCTCATACTTTGTGAAAATACTAATTTTAGAAGCTAAAATGTTTTGACCATTGGTACATATTTAAGCCAATTTATTGATTATCCTGTCAGGTTTCAGTTTACAAAGAAGCTAAGGCCCAAGTAAGTCATGCTGTACTTAATGCCTAGGCTGAGTATCAGACTGGGGACTTGGCTTGGCTATTTGTCATGATTCCAGTCCCCCAGCATTAGTTGAAGAGGCATGAAGGTCAGTGGTGGCCTAATAATAAAAATAAGATGGACTGTGAGGAATTCTTTCAGTGGAGTATGTGGAACCTCTATATCAGAGACTTGTGCAGTCACTTAATTTCTGAAGACACTCATGTGCATTTCACCTCTATAGTGTATAATATAGTGTGAATGCAACAGATTTAACAAAAAGCCTTACACTGCGAGGTTGTAGTGGCCATAGAATTTGTAAGCTTGGATTTATTGACATATTCTTCTTTTAACTGCCTATTAACTGAAGTGCAATAGACAAGTGAAGTTATGGAGAGTTTGAATTGGAATGCCTTTGATTGGCTGTGATTACAGTAATGTATTTCAACCTTGAAACTGAGTTCCAGATGTCAGAGGAAAGCAGCTAAGATGTAAGAAAATGCCAGTGTGGCAGAATAACCTTCATCTAGTCTATAAAGGGATGATAAAGCAGTTTAAAACGCAAATACCAAATTCTATCACACGACCATTTCCTATGATTTTAAATGGCCACAACTATTCTTTTTCTGATGTACTTGTATCCCTAATGGCACAAGAAAGTATTTGGTGCCTTCTATGTCTCACAGGCTATATAGTCTGTATGCAGATAAACCAAATGATATATGAAAAACAGTGAAAAGATATCCTTAGAATTCCCATGAAGTCCAACAGACATTAGACTTGAAATACTTGAAATTTGGTGATTCCATCTTCCTCCCCCTCCCCCCTTTAAAACCTAATGGGACTTTAAGAGAACTCTGGGAATGACCCCCTTAAGGAATTTTGTCATTCATCCTTGTGGTCATGGTGTCTCTCTTGTACATCTGTCAAGCTTGTGTCACAAGTCCAGAGAGCCAGAGCAGGGACCCTTGATGGATTATCAGAGACCCCACCATCCCCTCTCCTGTGACCCTCTAGAGGGTCTGGACCACTACCCTGCAATGAAGTTATTCTGACGCTCACTGCAACCAAGCCACCACCTCGCTACAATCTCAGGCCCGCGAATCATGCTGGTGGGGGTCACCCACATCCCCGTCTTTTGAACTACTTCACCCACCTGCCTCCTGGATTAAGTCTAGGACTCCCGGAGTTCCAGAATGACTTCCATTCTGCTATGTCTCTGATCCTTCGTAGACTTAGCTGCCTGCCTTTTTCTGTTCCCATCCTCCCCAACTGCTTTTTGTTGCGAGGGCTGAGTTGAATCCATAGTTTCTGTCCCAACTCTAATTTAAAGGTTGTGCAGGAGGAAAGTTTAAGAGTTAGGGTAGCTGCCCGGAGATGTAGAGCTCGGTGGCTGGAGGAGTGCAAGCTTGGCTTGAGAGCTTGCTCTGCCATCGCACAGGAGAACTTCTGTACCCATAGAAAATCGGGTCTGAGCTGCATGGACTCCGGAGAAGACCCTAGCGTGCCTCCACAGAACGTGTACTCATTAAAGTTTCAACGAAGGCCTGAGTTGCCTCTGGCTGAGAAGAGGCAGAGGAGATGCGCTCTAGGACAAAGAGGACATTGTGCAAAACTCCCACCATTGGTGACTGAGTGCATTCATGGCTTATCAGCCTGAGAATACTGTGCATGCAGGGTGCAAATGCTTTGACCTTCAGTTCCCAGACGATTGTGGGTGGGAACTCCCGTACCCTAGCCTTATTCTGCTGTGTGTTCTCTGGGAGACCAGAGCTTCATCAGCATGCAACTACTAGGGAGACACAGGCCTAGAAACAGCCTCCTGGGGAAAGAAGGTGGGATAAAAAAGAGGTGAGGATAAGGGACATCTATGGAGTATGGTCTAACAGAGTGCTTAAGTCCAAGATTTCTTCTCAGCAGTCTCCTGGATGGAGAGAGATGGCAGATACTTTGTTCCTCCTGTCTACCCCGGTTCCAAGACACTAGCTCAGCACCATTCACAGTGGGTAGTTAAGTCTCAAGGGAAGGAAGATTCACTGTGGCAGGGGAGCAGCTTTACTGAGCTCAGTTCCTGTGGGGCCTGCAGTAGAGCTTGCAGTTGGGTACTTGGTTCAGGTGAGGATTGTGGGAGTTCCTGGTGGGTTCATCTGGGCAGTTAGGTACCACCCACTGGATCCTCTTTACTGTGTGTGCTTCAGGGAACTCAAGAACAACCTCCTTCTCCAGACACAGGACACTGTGACAACACAGCCAACTCTCCTGAGAGAACTAGATGGAAATGTGGACCTGGTGTGTAGGCAGGGGGCCTCCTCCAAGACTTACACTGGGGCATCATGACTCAGGCGGGTCATAGAACCAGAGCTTGGCATCATCAAAGATGCCATGATGAGGTTTCCTGATGGGGCCAGGTCCCTGAGAAAGAGGAGTAGATGCTGACATGGTGGTGTTGGAGGTGGCAGGGAAAGGAATAAGCAGAAATCTCCTAGCAGTTCAGGGTTGGTAGGAGGAATGTGGAAGGTGTTTGTGTGTGTGGTTGATTCTTGTTTTGTTTTGTTTTTTGTTTTGTTTTTCGAGACAGGGTTTCTCTGTGTAGCCCTGGCTATCCTGGAACTCGCTCTGTAGACCAGGCTGGCCTTGAACTCAGAGATCCGCCTGCCTCTGCCTCCCAAGTGCTGGGATTAAAGGTGTGCACCACCACTGCCCGGCTGTGTGGTTGATTCTTATTAGACAACTCCCAAGCTGGAGTTGCCTTCACTGGAAGGCCCTTTCCTCTGTAGGAGGAGTTTAAGCAATGGGCCAGAGTTCTGAAGGAAGAGATCACGTGACCCTCAGCCTGGGTGTCACCTGCGGGTCATTAAAGAACCCATAGGGCTTTTTACTTTTTCACAGCAACAGTGGTATGACCTGAAGCTCATCACTGCTGAAATTCAAAAATGACTACTTCTATCTCCCCTGCAACCCTTTGTCACTGTTGGTAGGTGATCTGGCACCATGCATTCATGTCATCAGTGTTTATAAAGCTACTACTACATGTGTGGTCCACTGGCCTGGCCTGGATATCCAGGAACAGGTAGATGTGTGGGACTTACCAGTTCAGTTTCTAAGGCTGAACCTTCAGAAAGGTCTGTACACCAAGTCTCATGAAAATGATTGTCTCCTGCTGCATTGAGGCCCAGGAATGAAACTATAGTCCATATCCACTGACCTGTGTGAGCCTGTTCATAAGCCACACGCACCCATACTGAATGAGATGCATCTTATGGAGTGCGTATGCAGTACCAACCTGGCACAATGTCCATCACTTACTGCTGGGAGAAAAGGCAAGTTCTAAGCAGCTTTAATTTGAAAAATAAACTCCACTGTTACATTAAAATTAATAATTAGTTTATGTATAATGAGGTGGTTAGGTTAGATTATTTATGAGTTCCTGTCTTGTTCTAAAAGCCTTCTCCCTGCAACCTGACCCTTCTCTGTTCTACCCTATCCACTATTCATATTAATTTCCATAAAACTCTGGCAACAGTTTCTTTGTCCTTGTCCGGAACTTCTGGTGATGCCAAGGTCTGGTCCTGCTTCTAGCTACTGTTAGAAGAATCAAGGAATGATACTTTCCATGAGACTTCTGAGAGATTATAGACAATATTTTGTAGGAGAGGAATCCACTTTTATGATCTAAGGATAAATTTCTATTTTTCTAAGATATTAAATGTTTGGTAATTTCTTTCAATAGCCACAAGGAACTAATATAGTCATGAAATTCAAGAAAGGAAACGAGAGATAGCTCATTTGGTAAAGGGCTTGCCATGTAAGTATGAGGACTGAATTTGACCCCCAGCACCCATGCAAACATCTGGAGGTTATGGCATGCCCTTGTGATCCTAGTTCTCAGGATACAGCGATGGACCTAATTTGCA
Organism: Uromys caudimaculatus; assembly: GCA_028551405.1. Classification (NCBI taxonomy): domain Eukaryota; kingdom Metazoa; phylum Chordata; class Mammalia; order Rodentia; family Muridae; genus Uromys; species Uromys caudimaculatus. The sequence goes on from CM052706.1 coordinate 61,946,310, forward strand.
AATCTCAGGTTTCAGTAAGAGACCTTGCCTCCAAGGAAAGCAGCCAATGATGACCTTTGCTTTATGTATGTACACAAATATACATGTATACAACATACACACAGCTATACCCACATGGACACACCTACACACACATAGACAGATCTACAGATACAAGGGGAAAAAAGATCTGAGGAACTGTCACAACCAAGAGTAACCTAAGGAGATAAAAATAATAAATATATCAGTACCTCCTGGCTAAGATCCTAAACAGGAAAAAAAGGACATCAGGGGAAACTTGAGGAGGTCTAAGTAAAATGTGGACTTCAGTAATAATATGTTTATGTTCTTTCACAAATTATGACGGAAGTATACTATTATAAGTTGTTGGTAGGGAATTTGAGTATGGGACACATAGAAATGCTATTTGCTATCTCACAATTTATTAATATATCTAAAGCTATTCAATTATCTCTGGAAAAAAAGAAACAAGGAAAAAATATTTTTCTTCAGAGTAAAATGATTCCCAGATATTATACCCCCAGAATTTCCTTACCTTGACAACTTGTTCTCGGGATATTTGCCCATTAATAATGCCCCTCTCTTCCTTTGAGAGCACCAGCTTTGCTGATCAAGGTAAAGGCTGCTATTGAGAAAATACTCTCTCTTATCTGGAAAACCGGAGTGGGGGTAGATGGGGCTGGGGGGTGAGTAAGTGCAGAGAAATCTGTTATGTTACCTTCTCAACAAGTAAGTATTTGGCTTTTTCTTATTGTCCTTCTGGAATAATTCTGAAGGTCGTGAAATAGGGTTCACAGAAGTAAATGTCTGTGCTTAGATATATCAACTATATCAGAGGTTAGCAAAGACTCAAAGTAGGGGCAGGGACGACATTAAAACGATACTGGAGCCACCTGCTGATCCACACATTGATCACCTCTTTGAGTATCAAATTAATAATTACTAGCTATTAGTATTATAGCTCATTGAAGAAAAACTGAAGTTAACAAATCTGTCGTGAAATAGTAACTTAATGGGTAAAGAAAGAGAATAAAGGAATTAGAAAAATCATTTGGAAGCCATTGTAATATTACTAGTCTATATATAAAATAACATGCTAAAATTGGTGGGTAAAAATTTGGTTACCTTGCATCATCATTTTCTCACAAAATACCAATTACAAAGGAAAGAAGAATTTGTCAAGGAGGGAACCTGAAAGATACTTCCCCAGTCCGGAGCAAAATGCTGTGTGTTTTACTTGAAGGGATGCAGTGTGGGAATATAGTTTCTTTTCTCTGATACTTCTCCCAAAAATTCATCACCAAAATAATTTTGAAAAAAGGTTAGAGAATTCCAATTAAGGTTACTTAGCCTATAGTCTTCCAACTTTATATATTGTGAAAATCCAGAATAATTTAAGAACTATTCCAGGTGTAAGGAGACTGTAGAAACGTGACAGATAATTGCAACCCATAATGATTGACCAGTTCCTTTTGCTACAGAAGACATTAGTGAACTTGAGTGGGCATATCAGTTACGGGGTAGGTTCATGTGTTGGCTCTGGCTGTGGTGTTGGTATTGGAGAGAGTGTCTTTATTGGAAAAATGAGAAACCTAAGCTTTTATGGTGATGTGATGTAATGTCAGCATTGTGCTATCAAGGGGATCAGTCTTCTTCATACTTCATATGAATTCTTGATGCTTTTGAACTTTCATGTATTTTTAAAATTATTTTTAAGGTTCTCAATAAATGCCTTTATGAGTTGGGGATAAGAGAAGGAATCATTAAATATATGATTATGTAAAGATCCCCAGACCTTGATGAAAGTGGAAGGATTTATAAAGGGTAACACTAAGGTAATAGAAAATCAATTTAGAAGAGATTGTGACGGGGTTTTTTGTGTGTGTGCAAGAGAGAAAAATTATGCAGACAACCTTTGGAACCTTGTATCTGAGTTTTGGAACTTACTTCTGTTTTGTTGGCCTGCTGCACTGTCATGTTTGGCTGCTCCTTGAGGAATCGGACGGGATGTGCAAGGGGTGCAGGGTGTCGGCCAGCACTTTCTTACATCTCCTTGTTCTGCCTTGGATGCTGCTGCCTGGTGACCTGAAGGCGTAGTTCCCATAGCCTGGTAACACCGAGAAACCGGAGGAGGGAGGTTTTGGAGGCATGGAAAGAACTTAAATTTGACTTCATTGTTGAAGACAGTGCCCAGTGTTGCATAAGATAAATGTATAGGAACTCTATGTATATCATTTATCTGTTCTCATTCATTTCCCAGCGCATGCAGATTTTAAAGTTTGAGTTTAGATTTGTTCATAAGGCTGTATATTGAGCATAACCACCCTATTCTCCCCTTTCTCTCCGTCCCCCCTCCCGTATGCTCTGTACATAGTCATATATTTAATGATTTCTTCCTCTCATTCCCAACTCATAAGGGCTTTTATTGAAAAACCTTAAAAATAATTTAAGAAATACACGAAAGTTCAAAAGCATACAGTTTCATCTGCTTTCATTTTGTCTACACATGCATAATTTTCTGTGACTGTATACAGCCTAGGGGCCACAAATGAGAGGAAGCGTAGTACTTTAGAGAGCATGTTGTAGACTCTTCAGATCCCCCTGGAGCTGGAGTCACAGGCAACTGTGAGCCACCTGACATGGGTGTTGGGAACTGAACTCAGGCCCTCTGTAAGGGCAGTATATGCTCTTACCCGCTGACCCATCATCTCTATCGCTGTCTAGAGAAGATTTTTTTAAAAAAAACTAAATGTAGTATTTTATTTATGTAAATTAAGCACCAATTGTAAAATTTATTTATTTTTATTTTTTTGATACTTTATTTACATTTCAAATGTTTCCCCCTTTCTAGATCTCCCCTTTGGAACCCCCTATCCCCTCCCCCTCCCCCTGCCTCTATGAGGGTATTCCCCCACCCACCCACACCCCACTCTCACCTTCCCTCCTTGCCATTCCCCTATGCTGAGACATCTAACACTCTCAGGCCCAAGGGCCTCTCCTCCCCCTGATGGCTAATAAGGCCCTCCTCTGCCACATATGTGGCCAGCACCATGGGTCCCTCGATGTGTATTCTTTGGTTGGTGGTCCAGTTAGAGAAGATATTTTTAAAGGACCATTTAAGCCATGATATTCCATCTGACAGAATCTGTAAGAGTTGGGATAAAGGACAGTTCCTGGTTCTCTTTGGAGTTGGACTTAAGGCTGCTAAACAAAAGACATGACACTTTCGAGAAGTAATATGATAGAAAGACAAGTTGAGGTCAATACTGTTGACATCATTATGTTTCTCATACTAGAAAAACAAACAATAATGGTGTTCTCTCCTAATCACTACTAAACCAAGACTATATCTTGGCTGTACAGTAGCTTGTTCAGGTGAAATTGAGAATACCAAATAATAGCACTACAAATGTTTTCCAATTTAAAATGGCTGACTTTTTTATTACTTTTTTTGGGGGGGTGGGGGTGGGACATGGTCTCACTGTATAGCTCAGGCTGGCCTGGAACGTGCTGTACTGTCTAGGCTGGCCTTGACTTTATGATCCTCCTGCTTCATCCTTTCCAGCCCCAGAATTACAGGGCTCCCATGCCAAGATGGCTGAGTTTTTAATATTTAAAATCAGAAATCCTCAACCATACTAACAAAAATAAAAGTATCCGTGTGGAGTGTTGAATAATCAAAATTTGGCAGTTTCGCATCAAGAGAGAAGTAAATTTCTTACCCATATTATTCAAGTTTTATTCTCTACCAAGTGTTTGAATACAGTAGAAAACTCAAATTAATCTTGAAATCACATAAAGAGGAAGAAGGAACTTAACAATCATTCAATATAAATGATTCATTTTTCTTTGGCCACAATTTAAGAAAGTGTGGTGTACAGCATCATTGTCGTGCTTACTGCCCATCTTAAGACCTGTTGCCATTTAAAAAGCTGTCCCTGTACGCACTGCTTTGAGTGTCTGCTTTCCCAGTAGAAAGTGATTGACGTGCTATATTGCTTCATTTGTACTTTGAAGTCATAGATGAAATCTTTTTGTTTTGTTTTGTTTTGTTTTTGAGAAAGGGTTTCTCTGTGTGGCCCTGGCTGTCCTGGAACTTACTCTGTAGATCAGGCTGGCCTCTAACTCGGATACCTACCTGCCTCTGCCTCCCTAGTGCTGGAATTAAAGGCATTACACGTGCGATGAAATAATTTTACACTAGAAACAGGCAGGCAGATCTGAGTTCAATGCCAAACTGGTCTACATAGTGAGTCCAGACCTACATGCTAAGACTTTGCCTTAAAAAAACAAACAAACAAAAAAAACCACTTTAGGATTTTTTGTTTTGTTTTGTTTTTTGTTTTTTGTTTTTCGAGGCAGGGTTTCTCTGTATAGCCCTGGCTGTCCTGGAACTCACTCTTTAGACCAGGGTGGCCTTGAACTCAGAAATCCACCTGCCTCTGCCTCCCAAGTGCTGGGATTAAAGGCGTGCGCCACCACTGCCTGGTTTAGGATTTTTTTTAAACATCTGCCTCCCCCAAGTTCCTTTCTTTAATAATCTAGATTCGTCCTATTTATTTTCTTTTCAAATAATAATTGTGTGGAATTTATCACATGCAGAAAGTGAGGACCAGGAGTAATTACAGTGTGTGGAACATTTGTTTTGTCAACACACCTGGTCATAATGAATACCTACTACTGTTTATTGTTTTGTTACAGTTTACAAAGTGTGAAGTCTTAGAATCCCGTGCGTTTTGCTTTCTTAGGACTTTTTAGGTTAAAACCTAGTAGAGGAACTGGAGCGATGGCTTAGCAAGTAAGAGTGCAAACTGCTGTTGCAGAGGCCCAGAACCCAGGTTGGTTGGCTTTACAGATAGTCTGAGCCACCATGTGGGTGCTGAGAACTGAACCCAGGCTCTCTGCAAGAGCATCGAGTACTCTCAACTGCTAAACCAACTCTCCAGCCTCTCCTTAGTTTTTAATCAGAAAGCATTTCAAAAAACCAGTGCCTTTAAGTTTGTATACTTCCCTTTTATCTATAAAATTAAATACTAAAATAACTTTTATGCTAAATGTATGATTATAAATGTTGACACAGTCACAAGAAATCTATGTATTGCTTACTCCAGGTACTTCAAATTCTCACTGTAGGAGAAAGACTCATGTTTAAGCCATGGCTGGCAGAGCTCTGCATACAGAAAAACAGGGAGAAGAGCTTGGTCCTGTTTTAAAAATAAAAGCCTATGCAGTCGGGCCTGGGTGGCTATGGCTGTGAGACACGAGCTTACTTGTACTTTTCTGACAGTTCTGACTTACTGAAATATATGTTCATCTTTCAGATACAAACTGTCAGATAAGTCTCATCCAGGATTTGCAATCTTTAAGTTCTGTGACCTCGTTCCTCTGTGTGTGTGTGTGTGTTGGTGTTTTGTTTACCTGTATGCTTGTGTAAAGATGTTAGATCCCCTGGAACTGGAGCTACAGACAGTTGTGAGCTACCAGGTGCGTGCTGGGAATTGAACCAGGGTCCTTTGGAAAAGTATCCAGTGCCCTTAACCCCCAAGCCATCTCTGCAGCCCACTGCTGTAACCTCATGATGCTTTATATAGTGCTGTGCTGGTTTACAGTCTGTCAGGGCTGTGTTCTGTATTAAATGAGTTCATTTCAACATTACATAATGCCATGGTAGCCTACACAGATGAATCAGAAAATATGGTGAAAAATATTTTTATAAGAAAAATTTAACATGGACTACAAGATAGTATAATGAATCCACAACTCCCAGCTGTAATATTAATCAATATTTAGTCAGTCTTTTGTGCTCATGTACTTTCTTTCCTAGTCATTGCTAAATTTAATGGCTCTATAATGGAAATTTGTGAAAATACTGAGAAAGCACAGGGAAGAGAGTGACTAAGTTGCTAAGTGGTGGAGGCTATTGTGAAAGGCTACACCAAGGAAATAATATCAGCATAAGCTTTAGGACAAGTAGAAAATGGAAAAATAGCAACAGCAAGAACCTTTGATATTCCCCATCAGAAGAACAGCAGGCATGCAAGGTTTCCAAAATCATACAGTGTCCCTGTGCTTGCCATGTAGTTTGTCAAGACAAGCATCAGTAGATGAGTATACAAATGTGGCTTGGGGTCAAATCATGAATGGACTTATGTCCCATACCAAGAAATTTGAAGATGCAAGGGACTATGGGTAAATTGGGGTCTTTTTTTTTTTTTGGTTTTTTTCGAGACAGGGTTTCTCTGTGTAGCCCTGGCTGTCCTGGAACTCACTCTGCAGACCAGGCTGGCCTCGAACTCAGAAATTCACCTGCCTCTGCCTCCTAAGTGCTGGGATTAAAGGCGTGTGCCACCACTGCCCAGCAAGTTGGGGTCTTAGAAAGAAAATCTTAACCATATTACAGCCTGTGAGTTTAGAATATTAGAGAGAGCATGAAGCCAGAATTATAGCAATGGTTCAAATGGTAACGAAACCCTTGGTGATAATTTTAGCATGTCAGAATGCCTTAGGAGATATTTTACAGGAAGAATCCATGATTTGGTGCCCAACAAGGATATGGAAAAGGGGGTAACCCACAGAATAGCCTAAGGGAGCACAGCGATGTCATTAAAGAGGAAATGTGGCAGAAAACATATCTGGGGTGTGGGTAGGTGATGAATTTGGTTGTTTGATTTATAATTGGGGCTTTCAGGTAGAGGTATTCAGTATGCCAATACGAAGATATGGCACATGCTCACATATGACTACATATCCATTCTGTGTTTCCAAATACACCTATTTACTAAAATGTACCAATAATTCTCAAGTCTGTGCTTACGGTGTGTTTGGAGGTATTCACATACAGTTTTAGAAGGACAAAAAATTTGAATTTCCTAGAATGGTTAATTCTGAGCTGAGGTCAAACAAGATGACATTCTGCCTTCTGTTTTAGTTCTTACACAGTAAAGTTAGTCTTTTTTCAGTCTACTTAATGTCATGTAGTCATAATTTTTTTGTGCTTTTTGTTAGTGATTTTGCTGTTTAAAATGGCCCAAGGGATGTGGTAGAGTATTATCTAGTACTCCTTATCAAAGAAAACTCTGACAGGTCTTATGGAGGAAACACATGAAGTGTGCAGCCTTTGCTCGGCCATGAGGTAGGCTTGGCTGTGAGTGTCAGTGAGTCAGCAGTGTGTACGGACTAACACATCTTCAGACAAACACACACGTAAGACCAGCAGCTCCTGGGAAACTCATCCTCTTCCCACTTCACAGGGGCGTTGACTCGTTATTAGTATCACAACAACAAGAGGAAGCCGTGTAGGTACATAAAATGTACCTTTTAAATAAATTATCCTCACATTAGTCCTAGTTTATACTCAAGATTATGTCCATAAAAAGTGTGTGACTCCTTTAATAATTTACAGTTTCACCCCATATGAACAATTGCATATGACCCGAGTCAGGAGGAGACTCTTCCCATAATAGAACACTGAAGAAATGCAGGTGACATTGACTGGCAGCATCTGGACAATCATCCACAGCAAACTTGAGCAGAGCAAGCCGTCAGTGTCACACTGGTGGACTGCCACTTTCTTTTTATGATTGGCATTTCTTTAGCAAACTTGATACTATCATTCCCTATTCCCTTACTGAGATTTCTTTTATAGTGGTATTTATGTGCAAGGAGATTTCATAATTGAGAACTAGGATGAAGGCATTCATATTTCAATATATGTGAATGCAATAGCTCAGAAGGGTTTTTACCCCTCATTCATTGATTTTTGTTTCATATGAGTAGAGGCGTTTTTAAATGCACGATGAGAATTGCCCATCCCTTCTGACATACAGTGTTACTCTGAAAATTTCATTCAATTTCATATCTTTTTTATTTTTTTACTTTCTGCAAAGCTGAAAAAGATTGCATCTGCAGTGTCAAAAGTAAGAAGACAAACACCCACCTGAGTTTTACACTTCAAAATGATCCTGTAGCTATCAGTATTTGTGTTTCTTTAAAATTGTGTTTGAAGTTTATTACATTTGTCGGAGGCGGGGGCAGGGTATGTATGTAGGTCAATGGACCACTTGGAACTGATTCTCTCCTTTCACTGTGTGGGTCCCTTAGGTCTAACTCAATTAACTGGGCTTGGCTTGCACCTTTACCTACTGAGTCATCTCTCTGGCCCAGAATGGTGGCTAGTTTTATGTCAACTTGACACAAGCTAGAGTCATTTGGGGAGAGGCAACTCTCAGCTGAGAAAATGACCTCTATAAGATCAGGATATAGGCCAGCTGGTAGGGTATTTTTTAAATTACTTTTTGATGGGGGGGGGCACAGTCCATCCCACCCCATGCAGCTAGGTTCTAGAGGAATTCAAAATGATCAAGCCATGATGAGCAAGCCAGTAAGCAGCATTCCTGCAGGCTTCTGCATCAGCTTCTTCCTCTAGGTTCCTACTATGAGTTCCTGCTCTGACTTCCCACTACAAGATGCAGGCTGAAAATAAACCTTTTCCTCCTCAAGTTGCTTTTGGTCATAGTATTTTTAATCACACCTTTAGAAACCTAACCATGACGTCCACCATATGTTTCTTAATCCCCTTTCTCCTTCGTATCAAAGATATGAACTGGGTACCTTATTAAGCTATGTTTAAAATAAAAATCAGAAAGAGATCTACATTTAGAGATGCTTCCACTTACATGGTGAGTTTCTTGTCTGACTTTAGGCTATAGTACATAGCATCTTTTCACTGCAAGCAGTGGATTTTCTGTGAAAGCATTTATTTCTTCTCCTAATTTTTGATAAATGGTTTTAATCTTTACCTTTCATGACAAATGTCCCATAGGTCTATTCTTCTATATTTGGGCAGTGTATTTAAAGATTGATATACTTTATTTATACTGCATTTAGAATGTAAATGATTTGTAGGTAAGGCCCTCAATAAACCTACAATTCAGCTTACCATATTTTTACTGTTTGTTGCTGATTTCAAGTATCTAACTTCATCATATTATTTGGGAGTGGGAAAACGTGGTTCGCTGTGACTGATGTACACAGAGTAGGCGAGGGACAATGAGACTGAAAATGCAGGCACGAGCTCGGTCATTGAGAAGTTTACGAGTTATGCTTCACCGTCTACTCTGGGAGTGAGCCTGGGCTTGTTCTGTGTGTGACTGGTTCTCACTGAAGGCTTTGATGTGTGCTAGTGCTTGATACAATAAAACAATTCATTTAAAAATATTGAGTTTTCACAGCTGCATGGTACATGCGGGATGAGATGGGCAGATGCTGTGGGTTACTAGTCAGTGTGTTTGATAACACTTTGAATAGCATGTGATTGCTTAGTACCTCATACTAGATACTGAGTTAGTGTTTGAATTTACCAACCTTGTTTTTCACCTGGAAACATTTTCTTTTTAGATTTTGTTTCCTAAGTTTGGTAAGGACTGTTTTCAGTTCATATAATTTCATAAGCACCTGTCAAATACTTAATTCTTATCATTTTATTCTTAAAACAATCCAATAAGCAGGGTGGGTTTTTTTTTCTATTTTGTATTTGTATAACCTGCAGATAAGAAATGTTAAATTTGTATAACTTTTCACATATTCATAAAACTTTATAACTTTTTTCTGTTAACCACTGATGATCTATATGTGTAGACTCTCCTTAATCACATACTCACCAAATCACATTAGAACCTCTTAATTTGTTCTGTTATGGAAGGAACTTTGTTCCTGAAGCCCTGAATTATGCTAAATTCTGTGTGGTCATCCCGTGAGTTAGCACGGGCACTGGGTGTGTCTCTCTTGAATGCAACAAGGCTTTCTGTAGTTCTCTTCACCTTTCTTGGTTACTTTCGTAATTCTTTGATTAGCAATTTTTATTACATGTTTCCAAAGTTGCTTGAGTACTCCCAGATTCTACAACTTAAATTCTATAAGCTTACCTGGAATCTACTAAAATGTTTTAGAGATACACAGCATACACAACTAGAGTTTCACAACTCAAATAAAATTATGTGAAATTGGTTTATGTCTGTGCATTTTAGGATATGTGGTTCATAGCTGTCCTTCCTACCTGGCCCCATCTTTGATTTCTCCTTGTTCCAAAAAAATTCAGCATTCACTCTTTTTTTCTGTAAGTTGAGAAGTTTAACCTTTGAAGGATTTTTGTAACATCTACAATTTATTATGTGTAACCTTTGGGTACTAAAGTCATCTTTAGCAAAGGTACACTATTCTTTGAATGTACTTTTTAAAGTAAACAATTTTTATTTATATTAAAGGGATTACTTCCTAGTTACTTAGCCTATATCATTTAGTTTCTTTCTTTCTTTCTTTGTTTCTTTGTTTCTTTGTTTCTTTGTTTCTTTCTTTCTTTCTTTCTTTCTTTCTTTCTTTCTTTCTTTCTTTCTTTCTTTCTTTCTTTCTTTCTTTCTTTCTTTTATTAACCAACTAAAATAACCTCTTGGCTGTTTTTTTGCTTCAAAAATAGGACCAGCCAGGCATCTTTAATCTTAACATTCAGGAAGCAAAGACAAGTGTATCTTTGAGTTTGAGGCCAACCTGGTTTACAAGGCAAGTTCTAGGTTATCCAGGGCTACATAGTAAGAGCCTGTTTCAAAAATAAACAAACGAATAAACAAAACAAAACCAAGTCCATGATAAAGCGCTTGCACAGTGTGTACTGAGTTTGATCCTTATCTCCAAAACCCAAAACCAACCAAAGAGTAACCAATGTCTCTCAAATAGAGGAAGCAAAGGTTTGATTCTGCCTATAGTAAAATAAAGAAGAGTAATTAAACCATCTTTCACTTACATATATTTCTCAGTTCATCTTCCTGTAGGAAAAGAATGTATGAGGTCTGTTGGTTTAAAAACGAGTTGGAAGCAAGGAGTTAGAGCCACTTAAATAAGATTTTTCTTTCCATAATGTAGCATTTTCTTCTAGTCTTGAACCACTTTTTATCAGTTTTTTGCTTTATCCTAACATTAAATCTTCTAATTCTGAGCCTTTCCGTAGTAACAAAGAAAGGACAAAGATAAAGAGACATGCCCTTTTCACAGCGCGGAAGACCCGTGAATAGGAAAGACAGGGTGATAAAAAGCTAGATAAGGTCTTCATTTTATGATGAGAGTTTTGTAAGGCTTGGCAAATTGCTTAAAGTCAAAAGCTCTTAGTCACAATGGGATTCAGACAGATGTGTTGACGGGGAGCCACGTGTGCCTTCTATTATGTCACAGTGCTCTTCAATTTATTTAACTCTGCTGTTCAGCTACTGATTACTGAAGGTGAGGACCGGGACCAAGATAGAGAGATAGGACATTTTATTTAAGGAACCTTTCTTTGGAGTTAGAAGGAGAGAAAAACATTCTATTTTCTGAGAGTTTAGAAGGCTAGAGAGTCAAGCCAATGCTTGCAAGCACTTACTAAGTGCCAGACTCTGTTGTGCCATTTAACACAGGCTAGCATGTTCACAGCATGCTAGCCAAGTGACATATTTGATATTAGTCTTTATCTTTAAGATAGAAAAATTAAGTAAACTATCCTAGATCACATAGTTAATTTGTAATAAAGCTGAAATTAAACCTCTGTCCTGGGAAAGATTAGACAGGTTACATCATGTCTATTTGATTCAGATTTTGCATCACATGGGCCAAGTACGTGGCAGTTGAGTCTGAGCATCTATATACCCTTTAGTATTTGTGACTTTTAAACATTTTTAACATTATTAGTAATTGAATCTGTCACTAGTATAATATTTACATCATAGTGTACCTATGATCTTCCTTGTAACAAGTTATAGCCACAGGTTTTGAAGCTTCCTGATCCCACGGGGAAGAGATTTTGGTAGTGGGCATGGGTAGCAGCTGTGACAGACATAGCTCCAGGTGATGGAGGGGCAGTGAGACAGGAGGCAAGTCTGAGCGTTTCCAGTTCCGGTATCTCTACTCCCTGTGTGCTGTACACATCCTTTACTTTACTTTCTGATTCATTTTTGTGTCATGAGGTTGCAAATCTCATATGAAATTAGCCATTGCTTTCCTTGTTTCAGATGTGAATAGCAAGGACTTCTTAGAGACGAGAGGCCTTTAGGGACCCTTCACTGAATCTTCCCATATGACAGATAAAGGAATAGTTCAGTTGTATAGCACATTAAATAGTTCTAAGTTTTCTTGCATATGTTAACCTCTTGCAAACATCCTTATGCTCTACTGGGTTAAATGTTATCACTGTCATTGTACTCATGAACAAAGTGACTTAGGGTCACAAAGCTGGGCCTAGACTGAGGGACTTAGTACCTGTCTCAAGTTTGACATGCTTTCTTGCTTTAAGAGGATAAACTACATTTCCCTGATGACTAAGGATGGTGAACATTTCTTTGGGTGCTTCTGGGCCATTCGAGATTCCTCAGTTGAGAATTCTTTGTTTAGCTCTATACCCTATTTTTAAATAGGGTTATTTGGTTCTCTGGAGTCTAACTTATTGAGTTCTTTGTATATTTTGTGTGTGTGTGTGTGTGTGTGTGTGTGTGTGAGAGAGAGAGAGAGAGAGAGAGAGAGAGAGAGAGAGAGAGAGAGAGAGAGAGAGAGAAATCTTGCCATAGAGAATAGTAAATTGTGTTACTTTGGTAACTTTCTGTAAGTAATACTGTGTTTAGGAAAGGAAATTTTCTTTAAAATAATATGTCAGCTTTTTATTTAACCAGAAAATATGTACAAGATTGTTTTATTTTTTAACCTATTGTTATATGGCACTTGAAACTAGAAAATGAAAAGGCCTCTTCACCTGAGTTGATTTTTAATTTGTAACAGTTCCTGGAAGCTTCAAACCCCTGACAGTTCTATTGTATTATTTCTACTCTAATGTGCTTGTATCTTCCTTTACCAAATGACAGTTTTAGGAACTACTGTTAAGTTTCTCATTAGCCAGGTGTGACTTAGTGGTCATAAAGTAGTTGGGATAATTAGCTAAGGGATTAGAGTTTTTAAAAATTACTGCACTTCTTCCTGTGATATGTGAATTTCTTTGGTTTGACTTTTAGATTAAAGAGTTCTTGATCTAGGTTAACCGCATGCCTGCCAGGCTTCCAGACAGTTCTTCATTCAGATTAAAACATTTCTTAAAAAGCTAGCATTCTTTGAAAGCTAGTACTTGCCTGTAATCCCAGCATTCTGGAGGTTGATACACAAGAGTTCAGGGCCAATGTGGACAACATAAGTAGTTCTAGGCTAACTTGAATTATATAGTTAAACCCTGCCTCAAAAAATTCCTTTGGTGTATATCTATAGTCTTCTAATTAAATAAATTATTATTATTATTATTATACTTACATAATTACAATAATCATTATTATCATTACTTTATTTTTGGTTTGAGACAGCATCTCAATATGTAGCCCTAGCTTGCACAGAACTTACTATGTAGGCCAAGCTGGCCTTGAACTCACAGAGATCCACCTGCTCTGTCTCCTAAGTCCTGGAACTAAAGATGTGTGCTACCACTCCTGGGAGCCTTTTAATTTAGAAGACATGGTTTTAATTATTAAAGTCTTTTGATTTTAAAATATTTTTATAAAAATTATTTAAATCCTTTTTCCATTTCATTGATAAATCTAATAGCATTAAGTAAAGTACTTTACCTGGAAGTTGATTATGTATTAATATAGATTTATATCTCTCTGTGTAATTTGTTTTTTGTGGCAGGTCACTTTACCAAAAAAAAAAAAAAAAAAAAAAAAAAAAAAAAAAAAAAAAAAAGGATTACAGTTCTTAGTGAACATACGGAACTCTTTAATCCTTATTTTTAAATGTGTGTGTACATGTATGTGTGCGTGTGCGCGCGCGCATGTGTGCATGCATGTGTGTCTGCAAGCTTGTGTATGCATGCGGAAGCTCGAGGACAGCTTTGGGCTTTCTCGTCAGGATTGCTGCCCACCACCTTTGAGGCTGGGTTTCTCACTGGGCTGGCGCTCATCAGTTAGGCTAGGCTGGATGGCGGGATCTCCAGGCACTTATCAGTTAGGCTAGGCTGGATGGCGGGATCTCCAGGGACTGACCTTTCTGTGCCCTCTCAACATTGGGATCATGAGCACAGTCACCCTGCCCCACATTTCTATGTGGGCTCCGAGGGGTGAGGTGAGGTCTTTGCACTAGCAGGGCTTTGCCATCTCAGCCATTTCTCCAACCTCATTTAGGTCTTTTTTGATGTCACTCATGTTCAGTAAATCTGAGGATGGCAGTGAAGGAATTATGGGATGCTGATTTCTATGTGTATGCATGTTTTAGTATGATTGATCTAAGCACCCGGGCAACAACAAAATGTCTGAATTTTAGCTTCCTTTCTGAACAGAATATTATAAATTTAACATGGTACTAGAGTATAAGGAGCAGAGGAAACTTGGAGTTAGCATGTGTTATGAAGATGGGTACGGCCATTTTACAGACCCTAGCCTCATACCCTTGGAAGATGGAAAAGTCTTTCAGATATTCTTAACAATTAAGCTATTACTCAAGACGTCATTAATATCTTATTATGCTTGCAAGAATTCAAAGGATTGAGTTCTATTTTCAGAAATAGAAAGATAGGCAATGAACAAGAATTGCAGGATCTATTGACCTATATTTTGTAGCTCATTTTATAAATAGTTGCTCTGTTACTTGAATTTATCAGAGAAGAAAGTATCAAGTAAGAATAAATATTCAAAATACTAATTCAATATTTGAGAGCATCTATCATTTTTTATTTCTCAATGTGAAATTAGATTATTTTCACAGCTACTTGAAGATTATTCTGCTGCATACAATTGAAAGTGATTGAAATAGATAATCATTTGCTCTTGGGCCTTTTAAAAATGAAAAATGTAGCTCCAACTCCAAATATAAACAAACAAACAAAAACCCCAAAGGCCAGTAACTGCACTTTGTTTTCTTTGCATATGAATAAATTTGCATTGAAATTATATAAATTATCTTTCCAGCTTTGCTTGTTTTTATACATAGCCAGAACATTTTGATTCAAGATTTGGTATTCTGAAATGTGGCTGTTCTGCAGATCTACAAGAACAATGAAAGACTATTAAAAAGGTCAGGGAGTCCAAGTCCCTAGCTTTATTAGAATTCCTTCTTGTCATAGATTCCATTAGCTTGGACAAATATATAATGACACATTATACTGTGTACTTTATTATAATGTCAGATAGAGGACTTTCATGACCCGAGATCTTCAGTGTCCTGTTTAGTCATCACTCTGTTCTCTCCCATTGTTTTGGTTTTGTTTTGTTTTTTTTCTGTTTCCATAGTTACATAGTTGTATAGTTGGATTCAAACAATGTGTAGTTAGTTCAGTTTGACTTGTTTTTGCCTATTATAGGTAAAGATACTATGACTTTCTTTTTTAGCAAAAAATTCTTGCTGGGCTGTGGAGGTGCATGTCTTTAGTCCCAGCACCGAGGAAGCAGGTGGATCTCTGAGTTCGAGGCCAGCCAGGGCTACACAGAGAAACCCTGTCTTGAAAAACCAAAGTGTTAGGGTAGGGGTTGGAGAGATAAAAAGATTTTTACTTATAGATAATGTAAGTAAACCTTATAAAAGAATTCACAAATTAGGAAGTTACAGACATAATTAATGCCTAGAGGCCTATTAACACTATTCCCTTTCTTAGTTACACCCTATCCGACTTATAGAGTATCAAAGGCAAGAACCTAATGTTGGTGTAAATGCATATATAATTCCGTGGCATTTCATCCCACCAGATTGCTGTAGCCAGCATTGCCGTCATGCTGAAGACCTATTCCGTTACTCTCATGTTATCTCTTTATGTAGCAGTGCCCCTAACTCTTGTCTTTGGGGGGCACTGTGAGGGACCTCCCGTGAGTAGCTGGAAGCAGGGCACTTGCCAAACTATAAATAAACCATCTTCTGTCCATATTGCAGATCTTAGTAACTCAGCATGGAACACTTTTTCTTTGTTAAATTGAGGACTTTCACCGTTTCACTTGAAGTTCCCTATGGCTTCTCTTTGGTGTCTCTGAAGTGTTAGCCTCATTATTGTTAATGAATTCTCTTTCATGCTTTGCTTCAGTACTGATTTCTGTCTTTTGTTCACTCTGGCCACAGATTTATTATTGTCATTAATATTTGCTAAAAAAAAAAAACCAGTCTTTAGTTTCATGGATTTTTGCCTGGTTTTCAGCTGGTTATTTTATATATTTGTTTACTTTTTGTTATTATCCACTTACTTTGACTTTTAACCCCTTAATAAAAGTAGAAGAAACTATAAATGTGCTCAGAATATCTTTTGAGAAATATTTCACAGATTTTGTTTTTAGATTTTCACTTTTATTTGACTCAAATTGTTTTATAATTCCCTATGATTTTCTCATTTACTGTATAGATTATTTTGGAAGTATATTATTTGTTTCTGAATGTTTGGGGTTTGTAGAAGCTCTCTTTTGTTGTTTTCTGACTTGATTTCCTGTAGTTTCCGTTCCTTCCGTTTGTACAGCCTTATTCTTGTTGAGCCAGTGGTCTGTTCTGAGAACCGCCTTGGTCCTCATAAAGTCAGTGTGTTGCTGCTGTGGGTCAATGTTCAGCGATGCTCAGCTTTGCTCAGATCTCCCTCCTGTGCGTTTGGAACACTTGTTCTTAGTTCATGGAGAATGTGGTGTCTTCAGCTGTACTGGAGTCTGTCCGTGGTTTCTGACAGCTTTTGCTTCAGTCATTTTGTACCTCTGGTATTGTAGGTGTGCATACTTAGGATTTTCCCACTTTTTAAATAAATTCTCATATAGACTCTAAAATGCCCTTCAATCTCTGACAATAAAGTGATTGCCTTCTACTATATTTGATACAATTTGTTCCATATTAACATTGAAGGGTTTTTGTCTTTCTAATTTAAACCAGTTGCCTTATTTTTGTGTGTCTGGGCAGATGATAACATATTTGGATCTTAAACTTTTTATATGTCTTATTTATTTACTTGGGGATTTTGTTGTTTTTTTGAGACATGATCTTGCTATGTAGCCCAGGAAGCCACAAACTCAAAATTCTACTGCCCATTCCTCTTACGTGAATCACCATGTCCCACTTATGTGCCTTTTAAATTGAATATTTACAGCAGGAAATGTAAGCTATGGTAGAGCACTTGCCTAGCATGTACAAGGCTTTGGATTTAGTGCTAGCTTGATAAAAATTAATGAATGGAAGATAATTCATATTTAATATATTAATAGGATTTGTATTCAATCTGGCCCCTCACTAGTTTTCTCTGTTAGTCATCCCTTCAAAACAACCATGCTTGTAGATTCCGTTTAATTTCTCTCTTGGTTCCTTTGGGCCCCTGTTAGTTCATTTTTTTTTCTTCTATTTACTTGGCTCTCACTGTGTTAGCCCTTGCTCTATAAATACAGTACATTTCCTTCCTCAGACTGGCATCACACCGCTCCTCATAAGATGTGGCTTTTACAAGAGTGTTTTTTTACTATGTCAGTTTTTGAGTTTTCTTTTGATTTGGGGTGTGTGCATGCATGTGTGTGTGTATGTGTGTGTGTGTGTGTGTGTGTGTGTGCGTGCGTGCATGCGCACGCGCTAGGGTATACTTGTTAAGGTCACAGGACAACTTTGTGAGGTAACTTTGTAGAGTCCTCTATCTGTGAGTCCTGGTCATCAAAGTCATCAAGTGTGGTGGCAATGCCCTCTCTCCCTAAGCCATCTCTCTACTCTGCCCTTAAATTTTTTTCTCCCCTCTTTTTTCTCTGCACTTCCCTTTGCGTAAATTTTGTTGCTTTTTCTGTAAGTTCACTAATGTCTCTTTTCTTCGGAATAGAAACTATTCTTTGTCCATTCCATGCAATTTCCTCTTAAATCTTAAATTTTTATTTATAAGTTTTGTTTTGAAAATCCTCAAATTCATTTACACTCACCACATTCCTTTTTTCATACATATTCTGGACTATACAAAGAGCAGAATGAAAGAATCACTTTATATGTTGTTCCCTGCTAATTGTGTCATTTCTTAGTGTCTCCAGATAGATATGGTTTTGGTTATGAACCACAGTTTTACAGCCTCTTAAAATAGACAGTAGTTTCATTAAATGACAAATAGCTGTGAATTTTATATTCCTAGGTTTTAAATGTTGTTTCTTTAAAGAATATTGGACTTTCTCTAAAAGACAACTTGCTAATTGCATACTGGTTTGTTCCTTTCCAGACTTTCTAAGCTCAGAGAGGTCCATACATGTCTGGAGTAGCCTTCTCCCCCGCCCCCAGGCTACTTTCGCCTGCGTCTGTGATGTGACCCATCTGCGGTCCTCCTGGTTGTTTTGTAAATTCAATAAGGTGTTCCCCTTCATACTAGAGAGAATTTGTTAATTTTCTACCCAGTGTCAGCTTTGAGAATCATTTACGGTTTTATTCCTTGGTAACTTTATTTCCTTGGACTCTCATCCTTTTGGGAAACGCTCCCATTGTATACAAGTGTCCGTGTAGCTCCGGAGCCCGTTCGCCCTCTCAGCAGCTCTGCCACATGATCTCCAGTCACACGTGTTTTGCTCAAGTCCACAGGACTGCAAGGCGCTGTTTGGCTCTTCCTCACTGTGCTGCAATGAAACCGCTTCCTGCCGGAGAACCTCTGTTTCTTCTTTCTTTGCAGTCGTGGTCCCCACGCCTGAGTCTGAAATGGTCTTTTCCTGTTTTCTTTAGCATGTGGTGCTTGTTTGCAGTGGGAGGAGCATTCCGGACATGCTTACTCCCTTCCCTCGTGGTCAAAAGCAGATGTGGAATCATTCTAGAACGAGTTATAACACCTTTGCAAAATTCCAAAGCTCTCAAATACCAAAGCTATTTTTTACTCACTATTGTTATGAATAATCTTGTTTCTACTATGGAAAATATTATTTTTATTTCAACTCAAAGAGCCCATTACAACTTTAAATCAGAACTGGTTAGAAGAAAATGACATATCACACCTAACAAATTTTATAAATCAACAAAAAAGTTTTCTTGAGTATAAAACTGACTTCATATTATTGGATAACTGTAAATATAAAAATATTTTTAATGTTTCCTTAGAAGTATAAAGGAACAGTGACAGTGGGTAAGGACTAAAATAAACTTTTTGATCTAGAGTTTAATTTTTTCACATAATATTATTTTGGTCATGTTTCCTCCCACACTGTCCCCACCTCCCTACCATCCAATCCTATCCCTACCCCCCTCCATGTCTCTGTTTCTTACTCTCACTCTCTTGCTCTAGCCAAAGAGCAAACAACCCACGAAGAGAAAAAACCCATGAAGGGCATTAGCATTTTAAAACTTATTTCCTCTTACATTAGAGGATAGTGATACTGAACTTAGATTATGTCAGGAGTTGGCAAACATTAATGATAAAGAAAAGCTTTACAGGCAGTTAACTTACTATGCTCTGATCACTACTCACCCTCAGCCTTACATAGTTCAAAAGCAACCATAGACGATACACAAACAAAAGACTGGCTGTGTTTTTAGGAAACCTTATTTATAGATAGTGAACTTTAAATCTCATATAATTTTTATGCTCAAAATACTCTCCTTTTGATTTTTTTCAATTGTTTTAAAATATAAAAACTATTTTTAGCTAGTAGACTATAAATAAACAGGTGGCAAGTTTGGTTTGGCTCCTAGCTCATGGCTTTGACTACGCCTGCTGTCTAAAGTTTCCAGTGAGATGTTGGATCCACAGTAGATTGATGCATTGTATTTCAGTTGTGATATATTTACTTAAAACTATTCCCTATTATTAAGTTTAATAGTAAAGCAAACATGTTTGGGCCTATAGGACTTTTGAGAGAGACTGTAGTACAAAGGTTCTGTCAGAAGCTGGACACGATGGCGTGTGTCTTTATTCTCAGCTACTCAGGTTGAGCTATGGAGTTTGATATCAACTTGAGCAGCATAGTAAGTCAGTCAGTGTCTGTCCCCTTTTCTCCCTGTCTCTTGTCCCTGTCTGTAGCTGTCTTTTGCCACTTTGTGGGTTCTTCTTCCTTCTACCCTCCTCCACCCTTTCAACCCCTAACACTAGGTAGGAGAGAGATTCCTGAGTCTAATTTCTTTCTTTTTGTTTCTTCTTCGACCATGACTACCTCCAAACAGCAGCCAACCCCCCTAAATGACCAACAACCAGCCCTGCCTCTCTGGGGCCCTAGCCTTTAGATACCCTCTGAAAAGTCCCCAGAATTCCAGATGCCACATAATTGCAGAAACTATCTGCAATTATTTGCAATAGTAATATTGCAAAACATGCATCTGCTAGAGCACAAGGCAAATCATAGTCAACTGCTAGGGACACTGTAGCAGCCTCACATCCCAAACCTGGGTTTAAAGTGTAAACCTATTCTTATAATATTTCTGTGTTTTTTAAAGAAACCAAAATTCTCATAACATCTGTCTCTTGTCTCTGTCTGTCTGTCTGTCTCTGTCTCTCTCTCTCTCTCTCTCATACACACACATGAATGCACACATGCATGCATGTGCAGCCCAGACAAAAACATTACACCAGAGCGTCCTCAGCCAGCTAGAAAATGGGTAGCTTATACCTTGTCTCCTTCCTCTGTGATGAGTTCAGCACGCCTGTTAATACTGTTCTGAAATTAGCACATATACTTCCTCCAAATTTAGTTATCATATCAGTTACTTTTATCACTGCAGTGACAAGATGCCTAATGAAAGCTACCTGGTGAAGGCAGCGCTTACTTTGTCTCATTTTCTGAGGGTATAATCCATGCAGGAAGCATGGTGGCAGAAGCATCTGGCATCCTCTGTTAGGAAGAAGAGAGAGGTGAATTCTGGCATTTAATTCACTTTTGGTCCAGGATCCCAGTCCTTAAATTGATGACATGGTCATTTAGAGTAGGTCTTCTCACCACCGTTAACCTAATCTAGAAATTTCCTTACAGATTTGTCTCCTAGGTGAATCTAGATCTGTCCAGTTGACGTGACAGTCACTGTTAACCACCATAGTTATTTTCTGATGAAGTTGACCTTGTTTTAATGAACAAAAAGTTCTCTATCGTGTAAGATTTTAAACTTACTAATTCCACTTACAAGATTCTGGATTTTCTACTCCTAGTTTTCAGTCCTGGACCAAAGCTTCCTTCATCATTGATGCTCTTCTGGAATGCCTTCCATGTATCTCAGTTGGCCTATAGAATAGAAAATACATTTGAAAGCCATGGCTGTCCTGAACTCACTAATCAGTTTGTAGACCAGGATAGCCTCTGCCTTTGCCTCGAGTCCTGGGATTAAAGGCGTGTGTCACCACCACCACCACCACCACCTGGTTTTCAATATATTTCAAACAGAGTTAGTTCTTGTCTTTAACACTGACTTTAACCATAGCAAATTCTAAATATATAATTTATTTATATGTGGTTGACTGAAAGATAAGGAAGTAAAAAGAATCTGTTGCATAATTTGTGCCGATATCTAATATGCTAACATATAAATCATCAGACAGTGCAATGTAAATAACTGTACACAGAAATACTTGTTCTTCAGCAGTTTAGAAGTGACTATATATACACTTTGAAAAACAAGCTATAAAAATAATTTATTTCCTGTATGATTTAAGAGTAACTTACAAACTTTGTGACCCACTACCCCTGAATCTGTGGGTTGTGATCCCTTTGGCAAACTTCTACCTTCAGAACTACTTATATTACAATTCATAACAGTAATAAAATTTGGTTTGGGGTCACCACAACAGGTAGAACTGTATTAAAGGATCTCAGCCCTTAGAAGGTTGAGAAACACTGCTTTAGAATGTTTTCTAAAAAGGTGTTATCACAGATACAATTACACAATAAAAATTTTTAATTCTGCATTTGTAGGTTACTTATACAACTCTCTGCAAGCTCCAGAATTTGGCGCTGTAAATCCCCAGAAAGCAGGGAGCCTCAAAATCCTACAGATATACTCATTTTAATTCGTTGGCTGACCCCTAACTTCCCATGCTAGAGGACACTCCTGGGATGTAGTGGAAAATAACATCTGTAGTGGAAGCTGTTTCTAGTCAGATTTGGAGTTTGGGACCTTCGAAGATAGCGTTGGTTTGATTGATTAATTGATTGATTTTTATTTTTAAAAAACAACAGATTTTCCAATTCAAGCTCAGAAATGTTCTGCTTTAGTAGTCAGTAGTATGTCCAAGGCTTTAAGGATTTATCCCAGAATTAAGGAAAAACTTAAACAAAGCCTCCCTGATAAAACAAGGCTTCCGTTTCCAGAAGCTTGGGATATCAGGCAGCATTTAACTGCACAGTAGCAGAGAAATGAGCATCATTCAGCAAAGATATCATCTATAGTGACTGCAGCACACCATCCATATCGTTCCTTGTGACAAGACAGATAAATTACCATATAAGAGGAAAAAGTCTAGACGTTGAGGTCAGTAAACAGTAACTTAAAATAGGCCTGAAGAATATTTCAGTTGTTAAAGGAACTTGCTGTCAGTCCTGAAGTCTTGTGTTCAATCCCTGGAACCCATGAAGTAGAAAGAAAGAACAGACACCTGCATGGAAGGAAACCAGTTCCACAAAAATGTTCGCTGACTTCTCCTACGCAGCTGTATCCTACAGCCCGTTATTCTCTCACAACGTCTCACTGTGTTACCAAGACTAGGCTCAGATTCAAGCCTTAAAAGTCTTTCTATCTCAGTATCTTAAGTAGTGGCACTACCCAGCTTTAAAAAGCTGTAACCTCAGAAATCTGTTTTCAATCAGTGTATTCTTTGAAAATAAAGATAAAACAAATACAAATTCAGACAAATGAAACATTAGGTAATTCCACATCAATATAAGTACACTATTAAAATGTTGAGAATTTTTAAACTAAGAGACAGTAAGTAGTATTAGATAGAAAGTTGGTTCTATAAAAGAGATGAAACCTCTCAATAATAAATATAAAAATAA
This sequence comes from Uromys caudimaculatus, assembly GCA_028551405.1. NCBI lineage: Eukaryota > Metazoa > Chordata > Mammalia > Rodentia > Muridae > Uromys > Uromys caudimaculatus. The sequence goes on from CM052706.1 coordinate 61,969,232, forward strand.
ATATTTCTTTTTTGTTTTGTTAAAAGACAGTTGACTGTGCTTTTATAATGTATATAGTAGTTTAATGTGTTATTACAATATAAAAAGGGAGAATTACAGTATATGCATGATATTTCAAGATTCTTGCTTGTTAATAACTTTAAATAAGTTGTGATAATTTGAAAATGCATATTGTAATCTCTAAACTGTTAAAGCACTGAAAAATATTTTACTGAAATCAAGGCAATGAAAGATTAAAAAGGGACAGAAACAGTAGAAATAGGAAGCATTTAAATGGTAAAACATTTTGTACCCAAGCATTTCAGAATTTACATTAAGTATAAACGGACTAAACTCTCCAATAAGAGTCAAGTTTCAGAGTATGTAAAGATGTAAGGCCCTAGCTATATCATATCTACAGATCAGGCATTTAAAATGAGAAGATTGAATTAAACACAGTATGTAGCACTTTCCTTTTATGCTTTCATTTTATGTCTGTTATACTTGGTCATCTGTAAGTCCAAGAATAAGGTATTCAGCAAAAATAGTTTAGGGGGCTTACAGGCAGGTGCTAACACCTGCCCTTGGGGAATTACTTTCCTGTCATCGAGTACTTTTTTATACTCGATTTTAAAGCTAAAAGTTGCTTAAAGTACATTTTTCTTTTTAAGGACTTACAGTGAAAAGACGACTAAAAAGTTTTGTCACTGTTCTTCAAGACGTACATATTTTGGTAATCCTTACATCCTGCTTAATTCTGTGTCACATTAATGTTTAAACACTGTAAAACATTAAGAATACCACAGCTGTGTTCAATTTAGATAGCTTTTGATAGAGCTATGTTCCAAAGCCTCTCTTTTTCTAAAGTGCTTTTTAAATTTTAAAATGTATTGAGGATTTAATTTTATACTATGTAAGCATAATCAGAAATCATTTTATATTTTGGTTGCGAGCCTATCCCTTAATGGCTGAGCCATCTCTCAAGCCCCAGGAATCATTTTAGAATAATAATAGTCATCTTTCACTTTCTCTTCTATTCACTTTTTTATTGGTGTTGTGCCAAAACCAAACTGGGGATTTGGCTAGTTTAGAACTCTTAAATTGAATGCCCAAGAGTCAGAAGTAGATAAAAAATAATAATAATAATAATTTTTATAACTATTTTCAGCCTTTTCATAAATATATTTTATGCTTAAATTTCTTATTACTAACTGGCTAAATATTCACTGGCTAATTAAATATTCACATTTGGAGATAGCTGGAACAAACATTTTCCATTCAATAGATAGCCACATGTTTCTTGTAAAATGAGTCTCTAAGGACAATCAAATGACGTTTTCCAAAATCTTTGACATCAGTATTTTGGTTCTTGAAGATAACTTGGTTTTTTTGCAAGTATGACAGGGGAGTTCTCAGGTGTGTGAGGTTGTATTTGTCTCCACCTAAATAAGAAGGTTAAATCTTAAGTTAATTAGATGATTCATGACTGCTAAATGAGGGTAAAATTCAGAATATCCAAGGACAAAGAAACAAATGCAGTGCATTTTAAATTACTCTGCCTTTTATCTAACATGTTTTTATTCTCTCTCTCTCTCTCCTGCAGTAAACATACCAGTTTCAGAATATAGGAATGAGAGGCAAGGAAGAGAGCGCGGTCAGCAGAAGAAGGTCTGAATCACTTTGAAACCGTAAAGGGATGTAGCACCGATGCCAGACCACCCTGCCCACCAGAATGGACGAAGCGCCTCAGCATTAAATGGTAACCATCATTCTCCTGTCATGTGGTTCACAGACGGTTTAGAGCTCTTGGAAGGACTCCTTTCTAAGCTTAACTGTTGGCCGTACAACTACTGTGGAAGAACCTGTTAGTCTTACAGGTCACCCGAGTCAGGCTTCTTTGGTCCCTACTGCTTGTTTAGAAGAATTGCTAGGCTTTATTCTCCCTGCTTCTCAACAAGAAACAGAAGCTTATCTGAAAAGCAATGTCTCTGTCCCCCACCCTTCACCAAGCATGTTCTCCCTTTCCCAAAAGTAAGCTCAGTACCCTAAGGATTTAGTAGTTCTTTTCATAGACAATTGGCTTCTGAGTTATATTTTAGTTTCCTTACTTGATATCAGATTTGATCTTTTATACTTGAAATTTTAATTTCATATTTAGTTTCTTTTTTGGCCTTTTCTACCTTGAAACAAACAAACAAAAAAAAAGTTCAGGAATTGAAAAGGAAATGCATGAACATCCAGAATAGAAAAAATATTTTATTTTGAAGATCCTGTGAACATTTTTCTCCTCTTGATATTTAAAAGCCTGTTAGGTGGCAAGCAGGGCTGAGAACACATTTGGAAAGACTTGGGATAATTAGTTGCTTAACTCTTGATCTTGGGCCAAAATTGTTTGAATGTGTGTTTATAAAGATTCATGTTTGCAGCTTTTTCTGGTGTGCTAGTCATACTTTGTGTGTGGTCTGTGCATAGGTGTGTGTATCTGTGAATGTGTTCCAAGGTTGACAGAATCCTCCCTTATAGACTGAGGCAGTACCTACCTCTGTTTCATTTCTTTTGCAAAAGCGACTCAGGCGAGAAATGCTTTCTTTTCAGCTCCCAGTTTCAGGGTAGAGTCTCTAATTGCAGGAACCTGAGAGAGCTAATCACACCCATTGTAAGAGCACACAAGAAGTGAATGCATACATTCATATGCTCAGCTCAGCTTACATTCTCCACATTCAGGATCTCCCTGCCTGGAGAATAGTGCTATCCTATAGTGGGTAGGTCTGTCTTCTACCTCAGTTAATCTAGTCAACATAATGCCCCAAAGATACGACCACAGACTACACTGATCTAGACAGTTCCAGAAACTGTCTTCCCAGGTGATTCTAGGTTGTGTTGTTAGTTGGTAATTAAAATTAACCACCAGAAGTAGAGGTTCCCAGTTGAACCCAGATCTTGCCAGTTTAACTAGGCTAGCCATTTGCCTTCTGCTTATCTCCCAAGCCCTGGTATTACAGGAGGGCTGTTACACCTATGTAGCATTTATGTGGGCACTCTGAATCTGAATGTACATCTTCATGCTTACAAGGTGAATGCTTTATTTTATTTTAATTTAAAAAAAAAAAAAACTTATATATTCTGCTCACAGTTTCCCCTCCCCCAACTCTTCCAGATCTTTGCCACCTCCTCATCCCCCAACTCCATGATGTATCTTTCTCCATCTCTTTAGAAAACAAGCAGGCAAAAAAACAAAAATCAGAATAATTATAATAAAAAGAAATACACACACACACACACACACACACACACATACACACACAAAGTCTTTAACAACACGAAGTCAGAAACCATAATATGCAAGCAAAATTCCGGTAAAGCAAACAAACAAACAAACAAACAAAATGCCCAAACAAAGCAGTGTGAGACAAGTCTACAGAAATAGCCGAGATCATTTCATTTTGGCTACCTACTTCTAGACATGGAGCCTACTCTTACACATGGCTAATATGCCTAGTGAGACTCTGCTGGAGAAAACTAATATTTCCTTCCTAAGTGGATGTCAGTTGGAGATAGCTTTTTATTTAGGGGTGAGAACCTGTGTCCACTTCCCCTCTCAGTACTAGGACCCCATCTGGCTTGAACCTGTGCAGACCCTGTTCCTGCTGCCACAGTCTGTGGGTTCATATGTGCATCAGTCCTGTGGTATCTGGAACACATCGATTCCTTGGAGTCATCCTTTCCCTCTTGCTCAGAATCTTTCTGCCTCCTCTTCTGCATAGCTCCCTGAGCCCCGAGGGAAGGAATTTGATGAAGACATCCCATTTAGTACTGAGTGTTCCAAAATCGCTCACTCTTTGCACATTGAGGACATTTTATTCAAACCAGCATATGCTGCTTTAGACTATTAGGGTTGTTTTTAAAAGAAAATGTTTTTTTCTAGATGACTTGGAAACAACAGAAGTTTGTCTCTCATGCTTCTGAAGGCTAGAGAATTTATGATAAAGGCACTCATGGACTAGAGTCTTGTAAGAGCATATATCTTGGCTCATGAATGGTTTCTTGTCATTGTATCCTTACAGAAGGCACACACAGGTTTCTAGCCTTCCTTGTCTGAGGGCACTAATCCATTAATCAGGAAGCTACCCTCTTGACCTAATTACCTGTCAAAGGCCTCTTTTCCAAGTACTAAAACATTGTCCACTTAGAATGTGGGAGAGATCTAAGTGTTGGTTCTGTGACATGTGCATTATGCTTAACAATCCTGACCCTGCTTGACCTAGGTTTTATTGAAGAGTACTTTTGCTTTTATGGGAAACTTATCCTCAAGAAGTTAATAGAATTGATCATTATCAAATGACTAGCTAAAGATAGAGCTAGGTTGGCCTGACTCCTTAGCCATCAGTTTATTCTACCTTGACTTTATTCCACTTTGTAAAGATTTAAATAGAATCTACTGGACTTGTTCCTTTTGTACCTAGTTGCACATGAGACAGTCTTGCCATTAGCAGTATTCTTGTTGCAAATAGGCAAAACTCTCTTGAAAGATGTATCGTTGGTTTTTCTGAAGCATTTGTTTTACTTTATCAGTAACTTAAGAGTCTTTATTTCCTCAATAACTTAAACATACTCAGTATGTATAATTATAGATTATTATATTAACTGGACAGTTGAGAAAGGTAATCACCAAAATGTCAGTTAATGTTGAGTAACAGACCTGTGGCCAATTTTACATTCCTCATAACATTATAGAATGTTTTAATGTTTGCATCCAGCTTGTGCTCTAAATATTATAAAAGAAATGTCATTTTTATTTTTATACAAATGTAACCAAAAATTCAGTGATCTTCTCTAAGTCAGTGGTGGAGATGTGTTTTGGGGTTATGGCATTGTTCTTGCTAACTAGTGTGCCACCGATACCTTGAATCCTGTGTTTTTGAAGAATGCGACTATCATTCTTTAGTTTCAGACGTATTTTTCTAGACTTTCGTTGACATGTAACTACTCTTAAGTTTTTAAAATTCTTTACTATTGGGATAATTGCTACAAAAATACTTCACAGTAGAGTAAATTACTAAGAAATGAATGTATCACGGAGAAAGCCTGCCTCCGTGCTTGCCTGCCCAGCAAGGCAGTGCAGAACACTACTGTGCAGTGACACCCTTGTCATGCTGTGTGGGACCCATTCCCCTCTGAGAACAACATGGCAAAATGACCCTGAAATTGGTCAGGTTTCTCTGGACAGCTTCTGTGGGTTGGGTTTGGTTTGATGGTGCTCCGTTGTTGTTTTTAGTTGGTTTTGGAAGTGACTTCTTCACTCAGTGCCTCACTCTCAGGTGAGGAGTGCTGGAAGAAGGCAGGACGGGTAACAGTGTGACTGAGATGACTGTGTGGATGTGGAGAACACGTGTTCATCATTTGATTCACTGTGCCAACTGTAACAAGAACCAAATGTTGAAGCTGATTACAGTCGGAATATGCCTAAACATATGAGTGACAGAACAGCGCAGTGAGTGCAGAGACTGCTTCATTTCTGCCTGCAAGGGAAATTCAGTCCCTATTTTTAAATGTTTCTCTTTTATTGCTTTATATGTATAGGTGTTTTTCCTACATCTATGCTTGTACACTTGTGCATGCCTGATGCCTGTGTGGGGCATCTGGTTTCCTGGAACTGGAGTTACAGATGGTTGTAAGCCACTAAATGAGTACTGGGAAATGAACCCAGGTACGCTGGGAAAACAGCCAGCTCTTGTAACCACTGAGCCATCTCTCTACCCCATCTTCCATGTTTTTAAATGGTGAAAAACTACAAATCTGCAAAAGTGCTTGCAGTTAGGCAATCTTTTCATTTCTAACCCTAATAGTATGGATATTAGCAGCTAAATAAAGGAGGAAAAAAATCTCATTATCATTCTGGACTGTAACTTTTAACAAATAACAATTTGGTACTTGGTCATCACAACAAAACCCTTAGAAAAATGCCAGTTATAGAAATGAAAAGAAGCGTATCACTAAAGAAACTTGTTTTTCTTGGATTCAGGCCTGACTTTTGTTTCCTTCTATTGGTTTGCTGTATAAAAGAGAAAACCCATTTAGGCTCTGTAGCAGACACTAATGATGTATTGTAGGTCAGTGCACACCTTGTGCCAAGAGGGAAACAAGACACAGAGCTTTTGTTTTGATGCAAAAAGAAGGAAATGCCATCAGTATCTTTATTTGCAGATTGGTTTCTTGCCTGCTTTTTCATCTGTATTCTACTGTACATCTGCCAAGAATGTAAAGGCACCAATACTCCTGGACACTTAGACAATCCCCCCATCCCCCAATTATCCGGCAGGTATTCAAAAACTAAAACAGCCAGAGTGAGATTCTCCCTCACACCGGAGAGAATATCTATAATAAGAACACTTCCGTTTGCATTCCTTTTGATGTGTGATGAAAGAGGACAAAAGAAACTAAGCTTTGGCAAGAACATAAAGGAGCTGGAGTCTTATGTATTGCTAATGGGAATATGAAATGTCTGTCATTATGTAAAAGATTGGTGTTTTATCAGAAAGGTAAGGTTGGAGTTGCCATGTGACACAGCTGACTTAATGTTTGGTACACATCAAAAGTAATGAAAACTGGTCTCAGACATTTTACACAAATGTATACAGAAGGAGTATTGATCAGATCCCCCAAAAAAGGAAACCATCTGACTGTCTATCAGCAGATGATTGAGTTAACCAATGGTAAATCAGTATCTGAAACTTAACTATGTAGATAATAAGGTCTCATGTAATCCAGATTGGCCTAGAGCTTCCCTTGCCAAAAATGACCTTGACCTTCTGAAACTCCTGCCTCTACCTACTGCGTGTTGGGCTTAGAGAGTCATGTGTCTCAATCACCCCTTCTTCAGTGCTGGTGACCAAACCCAGGGAGGGCTTCATGCATCCTAAATAAGCCTGCTACCAACTCAGCTATTATTCCAGCCCTAGCAATATACTTCTAAATGGCTCATGGCTCTAAGAGGAACTCAAAAGGGAAATTATAAAATATTTTAAATTTTATGAAAATGTAGCCTCAGCATCTCAGAATTGTGGGATATTGCTGAAGCGATGTGAGATTCAAGCTTTAGGTGCTTAATTAGCAGAGAGAAAGGGACTCAAACCAAGAACTGAAGTGTTTGTGTTATGAAGATAGAAAAAGCTGAATAAATTATACCTAGAGCAAATAAAGAAGGAATTATTGAAGAACAAAAATTACTGAAACTAGTAGAAAACAAAAACAATAAAATTAACCAAAAGATGATTCTTAGAAAAGGTGAATAAATTGTCCCTTTTGCCCAAATGATGAAAAAAGAAAGCCATAAATTACTGAAAGAATGAATAGGGAAATATTAGTGCAGCTCTTACACATATAAAGGAGAAGGAAGGAACTGTAGTAACATTATGCCCATAAATTAACAGCCTCGAAAGGAAGCATTTCTTTTTTTTTTTACATAAATTTATTTATTATTATAAGCAAATGATTTGTATACCTTTTTAATGTACTTAATCCCAGGACTTTCACTCAGAAGGCAAAGAAGCAGACAGATCCCTATGAGTTCAAGGCCAATCTGGTCTATACAGAGAGTATCAGGCCAGCCACAGCTGCATAGTGAGATTCTGTCTCAAACCAAAAAACAAAACAAAACAAAACTCCAATGTAAAGAAAGGAATCACATGTGAGAAAATTATGAGATTTTGCAGAGTAGATAGATGTATATTCATAAGTAGATGTATATTCATAAACAGATCAAAGGAAGTTAAAACCACAGTTCAAAACCAAGCAAATTTTGTCTGAAGAATCTAGAAAAGCTCAGTTATTATACTCACTGAGTACTTTTTTTTTTTTGATACTTTATTTACATTTCCAATGTTTCCCCTTTTCTGGGTCTCCTCTTTGGAAACCCCCTATCCTCTCCCCCTCCCCGCCTCTATGAGGGAATTCCACCTCCCACACACCCGCCCACCCATCCCCCTATTCCCACCTTGACATTCCCCTTTACTGGGGCCTCTAGCACCCTCAGGCCCAAAGTCCTCTCCTTTCTCCCTGATGGCCATCGAGGTGATTCCTCTGCCTCATATGTAGTCCAAACCATGGGTCAATAGATGTGTATTCTTTGGTTAGTGGTCTGAACTCCAGGACGACCAGGGGGAGGGTTAGGCCCATTGACGCTCTTGTGAAAGGAAGCATTTCTTGATAGACTCTAAAGAATCTTATAGGTATTGAAGAAATTTAAATTGACATTAAGTTTTTATTAAAGACAATTCCAGTATTAAATGCCTTTTACTAAGAATCCAAATCAATAAAATATTTAATAAGGAAATTATCAGCTCTATGCAAATTTTGCTAACAGAAGACAAAACACTTTTTAAACCATTTTTTAAAATGTATTTTATGTATATAAATTGTTTTGCCTATATATATGTAAGTATATTACATGTATGCCTGGTGCCCATAGTGGCCAGAAAAGAGTGATTGATTCCCTGGACCTACAGTTACTACTTGCTGTCAGTTACCATGTGTGTCCTGAAAACTGAACACTGGTCCTCTGCCATTGTAGTTAACCATGAAGCCATCTCTCCAGCCCCACTTTCCAACTCATTTTATGAAGTCGGTAGTGTACTAAACATAAATAGATTACTAGAAAGAACACTAAAGATACAGGCACAGGAAATCCTCAAGAACATATTTAAAAAATCTAACCAAACAGTAAGTAAAACTGATAATACTTTGTGTCTAAGTGAGCTTTATCCCAAGAATATAGGTTCCTTTAATCTTCAGAAAAAAATTAATACAATTCTCCATCTCAACAAATTAATTTGGTATTTCTGGGCATAGTGTCTCATGTCTAAAATCCAAGATACTTGGAAGGACTAGGCAGGGGATTGTTGCAAGTTTAAAGCCAGCCTGAGATACAGAATGAGACCCTGTCTTAAATAATAAAAACAATAATAATTTTTAAAAAGCCTCAGAAAACCAGGAATAGAAGAGATTCCTTAACCTGGCAAGGGACATACATGCTTTCTATAGCTGGCATACTTAAAGCTGATATCTATCTGCATGCTTCTTTCCTAAGATTTGAAACAAGACAAAGATGTCATAGCCAGCTTACTAAAGAAAACAGGAGGCTCTCTGTATTTGCAAATTAAATTATTTTCTATGCAAAAAAAATCAGAAGTGTCTCAGGATACCCTGCAATACATGTCCCTCTGTCCTTCCTCTGTTGTGTTTTGAAGTCAGTAGTCTTTCACTTGCCTCTAGCTGCTAGCCATTTTATATAAATCACATCAGATTAGAAACTTAGTGAGAGAATTTCTTCTGTGACCACCAAAACTCGTAAGAAGGAAAGCTGTTTCCCCCAAAGCAGAGTCTCCATTATATAGTGTGCACATGGAAAATAGAAATAGGAGCTGCATGTGATCCCTTGGGTCAGCCTGCTCTGCATTTCCAATGTACACTTTGCAGAGTTACTCATTGTAATGTGTATTCATCCTTTTCCTAAAACTAGTATTATCTTCTGTCACATAACGAGAGCATTGGTAGAAACTACTTTTTCACACAAAAAACTGTGCCACCTACTCTTCATTGCCACTGATTAAGAAAACCATTGATTGATTTTTTTCATAGGGAATAATCGGGCTTTCCCTTGAGATTGAAAAAAAGGAAATAATGGGATGTAAAGAATGAAGATGACTGTGTGTTGTGAGAATGTTTATGCAGTTGCCATGGAAACAGCATGTAGGCATTCAAAACAGGAGCTTATATTCATGTATTTGTCAAATATAAATCAGATACGGGTTGTGTTTATTCTGTCTTAGCCTAAATTTAGTCTGACACATGGCTATGTAAAATATGCTCCTGCTTTATTACATTTGCTTAATGTTTGCAGGGGTCTAGAGATACATGGACTGCCGTATTTTAAAAATCACATACTTGAGGTATAGAAATAAAATTTGGACAACAAACAGCAGGTAATTCCTAAATCAAATAGCAGCACAGTCACAGTGCCCACTGCTATCTGTCCTGTCAGCTTCATCATTAAAAGAGCTAATTAATTTTTTCTTAATTGAAATATCTTCTCAATGTTGGACATGACTGATACTAGCTAATTATTTTTTGGGTGATTTCAAATGCAGAAATGCATAATTTGGTTAATTCTTAATTAATGTATATGATTTCCTGTCTCAAGGGGAACAAGGCTCAATAGATAACCCTAAATGACTATTAGACCCTTTGTTCACCGGATGATTGTCTTAAATTTCATGCTTTATAAATGGAGAAATGATTTTCAGAATTTGAGAAAAAACTTCAGAAAACTTATTTTGTGACTAATTCCAAAGATAATACAGAAAATGCAGTCCCTACGAGCAACCAGTGCCTTTTAGTGGACACACAAAGACCGCTGACCAGGCTGCTTTCAAAAAGGACTCTAATTACCCGCTTGTCTCTGGTACCATAGCCTTTCATTGCCAGTCTTACCGCCTATCAGTTTATTACCCTGTAGCTTTTCCTCCTTAATATTTTCTCAAAGACATAGTTAGTGGATTGCTCACAGGCATAATATCTTATTAAAGCAGTAATTGCCTATATAGCCCATAAATATAATAATTTAATGAGGCCAAATAGCTGTACAGATTGAACAATGAGAAGGCTCTAACCGAAGAAAGCTTTTCAGAGGAAATAAGGTTTAAGTCAAAATGTGGAAATAAAATTCTTTTCTAGGTAATATTTTGACAATGTATATTGAAAAAATAGAAATACATATTATCCCTATGTAACATATATATATCTTAAATCAAAAGTTGTGCTTCCAACAGTTTATCTTTAGAAAAACAAAGATATGTGCAAAGATTAAATTAGAAGACTGTGTACTACACCCTGTTTATGACAGAGAAATATTGGAAACACTTTAAACATATGGGTGAATAATAATCTTAGGGTAAATCTGGGAAATGAAAGAGTATAGAGCTATATATATATAAGTTGATTGATGTTATAGATATTTGTTCATATAGAAAAATGCCTGTGATGTATTGTTTAATAAAAAAGACAGAAGTTTCATTGGTATTCTATCACATCTATGAATCATTTTAAGGAAAACTGCCATCTTTGTTGAGTCTCCTAATTGAAGAACATAGTATGTTTTTCCATTTATTTGGGTTGTTAAACTTCTATCAGTGTTTCAGTGCTGTGCGCGTGCGTGCATGCATGCATGTGTGCGTGTGTGTGTGTGTGTGTGTGTGTGTGTATTGTTTATTTTTATGATTATCAGTGGAATACTGTCAGTCCCTACTGATGTTTCTCTGGAGTCAGGGTGCTTTCATATTTCTTACACTAGACCAACCTTTTCATACACTCAGAGATTTCACCAATAGAGAGTGGGCAGGTGTAATGTGTTGCAGCAAAATATAGTAAAAAGAAATTTGCTGAAAAACAAGTTCAGTAATGGTGCTTAATATTTTCTGTCAATGACAGATACTTAGTAGTAGTCTTGCATTGTTTAGTGAATCTATTTGTGTAAGTACACTGTGATGCTCACACAGTGAAAGACTTTCCCACACACTTATTAGAATGGAAACCTGTTATTAAGCTAAGCATAGCTATTTTGCACAATGATGTTTCTAAAACGTTCTCTCTCCCCCTCCCCCCGCCAATCTAATTCTAAGTACATGTACTTCTTCGGTGCACGTCAGAAGCACCTAAGCTACTTCTGTGTTGTTATCGCTTCCCTGCACCTCCTCCCCTCCCATCCCTTCCTCTTCCTCCTCCACCTTCCCCTCCTTTTCATTTTTGCGGTGGCAGAGATCTAACCTAGTGTGTCACTCATGCTAGGCAGACTGGATCAGTAGCTAGAATCCAGCCCTTTCAACTGCCTCTTAAAAATGGAGGCATTTGAGCTCTAGCTCACATTCACTAGTATGTATAGGAATGTAACTCACGTGTCTGTTCAACTGACCTGACCCCCCCCCCCCCGTCTTTCTGGAGGCTGGACCACCAACCAAAGAATACACATGGAGGGACCCATGGTTTGGACCACATATGTGGCAAAGGAGGGCCTTGATGGCCATCAGGGGGAGGAGAGGCCCTAGTAAACGGGAATGTCAAGGTGAGAATACGGGAGTGGGTGGGTGGGAGGGGGAATTCCCTCATAGAGGTAGGGGAGGGGGAGGGGATAGGTGGTTTCCAAAGAGGAGACCTAGAAAGGGGGAAACATTGGAAATGTAAATAAAGTATCAAAAAATAAAAATAAATAAATAAAAAGAACACTAACCTTGTCAGGTAATGACTGGTTTGATAACTCCTTGTACCAAAGTTCTCATTTGTAAAGCAAGGACAATAAAGCTTACTTACATGACCACAAAAAAAAAAAAAAATCACAAATCATAGTAAAAAATCACTAAGAATTGAGAACTTCTGAAGAAGGTAAAATAGAAGGAAACAGATTTTTTTCAGTTAGCCATAGATGAGTCCAAGTTCAGATCTTTCACAACATAAGAGTATGGTGTGGGCCAAGAGCAAGACAGAAGATTAATTTCCTTGTGTGTAAAGTAGGAATGGTGATTCTTTATAAAGTAGTGGGGAATCAGAAAAGATAGCAGTGATAAATGCTCAAGATGCTATTAGTAGTTATCAGTATTGTAATTCTAGTAACAAGAGCTTATCCTCAATTTCCATCTTCCCCTATAAAAGTGGGATGCACCAGTTGTGAGGACACAAACCAGTAAGATTTGCTGACAAAGGAGGAAACAGGAGAATCACAAGGTCTAGGCCAGCCTGGGCTACACATTGCATTTGGGAGTCTGAGGCAGGCAGGTCCCCGAATTTGAGGCCAGTTTGGTCTATAGAATTAGTTCTAGGACAGCCAGGGCTACACCGAGAAACTCTGTTTCGAAAAAAATAAAACAAACAAACAAAAAGTGAGATGCTCCTTACAATATCTCTTTCTACATCCCAAAGAATATTTATGCAGAACTTCTCCCATGACACATGATACCTTTTAATTAGACTAATTTACTCTAGTCTTTAAACTTTCCCATAGCTTTATATTTGGGCTACTTAGGAAAAAGTGGCAAAGAAAGTAGATGTCATTTTGGTTCTCAGTTTCCAGTATCCTTTGGAAGAACATGCTTGCACATGCACGTACACACACACACGCACACGCACGCACACACGCATGCACACACACACACACACACACGCATGCACACACACACGCACACGCACGCACACACACACGCATGCACACACACACACACGCATGCACACACACACGCACACGCACGCGCACACGCATGCACACACACACACACACACACACACATATGCAGAAGAAAGCTGTCGTTCTGTTTCCTGGTCCTCGCATTACTCATACATTCTCTGTTTTCAGTTGTTACAAACGTGAAATTATTAAGATATATTGATTCTTTTTATTTCTGTTTTGATTAAATAATTAAAGCCTAACACTAAGAGTATGGACTTAGTTTATATGACTGTGGCCTAGCATTCATTAAGGTCACACATGACTGGCTTCAGTCTCTCATGAAATGGACATTAACATTGTCTTCTCACTGACGTGGCTGCTCCCTTTGTTTAGTTTGTATAGAATGTAGTAGATTGAGTGTACTAAATGGTTTTTTTATTTAAACATTGCAAGTTTTTGAGATTCTATAACATCATATTTACTGTATTCTTTTACTTCTTTTATTTGTAGGATTGTCATATATGTAAGTTTTTCATATACATACACCGGCATACATGTTGAGCAACCTAACCTAAAATTCCAAACTATGAAATGATCACTAATCTATAATTTTTTGTGCTTGATGCCCAAGTTGAAAATTTTATAGCTTGAAACTTGGTGTGTGTGTGTGTGTGTGTGTGTGTGTGTGTGTGTGTGTGTGTGTGTGTGTAAAATGATTTAAGTACCAAATACCGTTTGTTACCTTTAGATTATGGATATGAAGTATAAAAGAAGCATCAGTTTTCTGCTTAAACTTCCGTCCTATTCTCAAGTTATCTTACGTATCTGCAAAAATCCCAAACTTCCCCTACCCCCCCTGCAATCTAAATCTGAAACACTTTCAGTCTTTTAAATAATTATTTCATAACAGGGATACCCTGATTATAAAAAAATTATAATTTTGCAAGCCTCTGTGCCATATTTCTAGACTGGAATACCTTATAGAAAATGCCACTACCAGAACCCACAGCAGGAGAGGCTGTAATAATAGAAAATCGCCTATGTCCTAAGAGATCTTTCCAAACTATTAGAATATTGGCCTTGTGACTTTTTAATCTAGAGACATACAATCTAAGATATTTGGGGCTTTCATAAATAGGGAGTCACTGTGAGCTTCCTGAAAAGAAAATTTTCTTGCAAAATGAATTAAGAAAAATTATTTTAATGAGCACATATAGATCCAGTTGGAGAGGGCCTACAGGCAAAGACTGCAGCAGGTGGACCGCCAGAGAGACCGGAGTATAAAAGGTGACCAAGGACATGACAAGACAGATGGCTGTGGAGACAAAAGAAAATAATCATCTGGATTTCACTGAGTGTTCTTAAATATATTACTCTACAAATAGTATAACAAAATCTTAAAACATGCTGGCATAGCAGTGTATGGAAATCTCTATATGTTCTATCAGAAATTAGGTACTCCAGGGACTACAGTGTACCGGTAGTGTGTGCATTAACCATTAACGTACCACTTCCTTTGCTCCTTTGTATGCTGGAACCCAGCAGGAAACACTGGCTTATCCCTGGAGAAGTATCTCTGTGGGACTTGCTTACTGAACGAAAAGCCTTTGTTTGAAACCAACTGACCCTTCTAACACGGCACTAATTTTTAAAAGAGCTTATTCAATTTAGTCAGACTTTGCCCATCTGGTAAGTCAGAGATAAATTAAGGTCAACAACCATATTGCTCTAAAAGAGCTGCAGTGGACTGGGGGGTAGGGGGACAATTAAGAATGTTTATTGAACAATTTGGACATTGAGTTGGGTCACTGACCACTTCCTGTATTGTGTTAGCTGGGTCAGCCAGTGTGATCTCAGTGCTTTTTGTAGGAGTGCAATACTGTTTAGTTTACAGAGTTAAAACGTGGAAAAGCGTATGGGATTAGAAACCAGATAGTGTCTCAATCTCTTGAATTGAATTTTACTTTGGTTACATTTCTGACGTTAGTTCAGAAATAAATCAATATAGAAACTAAAATTGGTTTGTATATAGTTAAAGTATATCCAAAGGGATATAGTTTTGACCCTGTCTTCACTGTTGTTCAGAATTAGTGGTTTTGATAGGAATAACAAATATAAATAATAAATTAATATAACAAGCCTAGAAATCTCTAAAATAAGACTGTAGTTTTCCCTTGAAAATACATCCGTTGTCACCTTGTCAGAATCTTCATTTAAAGTTGCCCTTCTCAGTTATGTGTTTTGTGTATCTATGTAGGGCATGTATGTGTACATGTTATATTTATATGTAATAGCATTGTAGTAGTGGCATTTACTTAATTAATCAAAATATTTTCTCTATGACCAAATACATTACTTCTCTTCCCCACTCCCCAACCCCCAAAACAACCTAGTCTTACTTGAGTAAGTGGCTACATAAGACAGGTAAGTTACATTTATGTCTTTTTCTTGACAAAAAAAAAAATCATAAATGCTTTTTTGTTTGGTTGTTTTTTATTTTGTTGGATTTTTTTCCTTTGGTTTTGGTTTTTGAGACAGGGTGTAGTAGTTTGAATATGCTTGGCCCAAGGAGTGGCACTGTTAGGAGGTGTGGCCCTGTTGGAGGAAGTGCGTCACTGTGAGGGTGGGCTTTGAGAGACCTTTCTCCTAGCTACCTGGAACTTAGTCTTCTCCCGTTTGCCTTCGGAACAAGATGTAGAAATCTCAGTTCCTCCAGTGCCATGCCTGCCTGGATACTGCCATGCTTCCTGCCATGATGATAGTGCACTAAACCTCAGAACCTGTAAGCCAGCCCCAATTAAATGTTGTTCCTTATAAGAGTTGGCTTGGTTGTGGTGTCTCTTCACAGCAATGGAAACCCTAACTAAGATGCAGGGTCTCAGTATTTAACTTTTGCTGGCCTGGACTTTACTATGCAGACCAAGCTGACCTTGAACTCCTAGAAATCCACCTGTCTGTGCCTCCTGAGTTCTGGGACTACAGA
The DNA here is from genome assembly GCA_028551405.1 of Uromys caudimaculatus. Lineage (NCBI taxonomy): Eukaryota > Metazoa > Chordata > Mammalia > Rodentia > Muridae > Uromys > Uromys caudimaculatus. Next base: position 61,985,404 of record CM052706.1, read on the forward strand.
TGTGCACTACTGTAGAAGTTCGGTCCTGGTTCTTCCTCCTAGCCCCATGCTCTCAGAAATAAGACTCAGATGCAAAATATATTTACAGATACCTTGGCCATATAATTAGGCTCTTCTCTTATTAGATCATAACTAAAATAATCCAATTATTTTAACCCACATTCTGCCACATGATTGGTTACCTGTGCTCAGGTACCATGTGTCTGTCTCCTCACATTTTCCCAGTTGGATCTCCCCTGGCTCTATCCCAGAATGATGTCCCGCCTTCTATTTCCTACCTAAAAGCCATAGGCCATCAGATTTATTATTGACAGGTACCACATCCATACAGATAAGATATTCTTCCTACACACTGCTATGCTCAGCCATAAATGCTTTCTTTAACCCCAGTGTTAGAGACCACTGGGCACAACTGTGTGTGCATACGCACACACATATTTCATGTAATAATATCCTGATCTCATGCTTAGATGGTTAAATTGCAAAGAAATCTTTGAATTTGGGTAAGGAAATCGTATCCTTACAAGGACAGAATGTATTTTATTCTAAGGGAACATATCTTGGGCCCCCGTCATCCAAGAGTAGGCATGTGCTACAGTTTATCTGTGGATACTTGGGTAGAAGTTAAAGCTGAGACATTAAGAGGTAGGAGGTGAAACCAAGTTCTTTCCAGATTGGGTTGAAAGAATGGAGCAGGGACTTGAAAGTTTATTTAGCAAGTGAAGTAAAAGCCATCATCAATAACTCACACGAATGCAAGTACCTAAAACTGTTAGATGGTAGTGTTAGATCCCCTGGGGCTTTACAGGCAGCTGTAAGCTACCTGCTGTGGGTGTTGGGAACGCCCAACCTTAGTCCTTTACAAGAGCAGGGCCTGCTCTCCTTGCTGATCCACTTATTATATACAGCTGCAACAACTTATAATATTAATCAAATAATAGAAGAGAATGAACATAGTTGTTCTTCCCATAGGCTTTGTTGGCTGTAGCCTAATTTCTATCTTTTTAGACTAGTGTTCAGCATACTTCAGGAACTGTCAGCTTCATCAAATCATTGGCTTCAAGAATGTAAACAGGCGGTCAGTGCTTAGCATGGGCAGGAACTCTGCTTAATCCTCAATACCAAAAATAGATTACATTTCAAAATTGCCTTCAATTTTTAAAACAGCTCTTTAAAATTTGTTTTGATATATATGAGTGTATACCTACGTGTATGTATGGGTGCCATATGCATGCCTCGTGCCTACAAGACACCAGAAGAGGGTATCGGGTCCCCTTGAACAGCAGTTATGGATAGATGTGAGCTGACATGTGAGTGCTTGGAACTGGACCTGGGTCCTCCGAGAAAGCAGCGAGTACTCTCAGCCACCGAGGCATCTCCGGTCCTCTGCTTTTCAGTCTTTGGTATGCAACCTAAAACTTAGGTCAGCAGCGCTGAAGGAGACCAGAAAGATGGCAGTTCATCAATGTCATCATTATTATTGGTGTTTATATGTTTAATTAACTGATTCTCTCATATATCATACCCCAACTGCGTTTTCCTTCCCTCCCTCCCCCCTCATCTCCTCCCTCCCCACCCACTCCTTTTCCCTTCAGAAAAGGACAAGCCTCTAAGGGATATCAACCAAACATGGCATATCAAGTTGTAATAAGCCGAGGTACCTCCCCTCATATTATGGCCACGTGAAGCAACCCCATAGGAGGACGAGGGTTCCAAAAGCATCAGAAAAGGCCCCTGCTCCCTCCATTAGGAGTCCCACAAAAACACTAAGTTACACAACTATAAAATACACACAGAGGGTCTAGGTTAGAACCATGTGGCCTCCCTGGTTGTCAGTTCAACCTCTGTGAGCCCCAATGCACAGAATTTGTTAATTCTGTGGCTTTTCTTGTGGTGTCCTTGACCCATCTGGCTCCTGCTTCCCCATCTTCAGCAGGATTCTCTGAACCACACCTAATGTTGGTTGTGGGTGTCTGCATCTGTTTCCCTCAGTTGCTGGATGGAACCTCTCTGATGACAAAATGGGTTAGGCACCAATCTATGAGTATAGCAGAAAGCTATCATTAGGCATCATTTCATTGACTTGTGTGTGTGTGTGCGCATGCCAGTCATGTATGGTTCTGTCTAGGTCTCTTGGCCATCTGGCCTCTGGTTTCTGGTCCTTCAGGCAGTGTCAGGGATGGGCTCCCTCTCATGGCATGGGTCTCAAGCTCAACTAGTCATTAGTTAGCCGCTTTCACAATTTCTGTCACACCTGTACCCCAGCACATCATGCTAGCAGGACAAATTGTAGGTCAAAGGTTTTGTGGTGTCCCAAACCCTCCATTGGCTATCTTGCCTGGTTATAGGAAATGGTTGGTTCAGGCTCTGCATCCCCCATTACTAGGAGTCCTAGCGAGGGTCACCTTAGCTAATACAGTCCTGGGCATTTCCATTCCACTAGGTTTCTACCCTGCCCCCGAATTGCCCTATAGTTTCACTTGACTCTCCCAGTACTCTCTCCCTCCATCCTTTCCCTGCCTGGTTGTTCCTGTTTCTGTCCCCATCTGCCCCCCCAGTCTACGAAATATCTGTAGTGGGAGTGCAAACTTGTACAGCCACTTTGGAAACCAATAAAATGGTCTTTCAGAAAATTGACTATTGATCTGTGTCAAGACGCAGCTATACCACTCCTGGGCATATACCTAAAGAACCCTCCATCCTACCACAAAGACACTTGCTCAGCTATGTTTCTAGCAGCTTTATTCGTAATAAGAGACTGGTAACAACCTAGATGTCCCTCAACTGAAGAATGGTTAAAGAAAAGGTGATACATTAACACAATAGAGTATTACTCAGCTGTTAAAAAAATAATAACATCATGAAATTTGCAGACAAATAGATGGAACTAGAAATAATCATCCTGAGTGAGGTAACCCAGACCCAGAAAGACAAACACAGTGTGTTCTCACTTATAAGTGAATATTAACTGCAAAGTAAAGAATAATCGTTCTACAGTTTACAGACCCAGAGAGGCTAAGTAACAGAGAGGGCTCAAGGGGATGCCTGGACGCCCTGAGAAGAGAAAATGACATTTCTAAGATGCTCAAAGGTGCTGCCAAAAGTCTAGCTAGCCATTCTTTTGGCTAAATAGGTGCAGTTGGGCTGAGTAGAGTATTAATAAGACAGGGTTTCCCATAGTCCATAATACCGTTGACCTTGCTGTGTAGCTGAGGTCCTGATCCTCCTGCTCCTTCCCAGATGGCTGTGGTTGCAGGAGTTTGCTGCCTTACCCAGCTAAACAGTTTTGTTACACACAGCTCTCACCTTCTTATTCTGAATTTATTCTTTCCTAAATATTAGCTGTTTATGGCATTTAGTTTGCCATTTCAAACTATTTCATAATATTTACTCTTTCTGTTGCATCTGCAAGTTACACCTCTTTTTTAGTGAGAACTCTGTGCTTTGTTTTAGGGCTTTAGTGGTATGCCCCAAAGGACCTTTCCTGCTTCTCTGTGTAAGAAAATTAAATCACCCAAACCAGTTGAATAGAAGAGACTTTCCCACTTTATTAGTGAACACAGGCTTTGGAATAAGACCTGGGCTCTGTGACCTTGGGAAAGTTACTTGATTTCTTTGACATTTCAATTTTTTCTTCTGTAAAACCAAAATAAAATGAAAATGTTCTTAGTCTGTAAAATACCAAGATAATTGGAATAACTAGTGATTGACAATATGTACTAAATACCTAGTGTCGTATTATAAAGACTTACAGAATAATTAATATTTGACAGTTTGTAGCTAAACATTGGGATGAAGCAAGCATTAATAGTGATTTAATTTTCTTGGTGTCCGGCATTTCATTACCAGTATTCTAAGAGAAAAGGTATGAATTGATGTCTTTTTGTTTGGTTTCGGGTTTTGATATGGAGTCTTTATGTATAGCTCAGGTTGCATAGAAATTCAACATCTTCCTGCCTCACCCTCCACTAGCACTGGTGAACTGATATCTGTGAAAGAAATTAAGGACTAAATTTGTGTTTTCACTTCTGCTTTGCTCTATGTTTACACAGGTAATTCAGTGACTTTGGAGGACTTAGAGTCAACCCACCTCTGAAAGTCCATTCGAACCCTTGTATTAGGAAGAGAATACATTTACATACCCAGCCATATCCCTTTGAAGGACACTGGTTCCATTCTACTCTCCTACCTGGATTTGCTAAGCTGTCAGCCCAAACAGTGCCATCGTTGCCTTGTCCCAGAATATTCTAGTCAGGGGGCAATCATCAGGAGCAACACAGCTGCACATCGGAGAGTGTGACATAAAGCTGGCACCACACTGGCAAGCTTGGGAGACAATGTCTGCTCATCAACTGATATTTTTAAGCAGCACCTTTGATTTAGACCAAACCTACTGAAGGTTTTCAAATAAGTATTTTAGTTGCTGCTCAAATCTTTCATGCTATTTCCTAGTGCATTCTGAAATATACATATATAATCTGAAATCAGTTTTATGAAATTTCCCTTTTTCTGTTATATTAGTTTCTTATAGTGAGCATAAGATGTTTGCCCAGTTAGATGCTTCACAGCAGAGATTGTCTTCAGTAGCACATGTATTTTAGAATAATGTATTAAAAATAGCTATATATCAATATGAATTCTAGCTGATGGAATCCTCATCTGTAAGAATACAGTCTCAGTGCCCCTGGGCTTAGCAGTGCAGAGCCTCGATATCATCTGTCACACTTCAATGCTAATTGAAATCAGTCAGCCTATATTTCAAGATATCTGTGCATATTACCAACCATCTGGCTGTTCACAAATAATGAAGACATTTAATATCAAACCTGGATAATGTACTACCCTCTCAGCCCTAGAGAACAAATCCTATATAGGACACACATAGTCTTCCCCTAGTGTTTGTTTGCAACAGACTGGTCATTGGAGTCCCCAGACTCCTAACAATTTAATGCAATCTATCCTGCATGACTGAATATGTGATAGACATTCAAAATGATTCTTGCTGTATTCATTCAGAATTGGAAAGACAGAGCAAGGTTGATACTTGACCATTTGATCTAGAATATCTAAAGTACATTGCCTGTAGATAAAGGGCATATACAACTGCTTTTATTAACTTAGTGCTTTTTTAAATTATTAAAGCAAGAAATATTGAATAAAATATTTATGGTGAAAATAAGCATTTCTGCTTAACACTTTATTACTTATTACTCTTTATATCTTTAAAATTAAGTTTATGTTTATTATTTTTAGCAAAGTTGGAATTTTACATATGTATAGTCTTTTTACCCTAAATAATAATTTATGAAGTTTTCAATTAAGTAATCACTTCTACTGTATAATACTAATAACTGCATAGTTATAATATATAACAAAAGCTGTATAATATTCTGGCACGTTATAATATCATCTTAAGTTACCAGTTTCTTGTTCTGAGACACATTTCTCTCATTTCCCTGTTGTAAGTAACACTGTAGGAACGTCAGTAGATACTTATTTGTGCATGCAGTTTAATCTTTGGGCAGATCTTTGCCTTCTAAGCTAAATGCCTAGGAGTTGATTGCATCGTCAAAAGGCATGTAAGCTTTTGGTGAGTTTTGTTTGCTTTTATTTTGTTTCATACAGGGAAGAGTGATATTTTGATATGTATTGCCGTAGCACTCTTGGAGAAAAAAACAAAACTTGTATCCCTACAGTCTGATTTGTTTTGTAGTTTAGAAGCGTGTGGAAAAGGCATACAGCCTGTCGAACAGTTATGCATGGACTCCTTTGTCACAGTTTTAGAGCACTTTGGTAACTGACTAACTGGCTCTCACTGTTACCTTTACTTCTATGGATTTTCAATAAGGTTTTTGCTGAGATGCTTTGGTGAATTTCTCATACTTTTGTCAGCTTCTATCATGCAGAAGCAATGGGCTATATCCTCTTTTGAGTGAGATATTCTAAGTAGTAATCAATAGCGTTGGAGCGGTAGTGGTGGTGATGGTGGTGACGGTAGTGGAGGTAGTGGTGGTGCTGGCGGCGGTGGTGGTGGTGACCGTTATGGTGGTGGTGGTGGTGCTAGTGGTAGTGCTGGTAAGGGTTGTAATGGCAGTGGTGATGATGGCAGTGGTGGCCGTGATGGTGGTGGCGGTGGTGGTGGCCGTGATTGTGATGGCGGTGGTAGTGGTGGGTGGTGGTGGTGATGGCGGTGGCAGTGGCGGTGGTGGTGGTGGTGGTGGCAGTGGTAACGGTAACAGTGACTATTGAACCTTTTCCCTCCTTTGGAAAAAAATCCAATTATATTTTGCTTTTATTATATTTAAATTGTTAATCTCTTTGAATGAATTCATTTTTTTGTGTGTGGAGGAGGAAGAGAATGTTGATATTCACAATATAAGAAACAATAGTAAGTGTGATTAAAGAAGAAAAGTTATTTAACTGTTGTAATAATGAAAGAACTCCCTGTTGATAAATGTTCCAAATTCTAAGACAATCAGTTTGGTGGGTTTTGTTTTTAAATAGCTAATGAAGGTAGAGAACTTTGGAAATAATGAGCACCTTCCATATGCTACATACTGGCTTTGATGGACATTGCCTTTCTGTGGTGATGGGAGCTTGAAAGCCACCTTCGCCTCCGTAGGACCACAGTGTCTTCATATCCAGGCTCTTAAGTACACATGGGCACTGATGTAGCTGCATCAAGACAGCCCTGGGACTGATTCACTTAATCACAACTTTATATTCTACTGGGAAGAAAACTTGGGCAAAGGGATCCATTTCAATTTGCTCTATATGTGTTTATCATATATAGCTCTATGACCTATAAATGAGCATTTATCTGATACCAAACTCCTATTCCACAATCCATAATTTTCTCTGGCTTACAAAGAAAACTTTTATACTGACTTGCTTTTAAGATAGCCCTCAGTATTTAAACAGGCAATGAGTATACTCCCTATAAAGGAATAGCAAAGTTTAATCTTCTGTTGAGAGATTATTGAAAAATTTTAGGACTATGATTCCGTCATTTGTTGAATCATCTCATTTCCATTATTTTCTCCTCTGCCAGTGGCCTAATTAAGATTTTATTACCTTCCACCTGCAATTTTAGAACTTCCTCCCTATTAATCTCCTAAATACAGTCATTTTCCATATTGCAGTTCATTTATATCATACAGATATATTAATCTGAGTCTAAAATAATAGATATAATTATATTACCCTTCTGCCTAAAATATATATTTGATTGGCTGTTTTCCTAGATCTAGCTGCCACTCAACAATTTAAGTACTTTACCCCTGCCCTGTGTTGCGGCATTATCTGATGCATCATTGTCTAGGTGTCCCCTCGCCTTTAGGCCTCCCCTTGATAACCTTGTACACCCTCCATTTCCTCATCCCTGCCACCTCAGAGCCACAGACCACCTGCAAATTGTGCCATACTGAGTGGGCAGCAGTGGGCCATGTTAAAACCTGCAGCCTTTCTGGGTTTTTGAACCAAAAGGGAGCAACTAGGAAATTATGAGATCTGAGAAAAATGCACCCTGAAAGAAAATAAACTAATGCTCATTTTTCTTTTCTTTTTCTGCCTACGTTATTGACTGAGTCTTGAACCTTACAAGCTCAGAATAGACTCAGATCTGTCTGGCTAAAAGCAAAACATCTGCTCTGTGAGGAAAAAGAAACATTTGCAAGGAGATTTATAGTCATCTGCTGAAACAAAGAAAACTACTCAATAGAGAAAAATGACAGAATCAGGAAGCTCAGGATAAAATTCAGAATTACTTGACATACAAAGGACTGGGGAAATGGAGCTGTTGAAAGATGATCAGTTAGCTCCAACCCCCAAATGAGCCAGATGTTGGAATTAAACCAGAGTTTTAGTGTAGCTATTAGAGTTATTGTCAGCAAGGTAAAACAACAAATGTTTCAGTGCATGGAAATTTCAACAGAACAGAATGAGGTTTTCACTGAGTGGGCTTACCAGCTGAATGGGACAATAGAGGAGAGAGAAAGGATTTCAAATGATCCAAGTTAAAAAAAAAAGAAAAAGAAAACTTCAAGGCAATGGGAAATCCACAGGCCCCCAAAATCTGTCAGATGGCACTCAGTGATCAAATGCACATAAATTGGAGTATCCATAGAAGGGGGAGGGAATGGAACCAAAGAGTTGAATAACTAATGGTTGAAACCCAGACATCTGATGAAAGACAGTTAGGAGCTACAAAATGCTAATTAAGCCAAGCCCAATACCCACCAGGGCTCTACCTGAGCTGTGTCATAGTCAGGTGCTGAGCACCAAAAAGACAGCAGATCTAGAATGCAGCAAGCAAAAACTGGCATGTTCTGTATGCAGGGGCTGTGCAGTGTGGGCCATGAATGTTTGCCTTCTAATCAGGCTCACTGAGGATGGAAAAGAGAACAGCGTCCTTAACCCACTGAACAAAAGCAATCAGCCTAGAACTCTATAGCCAGTGGAAGTATTCAAGAATAAAGGCAAAGTAATGATTTTCAGATCAGGGAAAGCCAGGAAAATTCAGTCCCATTAGATCTGCATCAGGCCTTCACCCTGAAAAAATGTTAAAAGAATTTATCCAGGATGAAGATAAATAATTCTAGACAGAAACTTGAATCTTGAATGAAGAACTTAAAAAATGCTAGATATCTGGGTGAAAGGCAAGGATCTGTTTTAAACCTTTCTTTTAATTTCTTGATGGTCTATATAATTTTAAAACCACAAAATTGTATCTTACTGTGAGATTTGTGCTATGGGAGGAATCATATGGCCCTGTGTAATTACATACCTATACTTTATGGGAAGTAATCTATTATTAAGTACAATGGACTTAGAAGGCTTAAGGATATATTCTGTAATCCCTACAGACAACTTATATAAGGAAGGTAAAATATAATAGATAAAAAATGGCTGGAGAGAACGCTCAGCAGTTAAAGGCGCATACTTCTTCTGAAGAGGATGCTAGTTCAGTTCCCAGCACCTACCTGAGGTGGCTCACACTCACCTGTGCTGCAGCTCCAGGAGGACCCTGTGCCTCTGGCTTCTACCACCCCTGCATTTTGTTTCATACATGCACAGACACACATACATAATTTTAAAATATTAAAAGTAAGCCAAATAATTTAAGCCAAAAAAATTAAATTGGAATCCAACTGGAGCCTAAAACAGCATGTATGTGTATGCTCATTAACATAGTCACTGCTTCAAAAAGCATGCAGCAAAACTTGACAAAACTAAAGAGCAAAAGAGACTCATAACCATACTTGATTTTAGCATCATTTCACCAACCAAACACATATACGAATACCGGAACACCACCCCAGCCTTAGCTGGTGCTCATTTAACATGACACCGAGTCACGGCACAATGAGCATTCTTTTTATATGCACGTAGTGTACTTATCAGAATACAATCGACTGTAGACCAAAAGACAAATCTCAAAGTTTAAAAGAATAAAACCTTAAAGGTTCTTTTCTGACCCCAGTGAAATCAAAGTAGAGGTCACAGCAAGGAGATACTTGAAGGGTATAAATTGTCAGGTAAGGAGAAATCGCAGGCTAATTAAAATATTTTAAACTGATAATGAAACCAGAACATACCAAAATTATAGAGTGTACCAAAGTTTTAATCTAGAAGAAATTGTGTCTTTTTAGATTCCTGTGTTACATAAGAGGAAATTTTCAATGTCATGGTTGAATTAATAAGCTGGCTGTAAAGTTTGTAAAGAAATGAAGGACTTAGAAAAGCCAGAGCAGCATTGCTAACAAAGCCGGAGGACATGCGCAATCCTGTTTTAACACTAGAAGGTCACCGTAACCCTGACAGTGTCGTGTAATGAAAAGAAGAGATGGGAGAAAAGAAATAGACCGTCTAGAACTAGGAGCAGCCCGTGTGGCCGTCACTCATTTCCTAAACAAGCACACCAAGGCCAGGCCTGGAGAAGGGGCCATCTCTCCGGTAAACGGTCCTAGGACAACTGGCTGTGTGAAGGGGGAAGGAGACACAACATTTTACCTCACATTAAACAAAAACTAACTCAAAGGAGATCACTAATTCTAAATATCAGAGCTTAATCTTCAAAAATATAGAAGAGTGTGGGTGGCCTAAAGGTTCCTGGGATTCGTGCTATTTATAAAACCCACCTTTACGCTTTCCGCTGAGGGCAAAGTTTCATTTCTCTGAACTCTGTTGTAAAAATACCATCATTTCCTGTGCTTTGTCGTGTGTGTACTTCCATTCTCCTCTAGTCTAACTTCTTTCAGGATAGAATTCTTATTTTACCCTGGCTCCCCCAAAGCTTGATGTGTATAAGTCTTATTTTTGTTTTGGTCTTCTTGGGCGGAGGGGAGTTTGCACATTTATGAGGTTTCTTCCTGTATCACTGTCCGCCTTATTTTTTGTTTAAATCAACATTCCTGACTGAACACAGAACTCACCAATTGGCTGGCCGGGGAACACCTGGGGTGTTTCTGCCTCTGCCCCCAACATCCCCACCTGTACTGAGATTATGGGGGTTTTATGTGGATGCTAGAGATCTGACCTCAGGTCCTCATGCTTACAGAGCAGGTATTTTATTTATCAACAGTCATTCCCCAGCTCTCATGTCTTACTCAGTAGGATAGTAATCCACTGTACTTGATGAGTTTCTAGTTCATTCCAGTTCTTTAATGAATGAAGATATATTGCTGAAGAGATGGCTCAGCGGTTAAGAGAACTGGCTGCTCTTCCATAGGTTGTGAGTTCAATTCCCATCAATGACATGGTGGTTCACAACCATCTGTAATGTGACCTAATGCCCTCTTCTGTCTGGCATGCAGGTGTACATGCAGATAGAGCACTCATACCTAAAATAAATAAGCATTAAAAAATATACTGCTATCAAAATATATTAAATACAAGGAATTGTGATCTCTCAACACGTTTTCTTTACAGATTTAAACACACACACACACACACACACACACACACACACACACATGCACACACACACCTCTATCTCCAAAACTGCCAGGTTTTTTTTTTTTTTTTCTGCTACTAAACTCTAGAAAATATTCTGTGGATGTTTGTGTAGAGATCATTTGGGTAATAACTTAGGCTGGGGTTTTAAAAAGAGCTCAAAGTGTTCTCTGATTAACGGTTTCTTACATAAGATATCTATAGGAAGCCAGCCCTAGCAGGTAGTTGCTTGTAGCCAAGACCAGTGACCTAAGTTCTATTTCTAGAACTCACATAGTGGACAGAGAGAACTGCCTCCCACAGACTGTCCTCTAACCTCCACACGAAAGCTACAGCAGTCATGAACACATACACACAAAACACACACACACAAATATTAAATGATATTAAAATGATAGGTTTGTGACATTAAGTCTGAATCGATGGGTGTAAGAGAAAGGAACAGATACATAAGATGTCCCCAGTTTAGCCTCCACTGGAGAGAAGCATGCTGTGTTTAGAACAGGGGCATCCTACTTTTTTGACTTCTCTGGGCCACATTAGACAAAGAGTTTTCTTTGGCTAAGTTTGAAAACACAAACCAATGAATGCTCATGAGGAAAACAAACAGATCTGTGTACAAGTTTCATGACCTCCTACCACCACAGACAAGCAAAAACATCTTCGCATGCCTATTTAATTATATGCTGTCCCATTTGGAGAGTCCATTAAAATTGTTAAGCAGATCCTAAGTTTGTGATCACTAACTTAGAACATGAACATGAACGTGTCTAAGTAGTAAAACTTTATTGATTTTTAAAAGTATTTTTATTATAAAAGTTGAAGAGGGCAACATGAAATCATTGTATTTGAGAAACTAATGGGTCAGCATCAGGCTCAGTGGCAGTAAGTCGTCTTTCTCAGTGAGCTCTGAAGGTGCTCATCAGATATTTGGGTTCCCAGTTTATTATTCATGTGCCTCATTCTGGAAAATCGTTGTTCATGCTACATGTGTGCTGCTCTACGTGATGACATGAATTAAATGGTTGTGAGATGAGGCTGCCTGTCTCTGGGAAGATAGGACTAGCAGAGTCTAGTAAAGATACTCTCAACGCTTTCTTTAAGTTGAATACCAGACCCCAGCTCTCCTCATTTTACTTGAAAATTGACAGATAACTGAAACTGGAGCCACAGATACACCAAAATACTCATTATTTTCACAGCAATCTTGAAGTCTGTTATCTTAGGTATAAAAAAATCTGAACTTTTTCTATCAAATTAAAAAGCAAAGCTATATGGTTTTTGCTGTTCTCAGGACAGTGTTTACCTTCACATGTCAAAACACATAAAGTTACTTGCCTTGATTTGAGCCTGTCATAAGATTTTTAATGCTGCTATGACTTGAAGCATTGTATTGATCACTTGGCATTCACTGTAGAGACTTCTGTTTATTCATTTAAGTGAATAGTTAAGTCCACTAAAAATCCTAAATTTGTAAGGTAATTTTAATCGTCAAGTCTTGGGAATGAATGTATATATATTAACATGTCATAAATCACAAATTCTTATCATCATTTGTCCTAGATTCAGCCATTTTTCATAAAGTAAATGTAGCCATAGTCAACATTACCACTTTTAAGGCATTCCTGGAATTAGCAATGATTTAGTCTCTTGGCTCCTATGAAATTCAATCTCGCTGGATGTCATCCATTTTTAATGCTTTGTGCATAAATTTTCTCAATGTACTATGTAATAATACTTCATTAAACATGAGATTTTGGACAGAATTTCATTGTCTTTATTAATTATATTAGTCTATCTTTTCTAAAGCACCATTAGTAATGATACCAATGAACAAAGAAAATAATTTTTTTTACTGCTTCACACTTGCTAAACTTCTTTGTTTGTTTTTCCAGTTTCTTCAGTTCCCCCTGGCCACAGACTATGGAGACAAACTGAAATTAGAAACATGCCTTTTTTTTTTTTTTTTTTTTTTAAGATCATATAATTAAGCCATGATCTTTGTGTATAATCTTAATAAACTCAGCAGTAAGTGATCTTAGTTTTTGGTTTTTTTTTTTTTTTTTGCTTTTAAGATACTATCACTTAGCTATAAAATCTGTATCTGTGTAAATTTAAAAAGACAGTTTATTGAGAAGACTGTTTTTTCAGTTTTCTCCTTTGTACTTATGCAGTCCTTGCTGCACACTAAGTCTGACAGCATGTTTTGTATACAGTACCTTTCAAATGGCTGTCTTTGAAAACTTGAGCAAATTCCTTACAAATGAAACAGTGTGCCTTATTTATTAGGTAGTCATCTATCTTTTCATTGAACTTTCGTTTTTCATTCGTAATTTTTCTTTTGAGGGTCCTGTTTTCTTTTGCAGTATTGGAGAAGCCATGCTAACCATATTATATTATGTAAATATAATAATTTATAAGTGACTATTGTGAAAATTATTTGACCGCAAATAGCACGTCTTGGGCCCCTCCACATAGCTGCCAATGTGGCACAAAGTGGAGACCCACTTGTAAAGCCTGGTGGGCAGTGCATGAGTCACAGCCAAGGTGCAGTCATCTAAGAATACTTAATTGTCTCCTAAATTAAAAAAGTCTATTGTTTACCATTGTAAATCAATCACTATTAATAATTGTTGAATTGCCAATTCTGCATAGGCACATGTAATATCTGATGGCTCCAGTTCAACTGTCTGCACTTGGAAAATAATGTACTGGAATTTGCACACGTGCAAACTGAAGTCACATATGCAAGGGCATATATTCATTTACTTTGTGTGGCATTGCAGCCTAGCATTGTCATCTACAAGCTTTACCCTAGAGAACCACACAACTGACTTACACACAAAAGAAATATACACAGTAAAAAACAAAACAAAACAAAATATCATGTTTTAAGTAATTTGTAGTTTTGTATCAGGCAATATCCGTTGTATGTCCCACTAGCCACAGGTTGGATACCCTAGCTTAGAATAAGGGGGGTTGATTCAGGTTTTATATTAAATCACGTCAGGAGTTTCTCTGAATAAATATGTATCCTGTGTTATTGAATCCAGAAGAGACAAAATTACATAGAAGCAGAATTGACCTTCTTTTAAAAATTTAGGAGCCTGATTTATCTTTTGGTCCACTTTGACTCATGCAGTGTCCCCCAGAAGGTATCTGTAACTAAGATCAATTTTCAACTTTTTCCAAAAGAAGCTTTGAATCCAGAGGGTTTGGGTAGTAGTTAATCTAGACCTTAAAATTCTATACCAAAGAAATCTGAAGAAATTATAAAGTGGAAAAAATAATACAAAGAGAACTTTAGGGACTGAGAATCTGGGGCTACAGTACCAGAGTAATCACTTAACAGCTGCAAAAACACAGCCTTAGGAGCATTTACCTGCCTAATCTGTTTATCTGTAACATGAAAATAAGAAATCTCTCTTCATACACTTATTTTTAAAATCATATTTTTTAGTTTATATGTGATTTTCACACCTCATAATTGTTAGTTCTTCATCCTTGATTGTAAGAAAATACGTGTCTTAAAGAAAATATCTTAGCCCTGCCTGAGTGATGATACGCTCCTGTACTCTCAGCACTTGGTAGATCAAGGCCAGCCTGGACTGGGTGATACACTCCTGTAATCTTAGCACTAAGTAGATCTAGGCCAGCCTGGACTACACAACAAGTGTCAGGACTGCCTGAGCTACAGTGAAACCCTGGCTCAACTCCTTGACCCCCACATAGGTATATATCCTATAAGGAGGAGGAACTGGGTAAATATTAATAAAAATTTTATGAATACAATTAGAGAAATTCTGTTTTATATTAGTAAGTTTTAATATGAATTAAATATACATGCCTTGAAAAACATGCTATTATAGTAGGGTCACTGAACTTACAGATTTAAGACATGTTAGAGCTCTCATACCATACACAATCTGCTCAGCTATTGAGCTCTACCTTTGTTCCATATAAACATTGCTAGACAATTTTTAAATGGGAAGCAAGTGACAAGCCAGCTGGGATTCACCAGCTTGATCTTTTATAATAGTTCCTGAAGGTAGAAAACACTAAAGTACCCATCTCTGACATAAACTATGGTAACTTTAATGACTAACCAAACCATTTGACATCTTTTTACGTTTTTCTTATTACTAAAATAGCCAGGCTATAGTGATTTGCCTTCCTATTTTAAGCTTTAATACTTTTGGTCACCAAAGTGTTTTAATTTTGTCGTAGACAGGGGAAGGCACAGCAACACTGTTGTCTCTAGACTTAGGTATGGCTACTTCCTACCTTGATAGAAGAGAGCCAGCAGTTGTGAAGCAAAGTTGGAGTTTGTTGAGTAAAAGCAAATTAGTGTGCTCCCAAGGGGCTTCTCAAGAGTTGTGCATGTGTGTGTGATTTTGTGGTTTTGAAATTACATTGCTCGAAGGATGTGATTTATAACCTGGTTGAAAGAGTAAAGCCAAGTGTTGGATTATGGAGAAGAGTATAAGCTGGTATACTTACCCTTGTCTTGAAGAATTTCCTTTTGAGGAAGAAACTGTAATGTGATTTATGAGGCGTATCATTCCAGGTGCAGGGATGGGGGATGGGTGCTGATAAGGTCACACTCAGGTCACATGCTCGATGTCTTTAAGCATAGGTCATTAACTGTTTTAACAGTCTTTGAGATAGCTCTCAGAAAAAGAAGTATTGTCTCTATGCCAACAATTGTCACAGAAGTTCTGACTTTATCCATTGTGTCAAAACAGTTGACTTTTTTTGACTGGTGGGAAATACAAACAAGATCCTGGGATCAGGTGCTCTCTTCCCTTCCCTTCCCCTGTCCCTTAATTACCTGTGTGACTCCATCTTGCCACAGTTTAAAGGCACCTTTTCCTAGAAGATAAAGGCATAATCTAAGGATAGAATCAGTGCAATCACGACATGGTAGACTGGCATGAGTTTAAAAATCATTATACACGCCGGGCAGTGGTGGCACACACCTTTAATCCCAGCACTCGGGAGGCAGAGGCAGGCGAATTTCTGAGTTCGAGGCCGGCCTGGTCTACAGAGAGTTCCAGGACAGCCAGGGCTATACAGAGAAACCCTGTCTCGAAAAAAAAAAAAAATCATTATACACATAGTACTTCTTTGGAACATCAGGATTCAAAACAGCTTTAATCTTACAGACTGTGAGACCAAACCACTGCCTTCTACATCAGTCTGTCACCCATAACTAAATGATAGATGTATTCATGAGTATTCCTTCTGTGTGTGAAAACTAAGTTGAATGTAGGCTTTGAGAAATAATTACATTATGTTGCCACAGTATAGTGTAAGAAATTTGTCTAAGGATAACTAACCGTACTTATACTGTGACTTATTCAATGCCATGTAAATTACCTTTGGTAACCCTTATTTGCTCTGTGAGAAAACAGTAGAGATACAGACATGAGGCTGAGGAACCCATTGGCAGAGTGAGTATCCAAGTGGAGCCTGAGCCTTGTGCATTACTAGTTTCTTATTGCTGTCCTAACAAACTGCCATGGGTAAGTATATTATCTGGTAGTCATGGACATCAGAGATCCAAACCAAGTCCCAGTGGGCCAGAGTAAGGGTTAGGAGGGTGTGTCCTTCCGAAGGCTCTAAAGGAGAAGAGTCTGTAGAAGGTGCTGACTTGTACGTTCTGCCGTTAAGGCGTGGGCATCTCTGAGGGGGCTGCTGGTCTATCTATCGTGCTGAGTGGAGGGAAGAATTAAACAGTATTGTGCTTTTATCCTTTCTCCATATTATAAAAGGACTGGTTGTTGTCACCTGTACAGAGATTAAGGATGTGCGGCTTCACCAGAGTTTGAAACTAGCAGATCATACTTCTGCAACAATTTTATCAGTGTTAGACATTTGATACTAATATAGGTATATTGCCTCTGTGTCTCCAGACAATCAAACTTTGAATTCAACTCAAATTAGACTTGGTTCGGTGCCCTCACCATCTGTTAGCTTATTTCATGTTTCTGTTAGAAAAGATGTCTTTTCCTGAAGGGTAAAAAAAAAAAAAAAAAAAAAAAAAAAAAAATACGCTCAGGACAAAATGCATATAGTGTCTGGATGTCAGTCAGGTACTGTGAAAAACCTCTGCACTCAGGAGACTAAGGTATAAGGAAATCTTGGAATCTTTGCATCTCTGCTGTCATAAACAGTTTAATGTCACACTTGAAAAGACATTAAAGTGTGATACTAGCCTATATCTTCTTTTTTTAGAACTGTTTTCAATTTATTACCCCCCCTTTTAAAAATCTTTTTCAATACTTTTTTTTTTTTTTTGCCTTTCTATTAAGCAAATAACTAATTGAATTGGAAATATAAACCTTCTTGCTACCCTGTAGACCGTTTGCTCTTATTTTCAAAAATGGTGAGAGGCACATATACAGAGAAATTAATTAA
Source organism: Uromys caudimaculatus (assembly GCA_028551405.1). NCBI lineage: Eukaryota > Metazoa > Chordata > Mammalia > Rodentia > Muridae > Uromys > Uromys caudimaculatus. The sequence goes on from CM052706.1 coordinate 62,002,777, forward strand.
TTTTTTAAAAAGTGGTAACGATATGTATTGTCCTTCAGAGGGAATAATAATTAAAAATGAAATTTTAGATAACCTACATTTATTTGTCTGGTTGTTTTTTGAGACAAAGTCTCACTATAGCCTCACCAGTCCTAGAGTTCATCACCTAGCACCCTCGCTAGGGTTAGGGATGGGAGCTGCCACACTCGGGTGGTGATTTGTGTGCTTTGTATCTCTGTACAAAGCAGTAATGCAGAAGGTCACGGACATGTATAATCAAATAGTTTTTGTGCCTTTTAAAAGGCCATTCCTTCTGTTTTGACCAATTATTTTTCACAATCAAATTCTTCCATCTTACCAAAATGAGTTATTTTAGTATACTAGGTTTTGACTGTTCCAGAGTTCATTGTTTTTGTTGTTTTAAGTAGGTGCTTGGTCTTTTTTTCTTTTCTATGGATTGAGACTTTCATACATGTATCTAATATGTGTCCGTTGGAACATCAATAGCCTCTTAGAAACGATATCCCGGAAAGGAAAATGTGCCTCTGCCAGCAGCCGTCTGTCACCTCTGAAGCTCCTCTGTAAGGGTGGGAATTCCTCCCGGCTCCATGCTGGGATTCTGTGTGACCAGCTCTCTCTCATACAGATCTTGTACATGCAGTCATGGCTGCTCAGTTTCCTTGTACAGCTTCTCTGTTGTGTGTAGAAAGCACTTTATGGTAGTCAGCCATTGCCTCTGTTACAGTCTTTCCATCTCTTCTTTCTTGACTCCCGAACCCTGGGAGAAAGCAGTGTGATACAGACACACAGACTCTGTTTCCTCCAGCTGCTTTCTGTTATCGCAACGTTGAAGATAGGTTTTTCTGTGTGCCACCAAACCTCGTTAATACACTCATACTGTCTCCTGTACAATCAACATTCTGCACACTAGTGTGCTTCAAGTGAACTGGCATCAATATCTTATCACCCTACTCATAATTTATTCTGTATTATATATTCTAAGGATTTTGGTAACTGTGTAATGACATGTACTCACCATTACAGTACTAGATAGAATAGTTTAACTGCACTAAAGCTGACTCGCACTTTATCTTTCAGTTCTTCTTTCATTGATCCTTTTATTTTCTCCATAATTGTGCCTATTCTATAATGTCATCTAATGTAATCTTAGTATATGGTCCTGTGAGAGTGGCTCCTTTTGCTTCATAGTATACATCTAAAATTCCACTATGTCTTTTATTTTATTTTATTTGGCTTGGTATTTTAAGTGTATTTGCCACTAGTATTGTATTACATTGTATGCTATGGTTTGAATGTGATTTTACCTCTGCCAAAGCCCATGTTGAAAGTTGGTTGCCATAAGTAGTATTGTTAAGAGGGATTAATGTTATTCTTCTGAGAGTGGATTAATTCTCAAGTGTGTTGTTAGGCGTGAGTCAGCTCCTTTGTTCCCTCCCTGCCTTCTAAATACATCTGCCTGGAGCGCTTTCATCCATTCCTCCTGCCATGTGTTCTATCTGCTGTGTTTTGAGGCAGTGGGAAGCTCTCAGCAGATGTAACCACGGATGCTGAACTTCTCTGTCTCCAGAACTCGGAGCTGGGTAGACAGCTTCCTTATATATAAATTAGCCATTTTTTGGGTATTGTGTTATAGCAATAGAAAATGGGTATAACAAATGAATTCATTCAGTGATATACATATATAAATTCAGTCTCGGGTTATAGCAATAGGAAATGGACTTAGAACGTGGGTACAACAAAATGTATTCATTCATTCACCCGCTGAAGGACATCTGGGCTGCTTTAAGTTTGGGCAGTTGGGAATATAACTACCATAATTGTTAATGTGCAGCTCCTTTAAACCTGATTTTTCAACTCCATTTGGTAAACGCGAGGGATTAATAAGTTATATAATATTTCTTTTGTTAATAGTCTGTTTGTCAAAGTGACTACTATTCTGTTTCCCATCCTTGCCTTGCGTTTGGCTTTGTCAGTACGTTGAATATTAACCAGTTTAATAAGTATGTGATGCTGTCTAAGTGTTTTACACTAAGCAACATAGCACTTCTATATGCTCACTCCCTCCCTGTGTATCTTTTGATCTCTTCTGGACCCTTGCCCATTTTGAAATTGGATTATTTGTTTTTATTGTTGAGAAGTAAGAGTTCTTTATAAACTTTGGGCAATAGCCCCTTTTCATGTGTCTTTTGCAAATATTTCCTACCAATATGTGGCTTTATGTTTTAATTCTCTTTATGATATCTTTCTCTGAGCAGTAGGTGTGTGTGTGTGTGTGTGTGTGTGTGTGTGTGTGTGTGTGTGTGTGTGTGTGTGTGTGCGTGCACGCTGAGCCCAATTTGTTGGGTTTTTCTTTCATGGCCCATGCTTTTGGCATGGTATCTAAGTCATCATTAAACCCAGGGCTAACTAGATTTTCTCCTGATATTGTCTAGATATTTTAATAGTTTTGCATTTTACATTAAGATCTGTGACTGCTTTATAGTTAATCTTCGTGGAGGTTGTATAGTCTGTGTCGAGATTTTTGCATGAGAATGTACAGTTGTTCCAGCACCATTGGTTGAAGAATATACTTTCTCCATTGTATTGCCTTTGCTTCCTTGTCAAAGATGTCTTGGCTGTGTTCATATACATCTAGTTCTGGACCCTGTGCTTTGCCATTCATCTGTCTGCTCTGTTGCCACTGCTACATTATCTTGACTGCAGTATCCTTATAGCAAGTTTGGTGTTGTTGTTTAAGTTTTAGTCAAGTTTAGTTTTTAACATTTGTGTGTGTATGTGTGTGTTTTGTCTGCATGCATAACTGTGTACCACATATACACCTGGTACCTGTGGAAGCCAGAAGAGGACATTATCTCCTGGAACTGGAGTTACACATAGCTTTGAACTTCCATGTAGATGCTAGCAACTATGCCTGGGCCCTCTACAAGGACAAGAAGCATTCTTAACTGCTGGGCCATCTCTCCAGCCTCAACAGCAACTTCTGATGTGTGATAATGTCAGTCTTGAAACTTTGTTCTTCAGAATTGTGTTCATTCTTGATTTAGTTCCAGAGAGTATGTTCTGTAGTATAACAAAACTCCCCTTGAGCTGTGCTTTTAGCACATAGCTAGGGATTGGTAGAAACTTTTTTCCCAGTGCTATAAATAAGACCCAGGGTGAAGCTCATTCCTGGCAAGCAATCACTCTCCCCCGGAACTAGATATGCTTGGCCCCAAGAAAGGTGATTTTAACAATTCTTACAACTACTGTTTCCCAGATTTCTATCAACTCCATATGTTGTATATTCTAAAAACTGCTACTTCCAAGTGTGTATGGTCTGTTACCCCAGACCTACTGAATCAGAAACTGCATTTTACAAGATACTCGGGTATTTAGATATACTAAAGTTTAAAAGGCCCTCCACTAAACAAGCACCAAGTTTTACCTGTGATGTGGTGTGATACCTTTACTTTTTATAGCTCGAAATTCACATCACAATTTGAAAACCATATCTAACAGTCAAAAGATTATTCTTCATTTGTTTTGAGAATCTGCACATTTTAAAACTACTGTTCAGACAGTTGGAGGGTCAGTGATAAAGAAGAAAAGGGGTGCTCTGTAGCAGCTCAGGTTATCAGGCCCTTGGTTCATGCCCTAAAGGTTTTCTGGTAGGGTTCAATGTAGTTCGTGTTATTCTGCTTGGAATTAAAATGGTTCCATTCCTTGTTTCCTTTTGCTTTTCCCTTTCTACCAAAGTTAGGGGGCTTATTATAAGAACCATACAACTTAGGTCTGGTATGACACATTTTACAAATGCCATTATTGTATAAAGCAAGGGGGTTAGAGTCACCCAGGCCTGAGTTCTCACCTTAGCTCCTGTTTCCTGGTATTATACCTTTGGATCTCTTTTCTCACCAATAAATTAGAAAAATGATACAGGGTTGTCAAAAGCATAGATGAGTTAGCATAGTTTTCAGCATAGTACCTGTATTGTCTCAGTATTAGCTTCTTCCCCTCCATTCCCAAAAGTCCAATTAAAATTCCCCTATACAAGAACTGAGATACGGGTGCTCCATTGTTAGCAACTATGTACTTAGCAGCTATGTGGTTGCTAACAAATGTATCAAATCCAAGCAACTCAGAATTATTGTTAGAAGTGTCCAGGAACAGATTCCCCTCCTTTCTTTAAGGAAAATAAAAGCTTTAAAAGTTTTTTCTTTTAGAATATTTAGATGGGAACAAATACAGAGACCCACAACCAGAAAATGTGCAGAGTGAGAGACCTTGTAACATTCAGCCCCCCCCCCCCCCCCCAGGCTCAGAACACTGTGGAATAGGAGACAGGAGTGTAAGAACCAACAGAGATGGAGGACAGCATGGGAACGAGCAGGATTGACAGACAGATGAACTCACAGGCGGTGGCAGCATCTATACGCCTGCACAGCTCTGCAGCAGATGGGGTCCTAGCACAGAGAAGTGGACGCAAGCCCCCATCCCTAACCCGGGAGCTATCTCCACTTGATAACCACTAACAAATGAAAAATCAGTTCTCTCCAATGGAGTCTCACCAGGGATAAAAACCACTCTTAACGGCAGGCTTCAAGCCCAGCAGTAGATGGCCAGTGCAGAACCAACACAGTAGTAGCATTCTTTGTTTCATGTTTTGTCAGGGTTTTTTTTTTTTTTTAACCTTACAGGTTGTGTGTGTGTGTGTGTGTGTGTGTGTGTGTGTGTGTGTGTGTGTGTGTGTGTGTATTGGCTTCTAGTTTTGTGGTTTTATGGGATTCCTGTGTGTACACTTGTGTGTGTCACTGTGTCTATATGTGTTTCTTGTGCTTTTTCTTTGGCTCTTTTTCTTCTGTTTGAACATTTTGTCCTATTCCCATTTGGTTTGGTTTGGTTTTTTATTATTAATATTATCATTCTTTAGATGTCTGTCTGTTTTTAAAGAGAAACAGAAAGGATGTGGATTTGGATGGGAGGGGAGCTGAGACAGATCTCAGAGGAATTACAGAGGGGAAACTATAATCAGAAAATATTGTATGAAAAAATCTATTTCCAATAAAAAAAAAGAGGGAGGAAAAAAGAAAGAATAAAAGTACCAATTTATCTGTGCTATCTTTCGAAATCCTTTAGCCTCCTGTTGCCTTAATGTCATACCCCTCTCCCCTGCTCTAGTCCTTTCCTCTTGCCGAATAGTCCCTCGGCTCCTTTCATGTCCTTTCATTGTTGTGGAGATTCTGCCTATGAGAGAGATATTAATTACTTTTCTGTGGCTGTGATAAAACACCATGGCCAATGCAAATTACGTTTATTTAGGTTTATGGTTCCCAGGGGTTAGAGTCTAGGATGTTGGAGAAGCATGTCAGCAAGCAGCAGGCAAAGCTGAAGCCGTGCTCACGAAGCAGAAGGGGTAGCAGAATGCAAGTGACTGGAGGATTTAAACTCTCAAAACCCAGTACCAGAGCTACACTTCCATCAGCAAGGCCACACTTCCTAACCATCCCCCAGATAGCTCCACCGACTGGGCACTACTCACAAACACCTGAGCCTCTGGGGAGCATTCTCATCCAGCCACCACAGGAGAGAACGTGGGATATCCGTCTGCTGTGTCCAGCTTTTTTTTTTTCTTCCCTTTCTTAAACATCATGATCTCTGGCCCAAAGGACAGATTCTTAAAAGAGGTTTCACCACTCTCTTCCAAACTTTCAAGTCTACATACTAACCCCAAATTTTATTATGTAACTTGATAAGCTTCACTTCTTAATTCTACTGCTTCTCTATTTCCAAACATTTATGGCCTCCCCCATAACGAGATAATCAGTCCCACCTCTTTCTGGGTTGAGAGAGGAGCAAGGAACACATCAGATCCTGGGTATCACCTCTTCGCTATTTTATTTTATCATCAGGGAAAACTTAATTCAGTGTCCATTTTTATCTTAATATATTCATGGCCTCTTTCCAAGAATTTCAGGTACCTTGGGAGTAGCCTGACATTTAGCCAAAGGCATGAATGACTAATTCAGAGATGCATCTTAGAGACAGAAGCAGGAGTTGGATCTCCAACCACAACTGTTAAATACCACACTTAGACCACACTGGTCCCCATGTGCGTCTGATTCATCTACCTTTTGTAGGAGTTGGTATTTATTTTTGTCTTCTGCATTGCTTCAAGTCAGACAAAACTTTAATATTAACTGTTACTGCAGTCTTCCGGTTAGAGCCGGCTGTGACCTGGGAGTGGTGGTGTGCTCAGCACAGCACTCTTCACATTAAGTCAGCTCTGTCCTTCCTGTGTGTTCAGGGGCCATCGTGCTTGCTCGTCCGTTCATTCATTCATTCATTCCACCTTCCCTCCCTCCCTCCTTCCTTCCTTTGTAGATTTATGGCATATTTATCATCAGTTGTACCTTTCACAGTTATGCAGTAGACTGTTGTTCAGAGTAGTTTAGACATCGTCTAGTCTCCTTAGGTTGTCATAGGCATTGCTTTCCCTTCACTGAGTCAGGGGTCTGTTTCCTTAGCATAGTTTTATGTTTTGTGTTTGAATTGATCTATGATTGGTTTTGATATCTTGTCTTACTGGGTTTTATCTCAAAATATGAGGTTTGTTTTCTTTTTTAATATGTTTTCATTTTGTGTATATGGGTTTGGTTGTATGCACCATGTGCGTGCCTGGTGCCCACAGAGGCCAGGAAGAGTCAAATCTCACGGAACTGGAGTTACAGATGGTGTGAGCACCATGCTCTTAACTGCTGAGCTATCTCTGCAGCCCCAGAACATAAGAGTCTTAGAAAACCTACTCTACGCTGAATGCTACCCCAAAATATTCTTCATTTAAATTGTCTAGTATGACCACAACTTTGAAAGCAGTAGGTCTATCAGAAATTATTAAACCATAGTAATGGAATTTTTAAAGATTATTCAGTCATTGCACAGAAACCTCATCATGAAAATGTTCATGTCATTTTACTTTTAATTACATTCAAACTAATTAAATTCTTCTTGAATGTTGTATAAACTCTACCTCTTGATTTTAAGCAAGAGCCCAAGGAAAATAATAAAATAAAAATTGCCTTTGCCACTAGGGAGGTTTTTCTGGTCTATAACTACAAATTTTTTTGTTTCTATTATTGGCTTGCACCCTCTTAAGGATTCTTTGGGGTGATGCTTTCATTTTAAGCAACAACCATCGCCACACATCATAAACAAGCGCCAGCTCCTCAGAGTTCTCTCTTGTAGGCTTCGTTAGAAATCACACTTGTGACCATAATCCCTAAATTCCCCAAAGGGGCCATATTTAGACTTCTTTTCCAGTTAGGTTTCCGCTTTGAGTTGAATTCTCAAGGAGCAGTTTTTATTTCCACCATTTCCTTATTTTCTGTGGGAGATGACTAATGTTTGTCGTTGACTGCTGTATGCCAGACAGTAAACTTACCTCTAGGTACCTTCTCCACGGGTGCCTTCCTGCCTCCTTATAGAATCTGCTGCTCTGGGTTTTTAGTGCTTTCAGCAAATCAGAAAACATCATTTCCTATAAATCTAGAGAGATTTGAGCAGTTTTTGATTAGACTATGTTTGAAATGATGGTGACAAAGGATAAACAGAAGAGTTGAGAAGGGAGATAAGAAAACAAATGATTTCTAAGATATTTTCCTCTTTTGAGCCCTGCCGATAGGTTATGTATCTCTGTCCACTGCAAACAGTATTTGAGGAAAATCCAACCATGCAAACTGTCAGACAGGATTCCAGTGTACTTTGTTACTCCTTCAGTTAGAGGAACTCTGGCTCCCACTGCCTGGAAGACAAATAGAGGAGGAAGGGAAGAGACTCAAGAATGCTATTTGATCTGTCTTCACCCATTGTCCCTTTAAAACCAGCCTTGATAAGTCTGTAAGAGCTTTCTCTGCAGCAGAACAACTGCAGACTCGTGTTTAGGTAGCTCTATCTTAAGGAGGTTGAGTAGATTATGGAGGGATAGCAGGGCTCATGTCTGCTTAACATGAAATATCGAGTGATCTAGAGGGAAACACAAGTGTGATGGTATTACTGCTGCAAATCATTATGGAAGATGCTCGCGAGCTTCACGGTAAGACTGCACCTTCCGTGGGCGCTCGTTTACAGAGCCGCTTCCTCAGGGTAGAGCGTCGGCAACACATGTCTAATAGGTACATTCATTTTAATGTGCTCACTCATTGAATAGTCCTGATTAATTAGTACATGTCACCATCTGGTACTTAGTGAGACTATTCATTTTTTAAATGTTGAAATTGCAGGGAATGGTGCACACCAATTAAAATCCTTTTAACTGGATTGTGTTGGTATAAAGTATACGTGTAGGAGGACTTCATTGGAATTCAGCATGCATCTCAGGGTACATGCATCAGCCCAAAGTCATTAGAACAAAGAAAGCCAAGAGAGGGGAAATGAAGGAAGCGCTGTCCGTTTTGTAAATGTGTCTGCTCCTGTGCCTGCCTTGCTTGTTGCTCCTCTCACTTCTGCTGGTCCTCCCACAGTTTGGGCTGGGAGATCCTGTCTCTCACTCTCCATTTTTACCTTCCTTTTGCAGCTGGGCTGCCCCACATCCTCATCTCCTCTCTAATCCAGTCACACATTAAGACATGAGAATAAATGACTACCTTTATGTCAGCACAGTAAAAATCCACCACCCCACCCATCTCTGCCTTTGGAGAGATTTAAGCATCAGTTACCAATATTTTTTGGCTAACTTTTATGAGTTTGAAATCTTTAATATTAAACCATTTTAATTAGATAATCACTTAGTGCGGCTGTGACCTGATTTTTATGCAAAATACAATTTGGAGTGCTTTTTCCCTCCTATTTTTTAAAGTTATGTTTTAAAGTTGTTCTAATGAGTTTATTTTATAATCACATAAATGTAAATAATGAAACCATTTGTATGAAAATGTTTCCAAAACATATTCACACTTTTGTTGCTTTGTTTCTTGTTAAACATAGCATACCAAACATAACTTAACATTTTTTGCTGCCCCGCTGTAATTAGTGTCAATATCCAACACAATGCTATTCTAGAATATGGTAATGCCATTAAAGTACATAGGGCTGTTTGCTCTGTACTGAAATGCTTTGGGGTTTTCAAGCTTGCTTTTTCACATTTTATCTCCCCATCTGCTGTTGGGGGTCCTTTGTCACTGTATGAATGTTTCTGTCTTCAGGAAAACTAGATAGCACCGCACCACTTATTTATCTAGTCAAGAAGCGGAACAGTGCCATAACGGACTGAGAAATGTCTCTTGCCTTCAAGTACCTAAATCAATGAGCAAAGGAAGTACACAAATAGTCGTTAGCGGCATGTGGTAGGGGCTTGGGGAAAGATCAGTTAACTTTCAGAGTAGGATGAGCGCCTTCACTGGGGAGTTCACTTTGACTTGGTCTGTAGAATTCTGAGCAAATATTACAGGAGTAGACCTGTAGGAAAGGGTGCTTTTAAAGATGTGGGATAGTTTCAGGAACATGCATTACCTTTTACTCTCTGGAGTTCAAGTGTATTATATAGACAGCTAAGACCTCTGTGATTTTATGGAGAAATAAGGTACAAAACGAGCTGGTTTTGTTTTTTTTTTAAGGGAAACTAGGAAACAGCAATATATCATCTCAGTATTCCATTCAAAAACAAATCTAGGACCCATGTGTGGTTTACAGGAGGTGAGTCAAAAGGAGAGGCTAGATTAGAGAACTAAAATTCAGCCATTGAAATAAGATTTGGGAAGGGGGAGACGGGGGGAGGAGACCTGGAAAGGGGAAACCATCCAAAGAGGAGACCTGGAAAGGGGAAAACATTGGAAATGTAAATAAAGTATCAAAAAATTAAAAAAAAAGAAAGAAAGAAGATTTGGATATTGCTTGAGATGGACCACTCAGGATTGGCCCAGCCTGCGAGTTTCCCAGTGCTGTAAGACTGCCAAGGACTGAGTATATTGTGGAGGAAAGCTAGTCAGTTGTCTGTGAAGAGAAGTCTGCAGGTAACTATAAGCTGATGTCCAGTGCTTCAGAAGACAGGAGCAAGAGATGCAGACTCTGCGAAACCATGGGGAAAATCATTAGAGTGTTGGAAGTCAAACCTGGGGCATCACACGTTTAGGCTAGGTAATCCATTTCCGTCTGAGCCACGTGCCACAGCCTTCTTATTCATTCTGTATGTGTGTGTGATGTGTGCATACATAATCCACACGTGTGCACGTGCTGGGTACGCTCTTTGTGGAGGTCAAAGGGTGACTTTTGGTACCAGATAACTTTCCAGACCAGAAGTGCTTTTACACATGAGAAATGTTTTTAATTGTCTCAAGTTAATACAGGACTCTAACTACAACTCCATTTTTTTTGCCTTAAGTTTGTTTGAATAATTAAAAAATTGTATTTAACCCAAATTTCCATTTATGTGATTTTTAGACTAGATTATAAATTTTAGAAAATATTTTTAAAGTATTTTTGTTCCCAAATAGCCTGTTGATTATATGACATTCGTCTGTTTGTCTGTGTACATGTGCTGCTTAGTCTGAATATTAGAAAAAGACCCAGAAGGCAAGTAGCAAGATTTTGGCTTTTTTGGAGGGATGGGGGCAAAGGCTGTTATATATCTTCATTTTCTGATTTTTTCATAATATAAAGAATTAAGTTTCTCTTCATTTACAAAGAAGGTCCATAAAGCATAAAATGTTTGAGTAACTTGGATAAACTTACATAGGTAGTTAGAAATATCTTTGAGTCTTTGTTATTTGTGCTTCTAAGTGTTCTTGTGGTGATGGGTTGTTAAAATAGGAGCAGAAAAGATACCACGCGCTCTGCTAAGCATAAGAGCCGTGAGCCCAGCACATCTTCAGGGCTAGCGGACATCCGCCTGTCATGCAGGGACCTCAGAGGCATTGCCCTCCCAGGTCAGGGACGTAGACCACCAACACTTATCCAGTGGTGAGAGTGAAGACTTTGGGGAAGATGGCTTAGCTGTTCTCCTGTCTGGCTGTCTCCTTTTCTATTAAAATCCAGAGTGTCCCTGAAGTCCAGGCTGTGGCTAGTTTTTTGTTTGTTGGTTGATTTGTTTGGGTGTTGTTGTTGTTGTTGTTGTTGTTGTTTGAGGACGGCCCTAGCAAACCTTCGGGCATGTGTTCACAGCCATCTGGAGTGTTTGAATCCTCTGGTAACCGTTCCTGTCTTTCCTATCCATCACCAACCCCATAACCGCAGTTACTCAGCCCCAGTTTTGATTTTCTACTTTAACTCTACGGTAGAATAAAGCTAAACAGAGGGTTGTCACCGTCTCACCTTCGTTGTCTCCTGTCCACTTTGGCCGCCTGTACATTTCAAGGGTAAGAGTCAAGCTTGTATGGAAAATACATAAATTAAGGATATGGGTAATTTTAATCACTTGCCTGGCTGTAGGATATGTTTGATATCTCCATTCAGAGCGTCAGTTCAGTTTTGTCACTGTGTTGTTTTGCTTTGCCTTTCCCGTTGTTCGATACACTCAAACCATAGCGACACTTAACGGAGTGTCACTGGTGTGAGCTTGATTGTCCACAACTTTATTATGTATCTTGGGAAGTCATTCTGGGATTGGCCCAAGAAGGGCCTTAGGGTCGTCTTTATTCTCTCTTGCCCAGCGCCCCATTGGTTGATAACTCTTAACTACTTAGCCTCTCAGATCAGGCCTCCATAGTTCCCACTGCCTTTTCATTAGCTCAAGCTTGTCTGGTCTAGCCTTGTCAGAGATGTCCTAACCACATTGCTTCCCACCTGCCATGTTCCTACCTGTGTTCTTACAGCACACGCAATATTACATTCCACTATTGTGGAACGTAATTCAGAAACTTTTTCTGATATATTCTCATAGCATCTTTTGAAATGGATGCAAAATGCAAGTCTGAAGTGGATTGCTAAAGCTTTTCCTTTGTTTTGTTTTGTTTTGTTTTGTTTTGTTTTCAAGGCAGTTGCAAATAATTTGGAATACATTTTCTGTGTAAAAGCAATAAATAGTAAATAAGCTTACAAGACAGTTGACACTTTAAACCAGCCACAGTCACTGAGGCCTGAGCAATGTAGTTAACAGTATTTCAGTAGATGCAGCTCCCCAAGTGCTCAGCTTTTAAGTCAGGATAGGACATAGATACACTTAGAGGGCACTATAAGAGATCACTCTCCTTCATATACCCACTGGATCCAGACTTAATAACAGGAAATAACTCATGTCTACCAGTCAGCCATAGAACTAAGCTTTTTATGTTATTTTAATTCATTTTCATAAAGACTGTCAAGTAGTTAGATCCCTTTAACAGATGCTTAGCAAATTAATAACGCGACTAAGATCACAAGAGGAATACTTACCTAAAATAAAGGAGTATTGTTTTTAAGGCACTGCTTTTTAAACTTTAGTGCTTTATAAATCTCCTTGAATTGAAGACAAATTAGTAACTATAGTATTTCAGTGTTAATATAATTGTAAAATTTTATTTAAACATAAATATAGAATTAGTTATAAATTCTCTATATTTTTATTTAATTATAAACCAAACAGATTAAAGTTACATATAAAAAAACCTGGCAAAATGCAAATTATTGATAATATAATATGATAATGCTTTATTGAAACTAAATTGTTATTCATACTGAATATAAGCTGCCTGCTACCCCAGTTTTATCATTACCACTGACTTGCTTCTTTTTTGAGACAGGGTTCATGGAGGCCAAGCTGGCCTCAAATTCACAATGTTCTTAAGGATTATCCTGAAGTCTGACCCTACGGCCTCTATCCCGTTAGAATTATAGATATATAACACCATGCCCAGCGTGGTCTTCTTATGCTATATCTCTTTCTTTCCTTTCTCAGGGCCTATTTTATTTTTATTTATGTGTTTATAACTGTATAAGCATATGCAGCGTGGGTATAGCTGTCCTTGCAGGCCAGCTGAAGTTAGTAGTTGTGAGCTGCCCCACATGGGTGCTGAGGATAGATCTTGGGTCCTCTGGAAGAGCAGCAAGTGCTCTTAACCACTGAGCCATCTCTCCAGCCCCTTTCTAACATACTAAAAATCCAACCGACACAGTAAATTCGGCTTATATCATGGTGTCATTTTTGTCTTCATGTGGAAATACTGTATCATTTACATAAGAATTGAGCCTGTTTGTCCCCTCATTATTCTTATATTAATAGTGTGGTTGGTGCCAGCTCAGATTATAAACACAAATGTGCATGCAGACTAGAAATAGTGCTTATTAGTTATAAGTGGCCATTTTGTAACAGCCCAGCATATGTTTGTGTTAATGTATTTGTGTGAGGGTATTATAAGTATAGATACGCTCAGGTGTAGGCAGGCTCAATGGTTCAGAAAACTGACAGTTCTTTTAGAGGACCCAGGTTCCATTCCCAACACCTAACATCGCAGCTCACAACCATCTGTAACTCCAATCCCAAGGGATCTGACCCCCTCTTTTGGCCCCCAATGACACCAGGCATACATGCAGTAAACAGATAAGAAGGCAAAACATCCATACACATAGAAAATTTAACAAAAAAAATCCATTTACAAATCATATCTCCTTCATGCCTCATCTTTTCCCATACCCCATGACTGAAGCAAATTCCAGGAGTCACCTCGTTTTTATTTCAGTGAATCACTCAAAATCTTAGCCATTTACTGAAGAAGATTCTTTAAGTCCTACTGGCTTGACATCATTGGCATCAGACTTTACATATACATTCTGATGACTCTTAAATGTAGATCTCTACCCATCACATTTCCCTATGACCTATATACACTTGAGAAGTGTATTTCCAATGAAACATGTGCTCCTTGGTGTGCGCATGAATGCCAGTGGTTGACTGTAGGTGTGACCCTTATTGCTCCCCACCATACGTATGTATGTATGCTTTTAGTCACAGTCTCTCCTGAGTTTGTTGTTTCAGCTAGGCTGGCTAGCCAGCAAGCTCCAGCCCTCAGCCTGTCGATCAGTGCTGAGGTCACGTGCACACACTTAGCCCTGCCTTGTATGTGAGTGCTGGCGATCTGAGCGCAGGTCCACATTGCTCGCACAACAAGCACTTGACCCTCGGAGCCGTCCCGCGTGGCTCTGGGTTAACTTAGTTTAGACAGAGGTTTTACTTTTAGATCAATACTAACCTATTTTGAGAACTCACAGAACCTTGAAAACTACACTCTGGATCCCAGATTAGGAAATACTCTTTCAGTATAATCTTAATTAAAACTTGTTACATTGCAGTATTTTCTTGAAGCAATCAATCTGTATTTCTCAAAGTAGTGTGTAATTCAGACATTGATTAATTTAGCATTTTCTTTAAAAGTTTAAATTATAAATGTTTTACAGAATAGATTGTTTACTTTCTATAGCTGAAGAAGGAAAATTTTAGTGTAGTTAAAAATATAGTATCACTTAGCAAAGTTCAGGTCGCACTAGATAACCAAGTCTCCAGAAATGGTTATGTTGCTAAGATCATAGAATAATGAACTTTTTTTTCTTCCCAGTTTCCCTTTCCCCTGCTTCTTTTCTCCCTCATCTCTCTTTTTTTTTTTTTTTTTGTTCCTTTTCTTTTGATGTACACAACATGTCTTCTCCGTTGGCCATGCCTCCCTACTTCAGCCCCGCTTTCTCTGCTGGGGTAGCAGTGGAAGCTGAAGCAGACCATTCGTACAAACAGGGCTAGCATTCACCACCCTGGCTCTGGTCTTCATAGGCTCTGTGTGGCCTTGGACAAATCCCAGTTTCTTCATTCTAAGAGCAGGGCCAATAGTATCATATATGTCACAGGGTTTTTGTTTTTTGTTTTTGTTTTTGTTTTTTTTGAAAATTCTGAGTCTTCACGAGCAAAGTGACCCTGTGTTTAGGACGTACTAGAATTTGTTCAACATGCTATTACTTAGGATCTAATTTTTTCTCAGCAGCCCATTGGTGCAAATAAGAAAAGGACATAGCACAGTCCTGTCTTCTCGGGACTTGTATGTTTATAGTATGGTGCAATAAAATAATAGTGGTATTTAGGGAATCAGAAGGAAAGGTCATCACAGAGGTAACCCCTGAACAAGATCGTGATGGATAAATAGAGTCTTGGCAAGGAGAACAGTGTCAGGGGGGACATTCTGATCTAAGCAAAAGAGACGGACCATGAACAAAATAAAATCAAGAAGCCCTTGGTTATTATCAGACAACACTTTAACTTCTCTGATAAATGGCCTAAGAAGAGGTTTAACAAAATTTAGAACTTTAGTATCATAACTAGTTGCCATCAAGTTGTAACTAGGAGTAGTATTAATCATATTTGACTGGTGTGTCAGAGTTAGACTTGCTGAGCTGGGAACTGAGCTGCATTGCTGCGCTGTGGAGCACTTGCTCTGTTCTTACCTCAATGATTACCATAGTAAAGACTGCTGTGCTGAGAACAGCTAAAAGTGAATGGGCTTCTTCTGTCATGTAATAGAGCTTTAAGATGTACAAAGTAAGCATGTTTTACTTTGCTCTGTTCTTTAGATAAGAGAAAATCGTATCCTAAGAGCTTGCCTATTCTTGTGGTGGCCAGGAAAGTGATATTATCATCATCACCACCATCCTCATCATCTGGTCTCAGGAAGAGCCTTCTCCTAGAGTTTCTATTTGTGATCCACAATGAAGCTGTGGTTTATCTCCTGCAAACCTCTTCCTGCAGCTTTGCTTCCACTTCCTCTCCACCCTTTTAGTCATGTACTGAAGGTCTTGGCATGTCAGGTCAGCATTTTTCGCTATGGAAAAAGGAAAAGTTGGGAACAATGACGTGGGATATTTGTCACATTTTCCTTTGCTTTTTTAAATATATATAAGTGGATCACATATTCCATTACAAATCTTAATGAAAACCTTGCTTTATAAATTTTACTTTGGAATCATAGAGACTGGCTACTGTGGGATGCCATGTGGCCTAGCTCCCCAAAGTGTGTCCTTAAAAGCCTGTGGACAGCAATGAGGATTCTTGGATCTAGTACTGTGGAAATGAGACAGACTTTATCAGGAGAGCTAAAGACCTTCAGGAGTTGAAGTATTGGGGGAGGACCTTAGCAGTCTGTTCCCATACTCCTTTATGATTATTGGGTTTTTCTTTGATTACCTTTGGTAAGGAATTCACTGTGTGTGGTGTCTAATAGACCCTCTACACAGTTACTTTTTAAGGACAGGAACTGTGTCCCTCTTGATGAGCTCAGATGCTGACAGTTTAATCCAAGATTGAATCCAGGGTGAATTTTGTTGTTTTGTGTAAAATCTACTTGAAACAGTTGGGCACGAAACAGACTAATTATAGCCATTGTAGAACAGCAGAGAGCAAAGAGCAATAGTAGGTTCTCAAAAGGCCTTCATGACTCAAGGTGAAATCAACTCCTCTAGAATAGCCTTACTATATAGCTCAAAGGGATTTCATCCCGAAAGTTATAAATTAGAATTTTTGATCATGGGGTCCTGGCTAGCCTCTGGGGCCATTAAATTTTCCCATCAACCACTTCACCTGGAAGATTTGCTTTAGGGTCATAAGGAATTTTGTTTGGTTTGAGCCTGTGCTGGTCTCATGTGCCGTCAGTGTCTGTAAGTTCAAATGTGTTATCAGTCCTGTTGTGTCTGGACACTGTTTCCGTTGAGTCATCCCAGAGTTGACAGGAAGTGGACACTAGTCCCAGCCCTAACTCAGATGCTGGGACTAGTGATACTTGCTAGGAAAGGGAAACTCAGTTTTCTCTAGCAGACTGTTTGGGGTGGAGTGTTTCCACACTCCAAGGAAGTCAAGCATAAAACAGACTCCATGGGGCTTGGAGTTTTTAAAAGGTTTGTTTCATTTAGGTTTGTTTTGTTTTGTCTTACTAGTTTTTTGTGTGTTTTATTTGATTTTCATTTTTGTTTTGTTTTTGGAAAGAGGGGAGCCAAGGGGAAAGACTAACAGGTTGGGTAGGTAGGGGGCTGGGGAGGATTTGGGGAAAGGGAAAACATGATCAAAAATTAGGAAAAATTTTAAATAAAAAGATTATAAAGGATATATAAGCAAATGAACCTTTTTTTTTTTTTAAACCAAA
The DNA here is from genome assembly GCA_028551405.1 of Uromys caudimaculatus. NCBI lineage: Eukaryota > Metazoa > Chordata > Mammalia > Rodentia > Muridae > Uromys > Uromys caudimaculatus. The sequence goes on from CM052706.1 coordinate 62,019,834, forward strand.
CATTGCATTTTGATACTCCTTATCAGACCTGTTCTGGTAAATATGCAGAGCACATCAGCTGTGTCTCCATATGCACACACTTCAGGAGACACTTTTTTTGTCTTTAATGTCTCAAACTTAACTTCAGTGACTCGCGTTTCCTGTTTGTACAGTGCTGTCGGTGAGAGGGAGAGCTGCAAGTACTTTCAATTGCCCTCCAGTGATTCTGCAAAGGCAGGACAACCAGCAGATTGAGCTTCGGGTGGACCTGCATGTGGCACAGCTTCTCTCTCTAAGGGCCTGCAGTAAGCTAAAATAGTTTTGACAGCATCTTTAACTGAACATCTTTGTCTCCAAACATAATTAGTGTTTAAAAGTGAAGGTCTCAAAGTCCAGGTTTTGTGGCTTAGACAGCAGCTCCATCTGGTGCATACTGGAGGTGTGTGCTCCTTTCATCTCTGGATTCCAAGGCAGCACAGATACAGATGTGCAGACCTTTCAAAGGAACAGTAATTCTAAGATTGACTTCTAGTGCTGACGTGAGTTAACTGTGTTCTTGATGAATCTCGTTTGGTAGTTGTGTTAATGTGATAACTGCTAATCAATTCAACGGCCATCATTTGGTTTAACTAACATATTCAGAATGGGAAGTAATTTTCATATTTATTAACCTTGGGGAAAAATAAAACATACTGTACCACTTACAAAGAAAACCTGTAGTACCTTAGGAGGAATAGGTCAGCTTGGTTAGCAAGCTATTAGGCAGGATGTCTTTCTCTTTTCTGTTCAGTGTCATATGATGCTTAGTATACAGGCCATGTTTTTTTAAAAAAGAAAACTTGCTGACTCGCAGGAAATGCCTCAAGTTGCTAATAGAAATTAATTCGAATAATAGGATTATACAACTTTTCTGTTTTCATTTTGTTTTTTGTTTGTATTGGGGTTTGTGTTTCTTCAGGAAGACTATACTACACAAAAAGGGCAAAACTAACAAAAAATCTTAGCAATTTTAAACATATGCTAGGGCCAACAAATGGCTAAGCAGGTAAATTTGCTTATGCTAAGCCTGGCAACTTGATTCAGTCATTGGAACCTGCATGGGTGGGAAGAAAAACTGATGTCTGCAGTTATCCTCTGACCTCTGCAGGCATACACATACATCAAAAAATACATTTTATAAACAAAGCATAGACAGTGTAGCCTTATGTCCCAGTTCTAGTCTCGCATTTACTGTAAATGTAGGAGAGCTACTTTCTTTTCTGGTCTTCAGAACCCCTGGTTCATCAGACAACAGGAATGAAATGAGAGCTTTGTCAGCTTTAACATTCTCAGATTTGAGTTGTGCTCTCTTTCCTTGCCTCTCCTGCCTCTCCTGTTCTTCACTGTCTTCCCCCAATATCACCGTGCAACAGTCTCTACTTTCACCTATTTTAAAATCAAGAAATCCTTTCTGAATCTAACTCTTCCCACCCAAATACATTCCAAAGAGTCTTCTGCCAGTGTCCTGTCACTTTGCTGTCCAGCCCACCAATTTGAATTCCATCCTCATTTCTACACCAGAACTCAGAGAGAAGCCATCCTACGCTTGTTCTGCCGAGTGTAATAGGACACGTAAGTCCTCATTTCCCAGTACCTCTTAGCAGCATATGAAATAGCTGTCTGCTCTTTTGGCGTCTGCATCATTGTTCGTTACCTTGAATGTAGCTTTTATTTGCCTTTTTTCTGAGAGAAAGGGATAGTTAGGTCTTCTCCCTGGTTCACTGCAAAGCCAAACCCCAGCGTGTTCTCTACCATTCTCTATGCTCTTCCCAGCCTAGAAAATACTTCTGGACTTTAATCCTGAGGTCCACACAGTTCTCTCCTGTATTCTAGATTGGTAAAAATCAACAGCCTACTCTGTTGTACGTGGGCTCACAGAGCATGCTCTGATCGTCTTCCCTGCAGAAGTCCTGCCTCCTCCAGTATTCCTATCTTGGTAAATATCCCTGCACATGGTTGGAGTAAACCCCACCTCAGCACCTTTAACTCTCTCCAAAGCCCAGACATTCTTTCACCTAACTTTCTGTGCCTCCCTGATAGGATGCCACACCCCAGGCCAGATTCTCATCAGATCTTAGCATGCCCGTAGCAGCCTTTTAAACATTTTCTTGCCTTTTATTCTTCCCTCCAAGGTCTATTTTCTGTCCAGCCCAAACTGTCTCTTGTAGCTCAGGTTTATTGAAGTTTAATTTGCATATAGTAAAATTCATCTTTTTCTTTTTTCTTCTTTTTTTTTTTTTTTTTTTTTTTGGTTTTTCGAGACAGGGTTTCTCTGTGTAGCCCTGGCTGTCCTGGAACTCACTCTGTAGACCAGGCTGGCCTCGAACTCAGAAATCCGCCTGTCTCTGCCTCCCAAGTGCTGGGATTAAAGGCGTGCGCCACCACTGCCCAGCAAAATTCATCTTTTTTAGTGTTCAAGTTTTACGAGTTTGACGAATATGTGCAGTTGCATATGATTGTCTCCAGTTTTTGTCTGTAAATCTCTGTATACTGGTTTTGGTATAAGTAGACATTTTTATTGTTTCTAGTAAATACCAAAGAATGAGATTGTTAGGTATCAAAGCAAATTTATGTTTAACTTTATAAGAAACTGCCAAACTGTTTTCCAAACAGCCTGAATCATCCAAGCCCCCACAAGTGCTCCACATGCTCAACTTCCCCCCAAATATACGCTCACTAATCATTCCAGAGAGTTCACAGTGGTGCCTCACTGTGGTTCTCATTTGCTTTTCTATATGACAAGCAGTATTTAGTGTCACATAGCTATAAGAGATAGAGATATCTCTCTATATATACACTGTATATGAACATAGTCTATGACAGTGTATCTACTAAAAATCCATCTTTTGTTTTCACTGGCTTTGCAGCATTCACAATCCCAAATCTCCTCTGTTTTGAAAGTTTTTTTACTTTAGAAAAAAATCCTCTTTGTCATGTATATGTGTGTGTGTGTATGTGTGTGTGTGTATGTGTGTGTGTGTGTTTGTGTGTGTGTATGTTTGTGTGTATGTGTGAGTGTGTGTGTGTGTGCATGTGTGTGTGTATTTGTGTGTGTGTGTTTGTGTGTATATGTATGTGTGTGTGTGTATGTGTGTGTGTGTATGTGTGTGTGTATGTCTGTGTGTGTGTGTTTGTGTGTGTGTATGTTTGTGTGTATGTGTGAGTGTGTGTGTGTGTGCATGTGTGTGTGTATTTGTGTGTGTGTGTGTTTGTGTGTATATGTATGTGTGTGTGTGTATGTGTGTGTGTGTACTGACGCCAGAACATTGTGTGTGCTAGACAACCATTCTATCACGAGTTACATCCCCAACTCAACATTTTTTATTTTGATGGAGTCCTAAGTAATCAGTTGGGTTGGTTTTGTTTTTTGGTTTTTCTCATATTTTAGGCATTAAATCCCCACACGTTTGTCTGTACTAAGATTAGGAGTACTGTAGCTTTATTCTGAGTCTTGAACTCAGGAGGTTTGGCCCTGCCAACACACTTCATTGTCATTCCATGTAGACACATAGGGCTGTGGTGGCACTCTAGAAGGTCTGCAGTGCTGAGAGGTGAGTGGCACAGAACTTTAAAGGACAGTGCATTTAATCATCCCAGTGCTGTTGGGGACATAGACAAACAGATGCCAGGAGCTTGCTGACCAACTAGTCTAGCCAAATTGGTGAGCTCAGAACCCCATCTCAAAATACAAGGCAGAGAGCAGCTGAGGAAGATATCCAGTGTCATTCTCTGGCCTCCACATGCACGTGTGCACACACTCAGCACAAATGCTTGCTTACACATACACAGGAATGGACGGAGGGAGGCCCTTGTCTGTGGAAACAGAAGGGGGCTTCTGTAATCCAAGAAGAGATGAGTAGCTCAATTGGATAGTACAGCAAGAGTTGATTGTCAAGAAGAGGAGGAGATGCTAAGAGGCATAGATTTTGTCTTACACTTCAGAGGTTCTTGTTTAAAATTCAGATTTGTTATTCTTCCCTAGCAGTTGACTTAGGTAAAGCCTAGAGTGTTCCCTGTGTAGTTTTTATCCACCTGGCAGCATTCACTAGTGTGCACACTAACATTAGGAAGTGCTGCATTAGGTAAGGCTGAACAAGAATACCTAGTTACAAGCTAATTAGTAGGAAGGTGATACAGTCACATCTGCCAATGTAGTAGAGCAATGGGCTCAGCTGAGATTAAAATGCAAGTTTAGTAGGTCTGGGGTTGGACCTAAAGTAACTTCATTTCTAACAAGTTCCAGCTGAGGCTAGTGTACTTCTCTGAGAACCACACCTGAAGTAGCAACAAAAAAACCAAGATGGCTTAGAAGAATGAGACTACCACCTCATTTAATAACCTATCCCAGTAATCTGGACAAGAGATGATGAGCATTCGAACTGTTGGCAGTGTCTGGTGATGGCAAGAACAGGGTCCAGTGAGATGTAAGGAGATAAAATTGGAAAACCCAACTTAGAGAAAAGAGGGATTTATTTTAGCGCACTGGATCTGAAGAGTCTATTAAGCAGCTAACATATTAAGGGTGAATGAAAGAACTCGTAGGGACCAAGATATGTCAAGCAGAGATTGACTGACACTCAAAGATCAATATCAAAGGCAAATCAGGCACCGAGTTCCCTCCCAACACACCTACCCCTGACTCCATACCACACACTTGTGCACACACAATTCACACATGCGCACTCAAGGACACACACACAGGCCTTCCTAGGAGAGGAGGTCACACTATTTCCATAGACATATCAAGCCAGAAATTAAATATACGTGGATACTGCCTAAGAGTAGGTTTCCAAGATTCCGATTAACTATAGAAAAATTATAAACCCCCTGAATTGTTTTTTTTTTCCCCCTCAGTCCTTTGAAGAAAAAATTTAGAAGCTAAAGTTAGTTCTTTTCCACATCATTCATAGTGGTAAATCTCATAGCGCCTTTCCCATTCCGACTTTTTCTCCCCTCCCCCCCACAGATTGATCATACTTAGAGGAACTGCTATGGCAACATAAGGAGGTGAAAACTCACAGATGCAAATGCAAGTCTTGCTATGCACTGAAGGAAAAGCATTGTCTGCGAAGTTCTATTTTTAAAAATGTCTGCTTGTAACACCTTTACTGAGCACGTTTGGAAACCTGGCGAATGCAAGAATTGCTTTAAACCGAAAAGCTTGCACCAGCTTCCTCCAGACTCTGAGAAGACACCCATCACCCACAGCAGTGTGAAAACTAATGCCAATCATAGTAACAACCACCGCATCAGGAACACCGGTAATTTCCGGCCCCCTGTGGCTAAAAAGCCCACCATAGCTGTGAAGCCCACTATGATGGTGGCAGATGGGCAAAGTGTGTGTGGTGAGCTGAGCATCCAGGAACACTGTGAGAACAAACCTGTCATCTTGGGGTGGAACCAAAACAAGACTTCTTTGAGCCAGAAACCACTTAACAACAATCCTGAAGGTGATACTGAAGGCTTTGGCAGCGTTCCTCAGCAGTGTGCCAATAATGACAGTGCAAAAAATGTATCCAATAACAACAATGGGCTAACTGAAGTGCTAAAGGAGATAGCGGGTCTGGATGCCAGCCCTCCGATAAGAGGAAACGAAACGAACTCCAGAGAAACATTCTTGGGAAGAATAAACGATTGCTACAAACGATCCTTGGAAAGAAAGATCCCGCCCAGTTGTATGACAGGGGGCATGAAGGACTCTCAGGGCAAGCACGTCATCCTGAGTGGGAGTACCGAGGTCATTAGTAATGAAGGGGGCAGGTTCTGCTACCCTGAGTTCTCCAGTGGTGAGGAGAGTGAGGAAGATGTGCTTTTCAGTAACATGGAGGAGGAGCATGAGAGCTGGGACGAGAGCGATGAAGAACTGTTAGCCATGGAGATCCGCATGAGAGGGCAGCCTCGCTTTGCTAACTTCAGGGCAAACACCCTGTCTCCCGTTCGATTCTTTGTGAGCAAAAAGTGGAATACTATCCCCTTACGGAATAAGTCTCTGCAGAGAATCTGTGCTGTAGACTACGATGACAGCTATGATGAAATCCTGAATGGTTATGAGGAAAATTCCGGGGTCCCCTACGGTCAAGGAAGCATTCAGAGCACAGTATCGTCGGATTCCACATCACCAGATTCCTCCTTTACAGAAGAGTCACGTTCTGAAACAGCCAGCAGTTTATCCCAGAAGATTTGTAACGGGGGGATATCTTCTGCTAACCCAGGAAATTCTAAGGACATGGCAGAAACTAAATCTAATTTTGAAAGTCCTCCTGGTAATAGCGAGGAGAAGGACTCATCACTGACTTCCAAAAGCTCGATGAAAGTTCCAGAGACGCACAAAGCCGTCCTCGCTCTCCGTTTACAGGAGAAGGATGGCAAGATTGCAGTACAAACTGAGAAGCCAGAGAGCAAAGCTTCTACAGATATCGCTGGCCAGGCAGTCACCATAAGCCTTGTCCCAGTAGAAGAACAGACTAAGCCCTACCGCGTGGTCAATCTGGAACAGCCACTGTGTAAGCCATACACGGTTGTGGATGTGTCAGCAGCCATGGCCAGCGAGCACCTGGGGTGCCCCAAGATAAAAGGTTCATCTTCTACTCCGAACTCTCCAGTTACATCACCTGCATTGACACCAGGACAAATAAATACCCATCTCAAAAATTCCAGTGCAATCCGATACCAGGAAGTGTGGACGTCCAGCACCAGTCCACGACAAAAGATCCCTAAAATAGAATCAAGTACTGGGGGAACTGGGCCAAATGTCCCTCCAAGGAAAAACTGCCATAAATCGGCGCCTACTTCACCCACGGCTACAAACATCTCCTCCAAAACCATCCCTGTCAAGTCGCCTAATTTGTCGGAAATAAAATTTAATAGTTACAACAATGCTGGGATGCCACCTTTTCCCATTATCATCCATGATGAGCCATCCTATGCCCGGGGTTCCAAAAACGCCATTAAAGTTCCCATTGTTATTAACCCAAATGCGTATGACAATCTTGCCATCTACAAAAGTTTTCTGGGAACAAGTGGAGAACTCTCTGTGAAGGAAAAAACCACAAGCGTAATAAGCCATACTTATGAAGAAATAGAAACTGAAAGCAAAGTATCTGATAGCACCCCCAGCAAGCTCACAGACTGTCTCCAAACTAAAGGGTTTTCCAACAGCACAGAGCGCAAAAGAGGCTCAGTAGCACAGAAGGTTCAGGAGTTTAACAATTGTCTCAACAGAGGTCAGTCTTCTCCACAAAGAAGCTACAGTTCCACCCACAGCTCCCCAGCAAAAATCCAGAGACCCACTCAAGAGCCTGTGGGCAAAACAGAAGGTGCGCAAGGGTCTCAGGTACCGAGCAGCAACGGCCACACCAGGGAGAAAGCAAGTGCCGTCCTATGTCAGATCGTGGCATCTATCCAACCCCCCCAGACTCCTCCAGAAGCACCTCAATCTAGTCCTAAGGCTCACCGTGTGGAAGAACTTTATGACATTCCTCCAGATGCAGATACTACAGAAAGTATTCTTAAAAACACACCAGTCAGACCCAAATCTCTCTTTACATCTCAGTCTAGTGGGGAAGGTGAGGCCCATCAGACTACCGAAAACCCTACTACCAAAATTCAGAAAGATCCATCCACAAAGCCAGTGACTTCTCCTCCCTCCAAATTAGTGACCAGCACCCAGAGTGAACCACCGCCTCCCTTCCCCCCACCACGATCTACTTCCTCCCCTTACCATGCAAGTAACCTGTTGCAGAGGCATTTTACCAATTGGACTAAGCCAACCAGTCCCACCAGATCAACAGAAGCTGAATCAATTTTGCAGTCTGAAGGCAGCAGGCGAGCAGCTGATGCAAAACCTAAACGTTGGATATCATTTAAGAGCTTCTTCCGCCGCCGAAAAACAGATGAGGAAGAAGAGAAGGAGAAAGAGCGAGAGAAAGGGAAGCTGGTGGGCCTGGATGGAACAGTCATCCACATGCTGCCGCCCCCTCCAGTCCAGCGCCACCACTGGTTCACAGAGGCAAAAGGAGAGTCCAGTGAGAAGCCTGCTATAGTCTTCATGTACAGGTGTGACCCTGACCAAGGCCACCTCAGTGTGGATCACAGCAAGGCTGGGGCAGAGAAAGGAGGAACAGAGGAGGTGTTACTGAGGAACTCAGAAGAGAAGAAAAGCAGCCATCCTCCATCTCAGATTCCTGACAAAGCTTGCAGGTATGTAAACCAAACCAGCAGAAGGTAGGAAAATGCTTTATATACATTTTCAAGTGCTAAGTTTTCTTTTCTATCTTCTAAGTTGCACAACAGCCATTTCCGTTTGTAGGAAGTGCTGCATGGTCGTTATCCATCGTGATAACTACATCCCAAGATTAGAATATTATTAAAGTGATCTCATTGCATTGAACGAGGCTTATGGCCCAGAATCCCTAGCTAAAGACGTGCATCACATTCTGGTAAATGCAGGGGCTTTAACATAGAAAAGGAAATTCACAGCCCTGTAATATCGGTGTATAATATGTTCTGGATGCTGAGATGCAATAAGGAAGAAGCAAAATGAATGCTACTTTCCTCATGTACATGAAATGAAACGCCAAGAAAGTCTTTATGGTTTTTACCAAGTTGTTATTCTCATATGTATTACTTCATCTTGAGTGATTATTTAGTTTTTTTTATTGGTGCCTCTTTTCAAATGTTGTAGAGAAAGAATGGAGCAGAGAGTAAGCAGTTTATGGATTTTTTTTTAACATGGAGGAGAAATAAGAAATAAGAAAAGTTGGTTATTGATACTGAGGACAAGGGTTACAATCCTCATTTCACCCAGGCAGTTGTAAGTTCTCTAGGCATTAGTCTTCTTAAATACTTCAGTTACTATTTTCTGATCACATACTCTCTGCATGGTATATCCAAATATTTTTCTGAAATTCTACTAAAGCCTTATAAATTGACTGCATTCATCAGATGAGAAACTGAGAATTGGAGAATTGATCAGAATCTTGTTAGTGTTTATTAGAGCTGTGATTCACATCTTGATCTTCTTCCTAAAATGCTATGTCATTAAAGAACACAAGGTCCAACAAAGGGCTAGAGGCGTAACCCAGCAGTCGGAGAGCACTTGCTTAGCACATGTAAGAATCTGGCTTCAATCCCAGAGCTGTACACACACTCATGCACATGAACACACGCGCACACACACACACACACACACACACACACACACACACCCCACAGGCACGCACCCGTGCGCGCACCTGTGTGTGTGTGTGTGTGTGTGTGTGTGTGTTCTGCTTTTATGTATACAATGTTTATATGTAGGGACCCCTGCTTTTCCTTTTTCCTTCTTGTAACTATAATAAACAAAGTTAATTAGCTGTCAGTTAAGCAAGTACATTTATCCAAAGTCTGTAACAAAAAGGATTTCTTTTTAATCCTTATTCACTTTAGTCTTGAACAAGTGCTCCAAATACTTGATTCTTTTGAGTTATCTTCCCTGCTGGCATACAGTAAACATTCTCTACCCAGCCTGGCCTCCTCTGGCAAAGATAACAACTTCTGACTGAGAGGACAGATTTTTCTCACCATTTTTCTGTAAAAAATATGTAAGTGAAATTCCTTCAATTTTCCTAGCCAAATGCCAGGAAGTTTTTGCATGTTCTTTACCTCCACATAGATGTCAAAATGCTAGCAAGTCTCAGTTTTCCTTAAATTCATTTACTAACAAAGCAACTGAAATAAAGGCAGTGTATTCCAGAGAACAGCCCTCCCGTCAGTTGAATCTTAGGCTCTCTTTTACATCCTTGGTGATAGATAGCCATGCTCCAGTAGTAATACAATGCCGGGCTTCAGACCCCTGGTTCATTTAGGAAGGAAGCCACTTACATAGCACATAGCTCGCATTACCTGGGAGGGAATGGCATACAGCTCTTACAGATCAATAAATGAATTTTCTCCCATTTAAGTATGGCTGTGGTAGATGTATCCAGACCCTGGAGAACAGCCAAATAATGGTTTAGCTTTTCTTTTGTGACTCTTTCCTGTGGCTATACTATACTGTATGTGTACTTGAGGCAGCCCCAACCCTGGACATGGCAGACCCCTTTCTATTGAATTTTTAATTTTTTTATAGAACTGTCCATAAATACAAATGACAGACTTAATTTGCTTCACCAATACTAAGATTTGACTGTTTCACAGTTGTCCAGAGGAATGTTAAAACATGCTGCCAGGTTCTACTCCAAGAGTTTTGTTCTTTCTTTCTTTCTTTCTTTCTTTCTTTCTTTCTTTCTTTCTTTCTTCCTTCCTTCCTTCCTTCCTTCCTTCCTTCCTTCCTTCCTTCCTTCCTTTCTTTCTTTCTTTTACTTTGCTTTAATTTAATTCAATTTTTTGGTGTTTGTTTGTTTGTTTGTTTGTTTGTTTGTTTGTTTGAGACACTGTTTCTCTGTATAGCCCTGGCTGTCCTGGAACTCACTCTATAGATCAGGCTGTCCCTGAACTCAGATCTACCTGCCTCTGCCTCCCTAGTACTGGGATTAAAGGTGTGCACCACCACCACCCAGCAAGTCCCAGGGTTTCTAATTCACTTGGTCTGAGGTAATCCTGACTTTGCACATCTAACAGGCTAAAGTTGTTGAGACACACTTTAGAAGCATTAGTCTTAACACTGTTCTAAAGTCCATAAATAAAGCCATGATTGGGATACTGAACAGTTCCTAGAGGCACATTTCAATTTTCTCATTTCAGAATGTCCCAGAGTGGGTAGAAAAAGAAGCCTTCAATAGGTTATTTTTAGCCTTGTGGAAAGTTTAAAGCATGCATATGTATATTGAAAACTATAATCCATTTGCTTTTTAAATAATTACCTCATTTACTTGGATTGTCATTGATATTTACTTGAAGCAACTTTGAGAGGGAAAACATTACAATCAAATGTCAACATTTGTGTTTCTGGTTTGATGGCAGTGTGATCATTAAATTACCATCTCGTGCCTGGGAACACAGCTGAAAGAAATGAAAATCTGGGTTTTCTATAAGTAAATGAAGATGGCAAATCTAAACTATCTGTAAAGAATGAAGAATGAAAAATGCCCTTCTGATGGCCTACTGCAGGGCCTGAAAGATGAGAGCCCGGTGGAGCCTTGTGCTTGGTATTAACAATTTCTAACATTTATTTGACTTTCCAAAGACATAAATTGATTGTGTGCCATTAGCCTTAGAACAAATAGGGTTGGAAAGACGTTGCTGCAATAATGAACTTGGGTTTGACTTTAACTTCGACTCTCCGGCCCTTCAGTATATAGGGCTACAGTGATACTTATCACATAGAATTAATTTGAACATTTTATGGGAAGACATAAAATAGGCTGCCCGGGGTCTGGCATATTAGATGTTTAAAAGTGTTAGTAGCCCCTCTGTCCTCCATGTGGTAAGTGCTCCGTGCACAAAATGATAAAGTAGCCCAGAACACCTCTTGATTAAATCAGCTTAAATCGACTTCTCCAAAATGAAATTGGAACCAGATCTTAAGAGGCAAATAAGAAGGCTGAGTGTGGCAGCATATATCTGTAATTCCATCAGTAAGGAGGCTAGGGCAGCAGGATTGTGAGTTCAAGGCCAGCCTGGACATCCCTCCCCCTTCACTTATCAGCCAGTTAACAACATTGCAGGCAAAAGGGGGAGGAAAACAAATAAAAGCAGACTGTGTAGCTAGAAAGGATAATGATTAGGAAATGTTAACAAGTGGAACTCAAAGAGGAGAAGAGCCGCTCATTGAAGTTAGGGCGGTGAGGAAGGGGAGGCTCTACCATAAACTGGGCAGTGGAGGGGGTGCTAGTTAGGGGTGCAGGGGTGCCTTATCACAAAAAGTTGTATCAAATGATAAATATATTAATTAATTTTGTCTGATCTGTGTTTTATACATGTATTGGTGTTTTTATATATATCACATTGCACTCCATAAATTATAGTCCAATATAAGAAAAGCAGAAGCCGGGCAATGGTAGCGCACGCCTTTAATCCCAGCACTTGGGAGGCAGAGATAGGTGGATTTCTGAGTTCGAGGCCAGCCTGGTCTACAGAGTGAGTTCCAGGACAGCCAGGGCTACACAGAGAAACCCTGTCTCGGAAAAAAAAAGAAAGAAAGAAAGAAAGAAAGAAAGAAAGAAAGAAAGAAAGAAAGAAAGAAAGAAAGAAAGAAAGAAAGAAAGAAAGAAAGAAAGAAAGAAAGAAAGAAAGAAAGAAGAAAGAAAGAAAGAAGAAAGAAAGAAAGAAAAGCAGAGTAGTTCAATGGTTCTTCACATGTAATCCATGTAAGATCAAACAGAGACTGTCTTGAATCTATCCCAAAAGACCCTGTGTTAAATCTAAGTGAGCAGTCCTAAGTGAGAGTTCCATTACAAAAAATGGAACAGAGACTGAAGGATAGGCCATCCAGAGACCACCCTACCTAGGGTCCATCCCATCTGCAGACACCAACCCCCCACACTATTGCTGATGCCATGAAGCGCTTGCTGACAGGAGCCTGGTATGGCTGTTCCCTGAGAGGTTCTACCAGCACCTGACCAATACAGATGCAGATACTCAGTCAACCATCGGACTGAGCCCAGGGACCCCAATGGGAAGAGCTAGGGGAAAGACTGAAGGAGCTGAAGGGGATTGCAACCCATAAGAAGAACTATCAACTAATTGGACTACCTAGAACTCCCAGTGACTAAACACCAAACAAAGAGTATACACGGAGGGAGCCAGAACTCCAGATCCATATGTAGCAGAGGAGGGCCTTATCTGACATCAATGGGAGGGGAGGGAGACTTGATGCCCCAGCATAGGGGGATGCTAGAGGGGTGAGGTGGGAGTGGGTGAATGGGTGGAGGAACACCCTCATAGAGGCAAAGGGGGGGAGGTGAGGGAGGATAAGATAGGGAGGTTGGTGGAGGGGTAACCGGGAAGGGGGATATCATTTGAAATGTAAGCAAATAAAATGATTAATAATGAAGAAAAGTGGAGCCCCTTTGAAGGGAGTCCCTGAGGTATATGGCTTTAAAAAGAATCTTGGGAGTCCAGTCTCAGTTTCTCCATTTCTCATCCTGGCTCCCTCTCCCCTGGCTCCCTACCTCTGGCTCTCCCCTGGCTCCCCTCATCCCTTCCTTATCTATTTCTCTCATAAGTGGCCTTCTCTACATATACCCTCAATGACACTACCTTGGCCCAGGCCAAAGGCAGTGTTCCCAAGTTACCGTGGACTGAAATTGTAAGCCATGATAAATCTTTCTTCCTTATAAGTTGATTATCTCAGATTATTTTGTCATGGGACAAAAAACTAACCAACACAGATGCTGATATTTTCTTTTCCCTCTGTTGACCTTTGCACTGACAGTGCAGAAACATCTGGGTAAAAGTAATTGCCATGAAGCCCAAACAAGACCATGGCATCAAATTGTATTAGGAATTTAAAAGGGAAAAATCAGTTTTACTTAAGATTAAGTAGTAAATTTGTATTAAATCTTAACCCTTGATTACTTGTCTTTTGGGTTTAATTGTGTGCTGAAATGAAAGTACACATGTACATTTCAGGAGCACACCAAAGATCCTAAGGGGAAAATGGGTTGCGTAGACGGTTTCAGTTAGGAAATTTAGCACCTTCTTTTACAGACAGCTGGCAAGCCACTTTCAAGGAGACCAAGTATGTCTGTTTGTGATAAACTCAAGCTTTCAGACACCTCTCCACAGCACTGACCTTGACAGCTTCCTAATCCTTAAACCATTTGCTGGATTAGATGCCACTAACAAGAGGTCAGTCACTGGTTTGTTTATTAATACCCTGTGGTGGAGTGCGTCTATATATGAAGTATATTTCCAAATGGCTGCCCTGTAACGTTATAAAATTATACAAATGGATTTTGATATAACTGAGAACAGAAAGTTCTTTGGTAGACCCCATACTGCAACTAACATTTATGAAATGCCATTGTCACTCTAACACGGTGCCAGCAAATGGCTGAAGTTCTCTCAGAGGTTACTAGTGTATACCCACTTTCTCCTGTAGACTAGATGAGACTGATTCCCTGTATATTCTTCAACTAAGGAGCATGTCTCCATAGATGAAATACAGAAGCAGATAGGGAAATCTGCCTGTCATCTATTAAGCTGGATACCGGAACAGGTTTGCATCAAAAGACAGGACTTCCTCAGCAGTGGCGCTAGTAGCAGTAACAGGCTCTTGATTCAGCGCTGTATCCTTACACCTTTCCCCTCCAGCCAGTGGGACCAAGAGGAAATAATGTGATGAGCAGTCTGGATTATGGCTAGTCAGGAATCTCTGCTCTGCCCCTTTTAGAACGCTGTCTGCTGACTCTTCCTGAACTCAGCATTCATAACAGAGAGAATAACTGGTGGAGGAAATGCAAACACTGGAGTTGACAAAGACCTGGCTTCTCACCTTACCACAGGCTTGATTTCACTTCTTTGAAGCTAAAGTTTTCTTTTGTATTCTATGGAGGAAATGGCAACTACCTTACAGAGATGCTATTCAGACAAAACAGGTATCACTAAAGCTCCTAGTTGGATCGATACAACAGTAAGAGTTGACCTCTTTTCCCTCTTACACTTAAGTAACCAGAACTGCAGAGCATCCCTGCAGCCTGTTTTGAGGAGTCACATATACCTTTCTGAAAGACATTTCCTCTGTGAGAGCCGCCCTCCTGCCTGTTTAGTCTTGCCCTCTTGTTCACAGGCCTCCAGGTACTCAGCCTTTCTTACCATTTAAGGCCTTTATATATATTGTTTACTTGGAATTGAAAGTATAGGATTATTTTTTAATGAAAACCATCTTTAAAAGGGTCATTTTATTTTTGAAAAAACTTTTTAGAGTATAGAAATTTTAACCATATACAAAAGTAAATACAGACAGACAGATATTACTAGACAGATAGATATTTACCACTGAAGGGACTCTAGCCAGTTCACAAGCATGGCTCTGACAGGCTTTGCCTTTCCCCCTCATTCCCTCTCCCTTGCTGAAAAGCATTAGATTATATTCCTACAGCTAGCCACCAAAGTCTGTTCCCTTATTTGTCCTCTTCTTCCTCTTAAGACTGACTACCAAGATCCAGTTATCAAAGCATTGAAGTCTAGCAATGAAAAGCCCCTTTTGGCTCACCTGATTAAACCTGCCCAATTAAAATTAAACACCTCATCCTAACACAAGGTTTCCCTTGCACCTTTATATTTTTGGTTTTGAGCCTTGCCTTTAACAGCTGAGTCATCTTTTTAGCCCCTCTTATACCTTTATAAACTGCGTTTGCCTATGGACCATGTCTGTCACCTCTTTATCCAGAGACAGCCCTTTGTTTCCACTCCTAGACAAATACCCTTGACCCCTCTTCTTTGTTCCCTTCCCCTTCTTCCTCAGTCTCCATCTCCTGTCTCTCTTATTCCCTGTTCTTTGTCCCTCTGGGGCAAATAAATCCCCTTCGTGCTGAAAACTTGGTCTTGAAGGTCCTGAGCTGATAGGGTTCCCTACAACCACAAAACTACATTTTCCATTTTCTGGGTATAGTATAGTTTATATTCCCAGTACTCAGGAAGGCTGAGTTAGGAGGATAATAGAATCAGGAGTCCTAAGCTAGCCTGGGCTATATAGTGAGACTTTTTTCTTTTAATTATTGATGTAGGGATTTGATAGATGGCTCAATGGTTCAGAAAACTGACAGTTCTTTTAGAGGACCCAGGTTCCATTCCCAACACCTAACACAGCAGCTCACAACCATCTGTAACTCCAATCCCAAGGGATCTGACCCCCTCTTTTGGCCCCCAATGACACCAGGCATACATGCAGTAAACAGATAAGGCAAAACATCCATATACATAGAAAATTTAACAAAAAAATCCATTTACAAATCATATCTCCTTCATGCCTCATCTTTTCCCATACCCCATGACTGAAGCAAATTCCAGGAGTCACCTCGTTTTTATTTCAGTGAATCACTCAAAATCTTAGCCATTTACTAAAGAAGATTCTTTAAGGCCTACTGGCTTGACATCATTGGCATCAGACTTTACATATACATTCTGATGACTCTTAAATGGAGATCTCTACCCATCACATTTCCCTATGACCTATATACACTTGAGAAGTGTATTTCCAATGAAACATGTGCAAGACAGAATTTGATTATTGTCTTCCCTTCTTGTAAATGGCCCGCCATCTGTGTATTTGTTCATTCCAGAAAATGGAATCATCTTTGGTTCTTCTCTTGGCTCTTCTTCCAACTATTCAAAATATTAAGTTCTGCTGACAAAACTCCCAAAATACACACCACATCTGTACTCTCATTTACGTCTACCTGGTCTGCCTTACTGAGTCTTTCACCTCATTTACTGAAGTATTTTTGCTAATTCTTCCTGCCCAGTCTCTTGCCCCTTTTCTCTTTAGAATAGCCCAGTACTCCCAAAGGCCAAATCCCATTGTCTGTCCACAGTAATGAGGTCTCTGCACAGACCTCTGCCTGCCAGCTTGGGTGTCTCCAGTTTCTCACCTCTTTCTCCATAATCTCAGGAGTTTTAGCTTTCTGTTTCTCAGGCACGATGAACATGATCCTTTGTGGGCCCCTTTATCAGACGATAAACTACCCTGTAGGTTGTTGTATAACATGACCGAGTTTATAGAAAGGGCTCGGGAGGAGCAAGGAGGTACTCTCTTAGGACAGTTGTCAAAGTCTGGAGACATTTTTTTGGTAATCACAACCAAGAAGGCAGAAAATACTGGAATGCTCCTAGTATGTAGATAGCTCTCCACAACAGAATTATCTTGCTCAAGAATTAGTAATGCCACTTGTGAGAGACATGGTTTAGAAAAGGCACATGATAAATACTATGTATGTTTCGTCTACTGTTAATAAGTTGCTGCTGTTATGAGAATAAACCTGCCTCGGGTGCCACTGTTGGGTGTATATTTAAGTGCTGTGCCTAGCACTCAGCAACTGCGGTTTACTATTAGAAGGACAATTATCTATGAACGTTCTCTGCAAGAGCAGCTCCTATCTGAAGAAATATTTTTGCAATGTAAATAATTACTCTTTTGGCTTGTTTAGGGTTTTCCAAAATAGAACACATCTGTATTCATTTTTACTTCATATTTCTTTTTTTAATCTATTATTTTTATTAGTTTTTTAAATTAACATACAGAGTAATGGATTTCATTATGACATTGTCACACAGTTTGCTCTTGTTGGTCTTCATCTCCAGCTGTCCTTCCATACCCCCATGCTCCCCACCTGGTCCCCTCTTCCCCACAGTAGCCCCTCTTTTACATTTATGTCACTTGCCTTCTATTACCCGCTTTTTCCTCTCCCCTCTTAACATATTTGCCCCACCCCATAGCTGCCTTTTTTGTTTCACAAACTACACCTCACCTCCTTCTATTTCAATTAAAGCAATTTTCCTTTTAAAGCACTCTTACAATCAGGCGATGTGCTTCTCCCCTTGCCTTATGCTCCCAGAATGGCAGAAAGAATGTGGGCATCAGGGTTGGACAGCATCACTTCACGTTCCCACACTGCCACCTCTGTACTCAGGTGGTCTCAGGCAGGTCATTTGGTTCTGTAAGCCTCAGTTTTCTCATCTGTGAAATGGGAAGACTTGCTTTTATGTCCTGTCACTTTGATGCATTACACGGGAAGTGCACAACATATGTGGCACTGAGTAAACTGTCCCAAGAGTTCTTTGTTTCAGTCAAATGTATACAGACTCTTCCCTGCTCTGACTCATGGAGCAAAGGAAGATAAGAGTGAGAGGATCACCATCTCCAGTGCTCCCTGGCTATGGAAATGGTGCAAGCGCCCATATCTCCCCTAGGCTAGTGTCCTTGGTCAGAGCTGGGCATTTTCTTCTAAGAACTTGTCTTCAGGAAATGCATGTCTCTCTCCCACCATACTCTTCAAAAGCAAACCGAGGCTGAAATGGGGATGCTAAGTAATTGTGGTAGCCATTGAGTATGGCAACCTTATAGTGAGTGATCTTTTCCAAAATGGATTCATCTGCTGTTAATTTGCACAGATGTCATTCTGACTTTGTATTTCACAGGACTGTAAAGCTCTAGCTTTTTAAAACTACAACTTTTCTTAGTTTTATGCAGGTGACAGTGATTTACTGATGGCCTGTGTTCTTCCTTGCTTTGTCGGCATGCAATCCAGTGCCTTGAAAACACTTCAAATGACTGTCACATCTGTTTTTATTTTTTACGTGGACCCGGTAGAGTGCCTATTTTAAGACTCTGCACCTGCCTGCAGTATCCTGTGTGCACTTGGTTTACACACAGGAATGCCTTGTGTTTGACCACAGTCTGTTAGACAGTAGCAGGACCTCATCCAATCTCAGTTAAAGGTTAATCTTGGTTCACGATAAGATGTGTGACGTTTTCAAAGGCTGTGGAAGCTTAGTGGGAAATTGGACATACTAGATAGTGATCAAGAGATATATATGTCTCCCACCTGAGAATGCCAGTGATTGGAAATGTGGCCAAATCAAGTTGATGACTTAGAGACCAAGGTAGCATTAAGAAATGTCACCATGATGGGGGTCCTAGAAGTAGAGATACAAAAAGAAATGGAGTTTGACTTTGGTTGGGCTTTCCCCTCTCTTCCCTACCAATAGGTTTTAAAGGTGTGGGTCATGATGACTCTCCTTGAAGGTTGATGGCTGGTCCCATTTCTTCAAAGGCCATTGTCCCTCAAAACCCTAGAAGTAAACAGCCCATGAGACACAAAAACAGAACCATGAAACGTTCCTTTGACGTTCAGATTTTAGGAATTAGAGTCTTTAAAAATTGCATGAATTTATTGGTTTTGAGCATGTAGAAACATCGGTAGCAGCTGAAGAGAGCTGACAGGTAAAATGTAGAATGCTGTTTTCCCCAGGAGACTGACAGTCTCAATAGAATTCTGGTTTCATTAACTGCCCCTTCTGAAGCTGAACAAAGATGGTTGAATTTGAAACTTAAAGGTGAACTAAAATTATGGAAATATTTAGATACAGAAAGGCCTTTAATCTGTACTGATGGGAAATTTGATTTGCCTGTTAAAAGGTACATTCAGACATTTAACAGAATTCTTACAAAAATCTGTCTTGAACAAATTTTCCAGAAAAAAAAAAAAAGATTATTTCATTTGATGCTATAATGATTAATCCTACCACCTGGGTAAAGCAAGCAAGCCTTCACCTGGGAGATTGTTTCCATAGCTTTGAATTATGTATGAACATTGCAGACTGATGAGTTAACCTTCAAGGGATTTATTAGCTAGCAGACAGATCCGTGGCAGTGTGTATGTTGCTTTTGAACACCTTACATTCATTCTATGAATTCAGAAGAATACTCTCGGTAGCAAATATGACAGTTTTTTAAGTGTTAGGTCAAACATATCAAATTGCAATTAAAAACACTCTTTAATGAAAAGTTGGTTAAAGATTTTAGGTACAGTCACCCCTCAGCATCTGCTGGGGTTTGGTTTCAAGATTTCCTTGGATACCAAGACAAAATCTTTGAATGCTTAAGTCTCTCTGTAAAATGATATAGGGTTTACTCTACATATAACCTCTTGTAGACATTTCGTTTTGTTTTTTTCTTAAGACAGAATCTGGTCATCTAGCCTAGGCAAACCTTACACTCACCATGTAACTTAATCTGGCCTTGAGCTCTCAGTTCAAGTCTTCCTGCGTCAGCTTTCTGAGGGCTGGTCTTACCAAAGTGTCCCACCATGCATGTCTCTTTATAGACTGTAACTTCTTTCTTGGTCACTTATCATAGCCTAGTCCAACGTAAATGCTGTGTGATTAGTATTTTTCTGTTTTGTTTAGGGAATAATGGGAAGAAATAAAGTATATATGTTCAATATTGGTCCACTTTTTTTCCTGGATGTTTTCTATCTGAGCAGATAGGACCCAAGGATCCTGAGAGCCGGCTGTGCAGTCAAATGCACATCACCTTCCATTATGAAAATAGAATGATTACTGATGGGCAACAGAGAGGCTAAGCCAGTTTGACAGAACCTGAAGATTAAGGACTTAGATATCATTAGCATAGTTATTAGAAACTTTCCACCTTCTGTTACAGGACTAGAGACTCTTTGAAAGGAATTTAAATAACAGAACTATAAAAAGCTCTCGGGCCATTCATTACTTAAACATAGTCTTGTTTTACAAAAATGAATATGAAATTTACTTACCTTGAAAAAATACCTAGTTGGTCATCATTTTACGATTTCAACACGTGTTAGCCTGTAATAAGACTTTCAAATTATATTCTTCATGATTTCCATTTTGTAGGACTTTCCCCACTCGTCTCTTAAATGAGACGGTGAGTTTTCATCATCTTGTTACTCCTTCCTCACAGAGTCATTAGTTCAGAAGATCAGAGTGCTAAGAAAACAGCCGCCAGCATCTAATTTCCACACAAGTGTTCCATCCCATTAAACATCCCCCAGCGAAATGGTGGTGAGATGTCCCGTCCAGAGATAAAGCCTGTATGAAGGATCACTTTAGAATTTGAGAAGATTTTCTGGTTATCTTGATCATATGTTTTCTTAAGAAATGATCCAAACTCCTTTATGCAATTAATGTGCCCACTCCGACACTAAGAGGCAGATTTTCCCGACTTCTCCTGGCTGCTCTGTCTCTTTCTAATGTTTATACTTAATGAGTTGCTCCTGCTCATGCTGCCTCAATTCTTCAGTTTTTGGTCTCTGTGGTACTACCTACATTTCAACTCTTAGAATCTCTTTTTCTCCTCTCTTTTACTATTTTAGTAATACAAAGAGCTGTTCTTCAGTCAAGCATTAAGACATGACATATCATTGATGCATTTTTAAAGTTCTTACTCCTTTTAAGACTCACTGTAAATGCAGGTTAAACATTTCAGCATCCATTTGCAAATTCATAAAGCTATTGGCATATATTTCTATAGTTGACAGGTATTTTAACTGGTGACCTTGTATACCAGTGCATTCTAACCTGTTATGTAGTCTATGCTGCCCTGGTCCTCAAAGGGTTAATAAATCTAGCTTTCGTGCTTAGCCAAAGGTAATTTGGCACATTTCCAAGACCAAGCCCCTATAGTAAAGGTCAAGGTGCAGTGGGTGCTACTGAGGTGCAGGATCCGAGTGTCTTGGCATAGCCTGTACTGCTTGGAGCTCTTCAGAGCTCAGTGGCCTCTGCTCAGTCCGTTTCAGACCATGGCTAACAGGTTTGAGGAGACCCTGTGAAAATGTCCTTCAATGGGGAATTGTGTGAGCGAGTACAGTGGGTGAGTCTCTGATATTTCTTGCCTTTTAGCATCCGTGTTTTGTTTGTCCACACCCTTAGAGCAAAGTTCTGTATTCTGTCTGTGGAAGAGGCCCAGGGATTCCAGAGGTTAGCAGAAGCTGCTCTTGCAGTGGTTTTCACAGTAACTGGTCCCCAGGACCAAGGTAGAAAAGCAGCCATGGCAAGCACACAACTATAACCCCAGCACTGGAGCACATTTGGCCTAAACAGTGAGCTCCAAGTTAAAAAAAAAAAAAAAAAAAAAAAAAAAAAGCTATGGTGGAGAATAGCAAAATAAGACAGCTGACATCAAGCTCTGTCCCCCAAAAGACCTGCCTGCACAAGCAAGTGCATACATGCATTCATGTGCAATATGTAAATAATCTAACTTTAAAAAAATAGAAAAAGGACCAAGAGCAAGTTCAGAGATTAGGGGTCCCTACCAGCATGTCTGGCATTGAATCCAGGACCTAGTATATACTAGACAAGCATTTTCCCACAAGCTATTCTCAGTCCATTTTAAACTTCTTTTATTCTGAGACAGCCTTACTCCGTTGCCCAGGCTAGTCTTGTAGTCACAATGGAGACCAGGCAAACCTTGAACTCTGGAATAGCTGAGATTACGGACCTGTACCACCAAACCTAGAGGTGGCCAGCAAGTCCCAGTGCTTTTCTCTGTCTCCCCAGTGCTGGGACATTCCACCTGTGTGCAAACTTGTATTGGTTCTGGTGATCTGAATGCATGTCTTTTCTCGCATAGTAAGTACTTTATCAACTGAGTAGTCTCTCCAACCCACAAGTTTCTGTAAGAGATTTTACTTCTGTGTCATTAAAATATACATCAAGTGTGGATTTAAGGAGCTAATCTGAAGGAGTACCTTCTTACCAGTCTTGCATGTATCTGGACAGAAATATAAGTCTAGAAATCTGCTGGCTACACAACCTTAGAAATACTGTTTCCAAGCCAACGGAGCCTGAGGTCTTTCTTTATACCAGCAGTGTAGAGTGAACTGGAAGTTCCATTATGGGCTCTGGCTCTTGGGGATAGGAGAAGTAGGAAAGAATTTCTCCTCCAGCAGTCAGCAGGGCAGTCTGTGTAAACATGATGCCTCTTCTCATTGGGCTACTGTAGTCATCAAAGGCAAAAAAAAAAAAAAAAAAAAAAAAGCAACCAAGGCCTTCCACACAAAGCTGCTTTCTCCTCATGAGAAGGGACAGCATAAGGAGGTGATAACAAGGAGCTTGGCTCCCTCACCTCAGTAAAGCCAAAGTGAAGTGACACTTCCGAGCCATTCCGGGGCACACTTCACATCAAGATTGGATATTACTGAGTGGTTATGCACATACTGAAAGAGAAAATATTCTTTGCTGGGTGAAACTTAATATAAACTACTTCTAATTTCAAGGCAGCACGTTTTGTGTAACTAGAAAATGTCTTTCCTCCTTTGAGGGAAAAAAATGTTAGAGCTTCAACATTCTACCTCCACAGTCAGATGTAGTGGTTTCCCAGAAGCACACTCTCAGTCTAGCCAATTGGTGAGCTCCAGGTTCAGTGAGAGACCCTGCCTCAAAAAAGTAAGAGAAGTCATCAAAGACTGTTGGTATCATCCTGCTCCAGGTTCAGTGAGAGACCCTGCCTCAAAAATGTAAGAGAAGTCATCAAACACCGTTGGTATCATCCTCTGTCCTGAAGATAGACATCCACACATGCAGCTCTGCCCCAAAAAAGTTTCTTATCCTCATTTCTCTTTGCCCATAAAGAAGTCAGAAAGAATATAGTAAGATTTGGTGGTCTTGGAACACTTCTCAGACCCTGGAACCTTTAAAGACACATTATCTTGAATATATTTCATTGGCCAGCAACTTGAGATTGGCTGACTTGGTCATTTTATTCTCCAGCAATTAGTGACCATTTGATCGCCTTGTACTTCATGACCATAGAATTGACACTGTTTATATCATGAGTGGGGAGACTGGGAAGAGACAGCTAAAAGTAAATGAGCTGGCAGTGGTGAGAAAGGGAGAGCTTAGTCTTCAACTGCTTCTTGACAGCAGGCTGCTCCAGACTTGTTTTCTTAAAGGAGATTAGCTAAAGAGTTAAGCTTCTCCGTTCCCCTTCCTCCTATACCATGTAGATGAAAACTGACCCTTCTATCTACTTGGCATTAACTTACCAAACCATTAACTTATCTTTTAATCACATAGTATAATCACAATTTTACTCCTAGTTCTTTCTAAATACCTCAGTAAATATTTTAACATGTAGCAAATGCTATGTGGTAAGTGAAATAAATAAAGCGTGGTACTTACTATAGTAGTAGAGTACTATTAAGGAATATAATAAATATAGTAAATACACCAACTGATTTACTAAATTCTTGAGGATTTTCCTCTTGAATCGGTTAAGCATTCATTAGCTTATACTGTTACCTATTCTTCCTTTTAAAAAATAACATGTAGGTTTAATGTTCATGTATGAAGGTCTCAGATCTTTTCGGGTTAGCTCTGACTACCCTAGAACTTACTATATAAACCAGGCTGGACTGGAACTCACAGATACACACCTGCCTCTGCCTCCCAAGTGCTGGGATTAAAGACCTGTGCCACCACAGCCTGCTCTATAAATCTAAATGTTAATAGAACTTTTGAATACAAATTTGATGGACTGTCTCATTCCTTTCAGTCGTGTGACCCATGAAGTGGCAGAGGAACTTTCTCCTCGGGATCCAAGAGCTCCTGCTGTGAAGCAAGATGGCACCTCAGTCACACCAACACTGCCTACACCTGACCTGGAAAGGGAAGAGGAAAAGGATGACACTTCAGATCCTACCGACGTGAGTCCCTGCAGCGCAACCTACAGCAACTTAGGTAAGTACAAAGGTTATATAGGCAGCACCTAAGCCTTGTCTTTATGTACGTTACAGCATTGGAGTTATAAATCTACATTTGCTTCAAAACATAATATCCGGGTTTTTACTAGGCTTATTTTAAATGCCTGCTACCATGAGCCCTGTGCCATGTGCTAAAGGTGCTGTGTAGACCTTGCCTTGAAGGATTCAACCTGAAGAAAAGAAGGGAACTTGAATTTAGTATAATGTGAGAAATACAATCATGGAAACACACATGGAATATTTTTCATGTTACACAAAGAAGGATGTCAAAAGAAGCCTTCCTGGAAATCATTCCTGAGCTGATTTAACTCACTGTCAGAGAGAAGAAAGAGTGTTCCAGACAGAGGCAACAAGTGAGCAAGACCATGGAGATACAGAATAGCTTGGTGCCATAGCCCTTGAGGTTGCTGCAATGTGGAGCGTTAGATAAGATGTATTTCAGGTTAAAATCTTAGACCTCTTGTCATTTGTGATAGTGACCCATGACAGGGCTTCGAGAAGACAGACTGACATGAATTAAAATGGGTACACATCGGCTGTGTGTTTGGTAGCAGGTACTATTACTGTATGACTACATGACAGGATGAGGGGGCCTCAGCCAAGGTAGAGAGAACAGTGGACAAACTGAAGGAGTATTTCAGGGCAAAATATACACAGGATTGGATAATGTGAAGGGTGGGATTTCTGACTTGTATCAGCAGACTCAGTACAAGTCTGTCATTGGAGGTATTTAGGCAGAGGCTGACAGGCTGCGTCACAGACCTGCGGTAATGAGAACGTGCATGGAGATTAAACAGGATTGCTTCAGAGGTGTCTGCAGAGCTTCCTCACATCTCTGCTTTCTTCATTGATTTTCTGGGATTTCCAGTGACTTCTGAGTGATCTCCCTCCCTTGAGTATCACACAGCTAGCTTCTTTCCTTCTGAAAAGGAAAACCTGGAAGAGCATAAGGGGGTTTGGTGTTCATCTCCTGTGGGGAAGATGTGAGCAGCAAGGACTCCTGCCTGAGGATCATGTGCCAGCAAGATTCTCATGAACCACTGACCCCTGTTTAGGAACCGCTGACCCTGTATAGAAATCGCTGGAGCATGTCTCTGAAGGACCCAGTTTCTCATCTCCCTTCTTTGTCTTCTTCCTCCATCATGTATATCAGAATCAGCCTTGTATACTTGAAAATTGAAAATAATAGGTTTCTTAATTTATTAGTCCGAAAGATTGAAGCCATAGGAGAAATGCTCTGATGTCTGAGACACTCAGTCAGAACACCCTCAAGTGCTTGAAGTTATATTCTACAAGACTTCTAACTTCAGTTCCCGTAAACTTTATAGTTGAATAATTTATTGGACTTTTCTCATTCTTTATATTTTTAGAAGTACATTGTAAGATGAAGTTTTTACTTACTTCATGCCCTAAAAAAAATATCAGTAAGTATCTTTGCTATACCAAAATTTCTTTCATGACAGCCTCGGTAACATGTATCACAATTGTTAGGAATTAATACTGGATCTCCTCCTAAAATTTTCTATTAGCAACTGTCCGTGGCATCTTACACCTGGAATTCCAGCACTTGGGAGCTTAAGCCAGGAGAGTCGTGACCTTGAGATTAACCTCGGCTTCATAATAAGACTTTGTCCCCCAAAAAAATAAAGAAGAAAAAGGAGAAAGTGGGGCCCGGTGGCACATGTCTTAGTCCAGTACTTTGTAAGTGGAGGTAGAAAGCTCAGGAATTCTGTGTCGTCCTCAGCTGTAGAGAGTAGTGAGTTTCAGACCAGGCTGAGCTACATGAGACCCTACCTCAAAGTAAGTAACTAGATAGATAGATAGATAGATAGATAGATAGATAGATAGATAGATAGATAGATAGAAAAAGTTTTTACAAGCTTAGCTGTAAGTTTAGTTCTTTTACCTCATTAGATGAAGAAAGCAAAGCAGAGAAGGTTGAACCAAGATTAGAGTCCAGCGTCTTAGGCACTCAAGGCTCTAATGCTCTCAGTCATTACATTCTTGCAAAGCCCTGATGGGTTGTGAATTTCAATCATCAACTTTCAAACACAAAATTAAAGACTTCAAAAAACTATAGTTACTTAGAGTCCAAAAATATAAGATGTCCTGTGAGAAAGACTGATTGCTTCCCATTGAGTTTAGCTTCAGTGGTAGAGCTCTTGCCTCGCAATCACAAGACCTTGAGTTCAATGCCCAGCACCAGAACAAAGAAGGAAAAAGCATGGACTGCTTTGCTTTCTCATAAGTATATGATCCTATGTTATCCATTCTTCCTTTGGGACTTTGTTGTTGTTATTCTTATTTTTAAAAACAAACAAAAATCTTGCAAGTAAAAATATCATACACCAAAATTCACCAGACCAAAAGTCTAATCGTCTTATTGAACTTACTGTCCAGCTTCATGGTGGATTTTACACTTTAACTATCAAATACACTTTGATGCACTTATCAACCACCATAAAGTGAACAATCCACAGCAAAGTTAGACCTAGAAAAATAATTAGCTTCAAGCCTTCTTTAAGTAGCTCTGTGCTTGACTTTGTATGGTTTGATATGTGCTTAATTCTTCTGCTTAGGAGGAGTAATAGTTAAGGTTGATTCCATCAATTCTAGAAGCTGAGGGTTTGGGTTTATTGCCATTTTCCCTGGTGGAACAAGTACGTAGGTGACATTTGGAGCTCTATTCTTTAAGACATTCAGCAAATCATCACGCAGTTTTAAACTCCCCCATTGAGTAATTTTTTGTGATTTAAAGCTCCAGTAACTTTTAAAAAAAATGATACCGTTGAGCTGGACATGGTAGCCCATACCTGTATTCCTGGCACTTAGGAGGTGGACAGGAAGTCAGGAGTTCAAGGCCATTCTGGGAAACATGGGACCCTATCTTAAAAACAAATAGGGGTTGGGGATCAGGGGAGTGGGACTATGTGCAAATTCTGTGCAAACATTAAGACCTTGGTTTAAATCCCTGCTACTCACACACGAAGCCACGAAGCCATGTTGGGCCACACATGCCTGTAACCCCAGCACTATAGGGACAGGGACAGTAAGCTTGCTGGGGCTTGCTGGCTGCCAGCCTCACCCCAGGTTTTGTGTGCTATCCTATCTGATGGAAACAAAGTAGGTCATTAGAGCAGGCCACCTAACATGCTGGTGACTTCACTCTTGGTGGCCATCATATGGACCAAAGGTAAATTGGCCTTGACCTTCTTAATCTCACTCAATCTGAATTTTAGGACATGTCTACACCCAAAGCAGTTTCCTGAAGTGATAGAATATCCCTTTTTATTAAACCCATTTACATTCTTTGCTTCTTATGTCTATCTTAAAATGTCTTGAAGAAGAGTCACTGGTTATCTTTTATGTGGGTGTGTCTGACTACTTTATCATCTGGCTGGAATCAGAAGCAGGTAAGAAGTTCTACTCTGTTGAAAGCCAGCTGATAACTTTAGGCCTCCTTCATTCACTTTGTAACTAAGGGCTTTATACACTACTTTTTTAAAAGCTCAATCAAGTCTCTCTTTACTCTACATATTTTTGGCTTCCTTGTCTTTCTGTATCCTTACAGCCTAGCACATTATCTAAAACACACAGGAGGTGCTAAGAATGTGTTTGAATAAATGAGCTAAAAATGACTGCTGGGTTTGACTTTTGAAGATTCCCAGATGAAAGAAATCTGACTGTTCCCAGGAAAGTTCACATAAGAGACTTTCCAGTCATGGTTTGCGTACTCTATTAATCTATTGATCTGGCTTATTTTTTCTACTACTGGACTTAATGCATGCATTTCCTAATTAAGGAACTATATGAACTTTGCCTCTGTCTCCTACGGGTCTCTATAAGGGTCTGTCTACAAACTTCATTTCAGCTACTTTGAGCAAATCCTTAAAGCTTCCCCCTTCAACCACCAACGCCAAGCACCAAAGCCTCCTGCCTGTGGCACATTGTTTGTCAGAAGTGAGGTGGACATCCATACACAAACGCCTGTGCTGTGCAGCTGGTCTCGGTGTGAGTATAGAGTATCATTAGAAATGCCTGCTCCTAAGAAGTTATTCTGACTCATCTGTGTGCACAATAGTCACTGAGCAGAAAGCATTGCACACACTGGAGTGTTAATTCTGCGAACCAGAGATGAGAGCACCGCAGTTAAGGGCTGTCAAGATGGCTCCGCAGAGAAAGGCACTTGCCACCAGGCCAGACAAACCTGAGTCAAACCTCTGGAACCCACATTTGGATGACGAGAACCAGCTCCCCAAAGTTGTCTCCTGAGCCCCAAACCTATGCACATGGGTGTGCATGCACATGCGCACACAAACACATACACACAAAATAAACAAATAATAAATACAGTAAAATATCTCAAGAATCATTGCAGTTAAGATTATCTGGAACTTCAAAGCTGAAGTTGACAGTTTTGAACATTTGTTTGAGCATTTGTTATACCTCCTATAAATATAATTATTTCTATTAAAAGGAATGGATTTTTGCTCCTAAGTTAGTTGCAGTCATATTTTAAAATAGTTTTTATATCTGAGAATTAGTTACTAGAGTACAGTATTCAAATTGCATAGATAACTTACCCCTAAATAAATGATCTGTGGCTTTGGAGAGGTTTTCTGCACCAAGACTGTGTAAACATTGGACCTGTCAGCTGCTACCCCACAGGCATTCTTTAAAAGCGATCTATTTGAGGATGCATGCAAGTGGGCTCTGGAAGCCAGCTAGTTTTATTATATGACAGGAAGTTGTTGTGCCCATGGCTTGCCTGTTGTTGCTTCTGTTTCACTGTGCTCGGTGCCCCCCGCACAGTAAGAACAGAACGCTTAGCCGAGGAGGACCTTTCCTCCTGAGCTTCCAAAGCCTGCTGCTGGGGAACAGAGTGCTGGCCCAGCCGACCAGAGACAAAGCCAGTCAACAGTGGTGGTGTATGGCGTCTGTATTAAGTGCAGTGCATGTTTCCATGTCTGGACATGAATGTCTCTTTATTCCCTTCTCTTCCTACTCTCCTGTATGTTACTTACCTTGAGATGAGGGTGTAGATTAGGAATGAACATTGAAATGGTACTTTACATAGAAAGATATGTTCTGTTAATTGGAGCTTTAAATACTTCAATCTAGCAAACAGTTGTTTAATACCAAATGGCTGCAGTTCCAGATAAGGAGCTAAGAACACTAGCATAGCCAGATCTTTTGGAGAGAAAGACATGAGGCTACTGTCCTTTGAGTCCCGGTGATAATTGCTCTGTGCTGAAACGTTAGTGAAAGCTTTGTTCTAGAGGAATCTAGGGCAAAACACTGCATCTTTTACTAATAGAAAATGGAGAGCGCTGAATACTTTTTAGACGAGGCATACTCAGGACTAAAGCTCATCCTGGGAGCTCCGTGTGGATTGACTGGAGGCAGTGAGATTGGTCAGGAAGCCTGTCTTGTGAGACTAAGGAGTGACCTGTGATCAAAGGTCAGCTCCTATTTAAATGTGTCATTATTTGGGGCCCTGAGACTTTAATGCTACCCAATCTCAAGCAAACACTTATTATGGTTTGTTCCTAATGCATCTTTAATATTTCCATCACTATAATGATGTAATTACTATTTTAAGTTTTTCAGTATGCAATCTTTTAAAATATTTATTTTAGAAATACCTTATTTCTTGTGTACCGACCTTGTTAGTTGTAAGAGCTGAATATCAATCATTTTCATTCCCAGTGAGTTTTAAACACACTTGGAATTAGTCTCATTACATTTTCCCCTTTCCATTGAGTTTTCATCATTTGCTTTAGGAAGGTGATATGATACAGGGCTGTCTTCGTCTGCTGATCTGAAGGCATGTTTAAGTGGAGAGAAATTACAGCTAGAGAGCAGAGGATGGAGAAGAAGGCAGTAAGGCTTGAGGTTGGTTCAGTCCAAACATTGGCCAGGGGCTGTTTTAGCTTGTAGCAGGGCAAGATTTAGAATCAGTCTCTACCCCCCCCCCTTTCCTTTCCATTTAGAAAGCTGGTATGCCACAAAAATGTAGAGTATGTGATGTTCTATCTGCTGCTGAAAACTGAGCTTTGGTGTCTGGATCCCAGAGACTTCAGAAGAATGTGCCGGATTAAAAGTTTAAAATAAAAGCAGCTAAGATACCAGACTTTTAGGACATTGACCCAAATGATCAGAACTTGTGATGTTGTCCCCCTCTTTTATTGGAGAAAATAAAGCACAAAAACACAAAGCACTTTCAGATTTAGAAGATAGCTTGACCTACTTGCAAGGACTGTGGAATGCTCCTAGTTTCATTTAGAACAAGTTTCTGATGCTCTTGTGAAATGCCCATGGCTCCCATGAGAGTCTGACTGCTACTGGAGGAAAGGGGCCATGTAATTATTTTTGTATCTTGCTACTTGGGTTGTCTCTTTCCATTTGGAATAATGACCAGTTCTGTTGGCTTTCTGTCCTTCAGTTCAGCAGACATTTACTATACACATGCTGCTTGTCTGGTACCACACAAGATTCTGGAAGGATGTATTTTAAAAAAAAAAAAAAAAAAAAGCTGGGCACACTATGAAAAAGCAAGAGAGCTAAGAGAACACAAAGAAGTGATGGCTTCCATTTTGAAGTGAAGAGTAGAGTAGAGGACATCAGAGAAGGGTTGGGCTGGGCCAGAGACAGAATACACCCTTACTGAGGCAGAAATACAGAAGTAGAGGCATTGGAATGGTGGTTAAAAATGTGTATTGCTTTTGCAGAGGACCTGAGTTCAGTTCCCAGCACCTACATCAAGTGGCTCACAACTCCTGTAACTCCTGCTTCAAGGAGCATTGATGCCTCTGACCTCTGCAGGCACTACATTCATGTACACAGAGAACTGAAAATAAATCGGGGGGGGGGGGGGGTTAAAAATGTGGACTGGAGAGATAACTCGGCAGTTAAGAGCATTTGCTTCTCTCTCAGAGAACCCAGGTTTGGTTCCCAGCACACATGGCAGTTCACAGATATCTGTGACTCCAGTTCTAAGGTACAATGACAGGAGTAATTCATGTTGAAGAGTCTCTAAGGAATAGTGGTAGATAAGACAAAGAACCTTGACCAGCTTGTACAAAGTCTGAACTTTATTCTGAAAGTAGTGGCAGGCTGCGCCCTCAGGCCTCTTCCACCTGCCTGATAAGCACTGAAGAACTGCAAGTCATAGGCCGAGCTGCTTTACCTCCCTAATTCTCAGATAGCTTTTAAGAAAGATAAAGGTCTTTCTGGAACTCATGATGCTACTCACTGCCATAAGTAATTCTGTGGTTAGAATGGTTAGAAAATGGCAGCCCATAAGACCTTTTCTAGGACCTGGATAAAAACTGGGTGATGTTTTCTATCTACATCTGTCTCTCTACTTACCTAGCCACTCATTCCCAGTCAGATTCTTGCTTGGTCTCGTGTATAAAAATAGGACACAGTCCCTACCACCAGCGAGCAACCCAGTAGGAAATTCGGACTGTGACCCGAAGGGTGTGTGTGTGTGTGTGTGTGTGTGTGTATGCTTAGAGAAAAGCATACACAAGGCATATCTGAGTTCCAGAGGGAGGATGAATCAGTTAGGGGGAAATAGACTTAAACACTCCCCAGAGGCAAAGTGTTTGAGGGTGAGCGAGGAAGGCCAGGGATATAACTCAGAGAATCTTAGCATGTATGAGAGCCTGGATTTGTACTACAGAGGGGTCAAATAACCCGAGATGAGACAAGTAGGGAACTTCATTCGGTTGTGTGGCTAGACCATATCTTGTGTACCAGTCATTAGGTGGTAAACATCTGTGCTGTTTCTACTTTGGAACTGTTATGAATAATACAGCATAAGCATGTGTTCTGGTTTCTGTAGACATATGTTTTTTTCCCATTGGATATCTGTAGGAGTGCATATACTGGCTCAGGTGATAACTCTGTGTTTTACTCTTTGAGAAATCCTCGGGCTGCTTTCCAAGGTAGCCATTCTATCTTAGCTTCTACTTGTAATGTATCATCATCCAGATTCCTCCGCATCCTCTCCAGTTGTCTATGGATATTGTTATTGTTGCTTTAGTCTTATTATAACGATCCCAGCAGGTAGGAAGTACTGCGGTTTTATGTCATTATTAATGACAGTGATGCTGGACATCTTTCCTATATGTGCTGGTCATTCATGTATCGTCTTTGGAGAAATGTCTGTGAATTTCTTGCTCTTTTTAAAGAGTTCTTTATATATTCTACTTGCAGGCTTCTTACCAAATATGCAATGCACATTTTTTTGTCTTCCCTCTCACCTCTCTTTCTGCCCTTTCTTCCTCCCTCCCTCTTCTTTCTCCCTTTTGGTGTCTATCCAAGGTCTTGCTATGTAGCAAGGCTGCTCTCAGCCTCCAGAGTACCAGGTTTATAAAGATGTGTGACCATGTCTGAAATATTCTTTTTGCTTTCTTAAAGATGCCCTTTGAAGGATACAAGTTTTTGTTTTTATTTTCACTTGTAGCACACGGTTCTGTTCTATCATTTTACGACCATTTATTTCTGTGCTCTCCCACATTTCTGGAGGGAGGCTATAGCTCAGTGGTAGAGCATGCTTGAGGCCCTGGGTCTGATCCCTAGCACTAAGTGATAGAGAGTTTTGTAATTTTAGCTCTTACATTGACATCTTTGGTGCATTTTAGTTTATCTTTCTGCACGGTATGAGATAGGTCTCTAACTTAGGTTTTGTTTTGTCTGTTGTTTTCTGAATATGTGTATTCACTTTCAGAGCCCTGTCCTGTCCTCCACTGAATTGTTTGGACAACCTTTGTCAATATAGTTGACCCCCTAATATAAAGGTTTCTTCCTGACCTTGCAAACCCATTACATTCATCTACGAGGCACCACACCATCTTGATTACTATAATTTTGTAATGAGCTAAACTATTTTTGGCTACTCTTAAGCCACTTATGTTTCCACATGAATTTTAGGGTCCCCACATCAATTCTGCAAAAGATCCAACTGAGATTTTGATGAGGATTACATTCAATCTGTAGGTCAATTTGGGGAATATTTCCATCTTAGCAATATTAAAGTCTCTAATCCATGAGTTTAAATAGACTGCATAAAATTAGTCATTTTAATAATGTGACTGATTTTTTAATAACATGACTAATTTCCATTTATCCTGGTACTTTTTAATTTCTTTCAACGATGTTTTATAGTTTTCAACATGCAACTCTTGTGTAATTAAATTTATTCCTTAATACTTTAGTCTCTGTTGCAAATAGGGTTATTTTCTTAATGTCAGTTTGAGATTAGTCACTACAATTAATTTTTGTATACTGATTATTTTCTTGCAGTCTCACTAAACTGGTATATTCTCTTTTTCTTTTTGGTTGTTCATGACAGTTTCTCATGTAGTTCACACTGGCCTCAAACTTAACTGTGTAGCTGAAGATGGCTTTGACCTTTTGCTCCTCCTACCTTCATTTCTTGAGTGCTGAAATTATATATGTACTCCACCTTGTTCAGTTTAGTAACGACAGCTCGTTGGAATTGAACCCAAGGCACCTTGCTTGCTAGGCAAGTACTCTACCATCTAAGCTAGAGTCCCAGCCCTGGCATATCATTTCTAATAGATATTCATATGGTTCCTTGTGCTTTTCAAAATACAAGATTATATCTGTAAAATAGGTTTACTTCCTTCTAACCTGGATGTTTTTATTTGTTACTATTTCTATGGCTAATGCTTGAGTATAATATAAAATAAAGATGGTAATAACAGAAGTCCTTGCATTACTGACTTTAATTAAGAAGGAATCATCTAGTCTCTTGTCAACAAGTATGATATTAGCTCTTGGTTTGACATAGAAGCTATCAGACCAGGAAGTGGTGGTGCATGCTTTTAATTCCAGCACTTGGGAGGCAGAGGCAAGTGGATCTCTCTGAATCTGAGGCCACTCTGTGAGTAGATCTCTACAGAGTGATCCAGGACAGCTAATGCTACACAGAGAAACTCTGTCTTTAAAAAAAAAAAAAAAAAAAAAAAAAAAGAAGCTGTCAGGCTGAGGATGTTTCTGTCTGTCCCAATTTGTTACGTGTTGTCATGGAGAGGCATAAGATTTTATCAGATATCTTTCTACACTTTTGAAAAGATCATATGAGACCCTTTTTTATTATTATTTTGTTAGTATAATATACTGATTAATTACAAGGTGCTAAGCCAACCACGCATTCTTTGGATAAGCCCAGTTTGTTATGGCACATTATTGTGTTTATGATGTTTAAAGTGTTGCTAGGTTCCATTGCTAATGTCTTACAGTTTTTTCACTTATATTCATAAGTAACATTAGTCTGTAGTTTTTTGTATATCTTTGGTATGATTGTCTAGGTAACATTGCTCCTACAAAATTTAAGCTCTTCCCTTCTAATTTTTGGAAGAGCTTCCAAAGGATTGGTAATAATACTTTGGTTTAGTTAATATTAAGCATTTAATAGAATTCATCAGTGTTTCTAGCTAGTCCCGTGTTTTTCTTCATGAGATAGAAGTTAGTTAGTTGGTTAGTTAATTAGTTAGTTAGTTAATTAGTTGTTAGCTGTATGCTAATAAAAGTTAAACCCAAAGGGCTTGTGCATGCTGGGCAAGCACTGCACTAAGCCACATCCCAGTCAGAAAGTCTTAAAAACCCTTACTCCCTTAGAGCTATATACTCTTTCCTTTATTCTCCCCCTCTTCT
Organism: Uromys caudimaculatus; assembly: GCA_028551405.1. NCBI lineage: Eukaryota > Metazoa > Chordata > Mammalia > Rodentia > Muridae > Uromys > Uromys caudimaculatus. The sequence continues at coordinate 62,054,705 of CM052706.1, forward strand.
TCCCCTTCCCCTCCCTCCTTCCCCGCCCCACCCCCCATGCATTCTCTCTGTATATTTTTGTTTGTGTTTAATGCAGCTCTCTTCCTGTTATGTGGTGTTAATGGAGAGCGGAGATCATTCAGTTTGCTGGATATATGTGGCAGTTAGTAGTTTATTTAAACTCCTAGGTATTCTTAATCAAAGTACTATATATAAGAAGTAGAATTAATTATTATCACAGTTTATATTGTCTCTGGCCATTGGTATTTCTTCAAGAATATGGTTTTAGCAAAACAAGGCAGCACGTTATTAGCATCCTCAAAAGCATCTATATCTGTGACTTTTCTCATTGCTGTGACAAAAGCAGCTCATGGAGGACAGCTTTGTTTTGGCTCACAGTCTGAGAGGACAGTTTGTCTTGGTGGGGAAGTTATAGCAGTAGAAATATGAGGCAGCTTTGCATCTGCAGCCAGGAGCTAGAGAGAGATGAATGCTGATCTTCAGCTCACTTTCTTTTCTTTTATTCAGTTCAGGAGCACAGCCCAAGGTATAGTGCTACTCACATTTGGAGCCCCAGTTAGCCTAATACAGACATTCACAGATATATCCAAAGCTCTCCTAGGTGGTTCTACATAATATCAGGTTGATAATATTGACTATAACACTATCCACTTACCTGAATTCTGTATGATTATAAGTGGGAAAATGTATTTATTTCCTAGGTCTGTTGTATTAAAGCACCTTAAATGGGTTGCTGAACACAACAGAAACTTAATATTTGAAGTTATGAAGTCTAGGGAAATTGAAACTTCTGTCCACAAAACCATGCTTCTTTTGAGACCTGAGTATAATCTGTTCTTGCCTCTGCATGGCATTTAATGATGGCCATCCATCTTTGGCATTCCTAGTTTACAGTTAAATCATTTCTGTCTCTGCCCCTGTCACCACATAGTGGTCTCCTTATTTGTCTTCACACTGTGTTTTCTTCTTATTAGGATACCAGCCATATTTGATTGGAGCCTTCACTAACCTCAACTTTATCATATTAGCAAAGACTCTATTTCCAAATGAGGACCTATTCATAAATACCAGGGGTTAGGACCTCAACATAACGCCATCCATAACCAGACATTATGTTCTCCCTCTATCTCTTGAGTAAAGGCCCCATTTTAAAAACATGACTAATTTTAGTAGCTCTTATAGACATTTAATGACATATTTCTATCTTTAGAAAATAATGTCTTCTCTCCATTATGTAAGAAACAAAGTATCATTGAACCCTTGTTGTATTTTGCCCTCTAAACATAACCATTCGATCCGTAAATTATATATCTGTCTATGTAATGGCAGGTGCTATATACAATGTAAAACTGAAAAGATAGGACAAGAAACAGAAGACTATTTTGTCAGGCTCTGTGCAGTGGTCTCATTGCTAGTTTCGATTCTGTTTTCAGTAGGATTCACAGGTATTTTCTTGATCCACAAGTGCTGTCATCTCTACTGTCACATGTAGATGTTTCTAGTGTCTCTCCTTTGTAGTACTGTGGTGTGGTGATGGCTAACAATATTATTGGAGACAGGACTGGAGAATCTGGATTCCTTTTGAAAACAAAGCTCACCACCTAAACTCTGACAGAGAAATGCTGAAATATAATTCATCTTTGTTACGCCAGTCGAGCTTTGGATCCATACCTTTAATGTTCAGGCGTTGGTTCCTTGGTTTCACATTCCATTTCAGTGAAAGCATTGACGTTTGCCAGATTCCCCATGCCTATGTCATGCATTTCTACTTGTTTCAATTGTAAAATGAGGTTGACATTTTTGATTCATTCTCTTCTTTCTTTAAAAATAATGCAGGACAATCTAGAGCAGCTATGATACCTCCCAAGCATCCACGGCATCCCAAGGGCGCATCGGATGATGCCATTGCGTTTGGAGAGAAGACAGACCAAGAAGTATTGAGTGCTTCCCAACCCACACCACCCCCACTGCCAAAGAAAATGATACGAGCCAATACAGAGCCAATCTCCAAAGACCTTCAGAAATCCATGGAAAGTAGTCTTTGTGTCATGGCTAATCCCACCTATGATATTGATCCCAACTGGGATGCCAGCAGTGCTGGATCTTCTATTAGCTATGAACTCAAGGGACTGGACGCTGAGTCTTATGAATCCTTGGAGAGACCATTGCATAAGGAGAGACCTGTTCCTTCAGCAGCAAACAGTGTCTCCAGCTTAGCCACTCTCAGTGTTAAGGACAGATTTTCCAACAGTATGGAGTCACTCTCCAGCCGACGTGGTCTCTCCTGTAGACAGGCTCGAAGCATCCAGAAGCCACAGAGACAAGCACTTTATCGAGGACTTGACAATCGGGAGGAAGTGGTGGGTAAACTCCGAAGCCTTCATACAGATGCCTTGAAGAGACTGGCAGTTAAATGTGAAGACCTCTTCATGGCTGGGCAGAAAGACCAACTCCGCTTTGGAGTGGACAGCTGGTCAGACTTCAGGCTAACTAGCGACAAACCATGCTGCGAAGCTGGAGATGCAGTTTACTACACTGCCTCGTATGCAAAAGATCTACTCAGTAACTATGCAGTCAAGGTAGGAAAATATTGAAAATCTCACCTTAATATTTCCTTCTTTCTTTTTGAGACAGGGTCTCACCATGTAGCTTTATCTGGCCTTGAACTCACTATATACACCAGGCTGGCCTCAACTCACAGAAATCTACCAGCCTTTTTCTCATGAGTGCCTAGCCTAACCTTAATCTTAGTCAGCATCTTGTTACCAAAGTGGGTTCATTCTTCCTTCCCACTTTCTCTCCTCCATTGTGTGAAAGTGAGTGAGCCTCCTATATTAGCAGATGGTCTATTAAGCATGTTTATTACCGGAAGGAAAAATAGACACTAAGGAAATACGGGGAAGCTAACATTCTGTGGCAATCTGGAAGGACTGAGACCAAATACCTGACAAGAAGCAACTTAATGGATGGAGGGCCAGTTTTGGCTCTCAGTAGGGTGGGATACAGTCTGTCACAGTGGGGAAGGCATAGCAGGGTTGGCTGGACACATTGCTCCTCAGTCAACAAGCAGAGAGGGGGTGCTGATGTTCAGTTAACTTTCTCCTTTTCAGTCTGGGGCCCCAGCCTGTGGGACTCTGCTGCCCACATTCAAAGTGGGTCTTTCCTAGTTTTTTAAACCTTTCTGCCAACACCCTCATAGTCATACCCAGAGGTATTTTTCCGAGGTATTTATAGTTCCCTTCACATTGAGAAAGAACATAAACCTATCACAGACTTTAACTCAGACTCTTCTTAGAAGAAGTAGCCATTGAGTTTTGGCAGTTTGCAGTGGTTTCCTAAAAAAAAAAAAAAAAAAAATGAAGCCTGTGGTGTCCCTTCACTCCATGTTTCTGTCTTTATTCTCTACCAAGTAAGAGATCCTTGCTTACCCCTCCTCTGTAACTTGTGTGCTTCCTGGGAAACACTTTTATAGAAAAGGAAATTAAGTTTACATCATGCTCATAAGGGCCTTTTTTCTCCATTTGACACAGGAGGAAGGTTTTGCTCAGTGAGCTAACTAAGTTGCTTGAGGTCACACAGCTAGGAGCAGAGCTAGGATTTAAGCATAGATGTCACTGAGCAAAGATACTTGAGACCAGACCTGATGACTGAGTCTCAGGAGTTCAATCCCTGGGACCCAGAGAGTAGAAGAGTAGAAGAATATGGGCTCCTGCTCATGAGCGCTCTCTCTCTCTCTCTCTCTCTCTCTCTCTCTCTCTCTCTCTCTCTCTCTCTCTCTCTCATACACACACACACCTCAGATATTTCTGACTGTGCAGCCTCTACTTTGTTGTGTTTATTACTTTTTTAAACACGTGTCAACCATTCCAGATAGCTCACTACATTGAGATACCCAGGCCATTTGACATTAAGGATTCTTGTCCAGTTATCCTCACTTCATTCAACAGTCAACCACAAGTCCATGAGAGTAATAACTATGATGTGGACTGTGAGCTCCCCAAGACTTGCCTTCTGATCCTGACTTTACTATATCTAGTAGCTTTGTCAGTAACAACAGCTGTCTTTGGGGCTGTTTGGTAAGTGATCTGCCATTGGCTTCTTCCCTAGTCTTTGGGTCTCACAGACGTTTTCCTCTTCTTTAGATGTTTAAGCAGTAAACCAGGTACTTTATGGGTCTCAGGTGGTGACCAATGAGATAAGACAGTGAAAGATGCTAAGAGCACAGGCTCAGTATAATGCTCTCTGTTCTACCACCTCCTTTCACTGATTCTATTCACTGATTCAAAACCAATTAACATATCTAAATGACTTTTACATGTTCATTTAGCTTACAAAGACCAGATGGTTTCTTAGTAAATGAATGGGTAAGGTAAACAATTGGCCTTACTTCCCTATCAAGACATCCATGTTTGAACCTGCTCTTCAGCTGGCTGCGTTCTGCAGTTTCACCACCTCCACCTCTGGCTGTCTTGACCTGCTGCTGTAGCCCACACTTTTAAAATTAAACCAAGGGATAAACTGTGGAGAGAAGATATGGACTCAAGTTAATATATTACTGTTGAGTATAAAAAGGCATTTTGAGATTCTGTGTAGCTCTCAAGAGCTATTATATCAATTGGGGTTATAGTACCTTATCTATCTTGGGTCTTTATTGCTACAAGACCACCAATGCAGAATGAGTACCTATTTCAGAAAGGGGCATAAAACTATCTGTTCTTTCAAAACAATTGAGAAGTGGGGCTTGACTAACTCTATGTATTATTGCCACACAATCTTGTCTCTTTCCTAAATCAATGGTGTAATATTGATTTCTTTGCTTGTAATAATACAAAAGCAATCTCAAAAGAACAGGTGGCAAGTGATTATATACTGGTAGTTGTTGGCAGGTTTGGGAAAGGGTGTTTTACACTAAATACTGAATATAAATGTCTCTTTGAAGACTTTCTAGGCATTTCCAGAAGTATCTAATTGATTTACAATTTTAAAGGGATAAATTCTAAGAACTCTGGGACCCCTGCATTTGCAGAGATGAGCAAATGAAACCAATGGTTGGCCCAAACAACCCTCTTTACTGTTCGTCTTCTTAAAATACCCCTTCCCACATTAGTGAATTTAGAGTAGCCTAATGGGTAGGGCTTGTCTCTTAAAATCTTGCAAAGCAAGTCCATCTGAAAGGTAAGGGTCACACCTGCACATCCACTGCAGAGGTAAGCTATTAAAGTATGTACTTTGTGTCAGTTTTTTCAGGCTGCCATAACAGAATATCATAGATTAATTAGGTGACTTAAATAAGCGTGTGTGTGTGTGTGTGTGTGTGTGTGTGTGTGTGTGTGTGTGTGTTGCTGAGAATTGAACTTAGGGTCATGTGTGTGCTGGGCAAACTCCTGACTACAAATCAAAACCCCTAGCCCAACAATAAAAATTGATTTTCTCATGTTTCTACAAGCAGAAAAGTCCAAAGTCAGAGTTCTAACTTGGTTATTTTCTGGTAAGGACTATTCTCTCTGAGTCCTCACACATGATGAAAGGCACTAAGAGAGGTATCTTTTCTTAAAATGACACTGGTCCTATTGTATCCAGGTCCCAACCATATGACTTACCTAAGTATCTCTTTCTCTGTGGGCTGTATCTTCAGATATAGCCTCATTCACTTCAGAGCTTCAGCGTATAAATTAGAAGGAGACACAATTTAGTCCATAGGATTCTATCCTCTATCCCCCCCCTCATATCTTTATCACAGGCAAATACATCCCAATTGCCTTAAAAGTCTTATTCCCAAGGATCAACTCTAAAGCCTTTATTTAAAGTCTCATCTGCATGTTCTCTAAATGAGATATGAATGAAACTTAAGGTATGATTCAACTTAATGCACTGTTGCTGTCTGTGGTCCTGGTGAAGCTAGACAACTAGGCAGAGGATAGACATTCCATCCTGAAATGTGAGAAATCAGAGGCAAGAAAGAAAGGAGAACTGGGTACCAAAGTCCGAATCTACAAGTCTCAAGTGCCTGTAACTCATATAGATGCTCTCTCTCATTTGATACTCTGTCGCTCATTGGCTCCTCAAAAAGGCTCTCCACCCTGAGGCACAATTTATTTTCCCCTAAATCTAGAGAGGCTCATCCTTTGTTGACACCTAAAAGGAAAACAGCCCTATCCACTGGACCCTTAGTAAGAGGAACAACATTGATTTTTTTAAAGTTTTTTTTCTAATGTATATGTGGCATGTTTATGTACCCACATGAGTTTGTGTGCAGTCCATGTGTGTGAGTGCCTGCAGAAGCCAGGAGAAGGCACTGGATTCCCTGGAACTGGACAGTTACAGATGGTTGTAAGCTGGCTGGTGTGAGTGCTGGGAACCAAAGCCTTCTTTAGGAACAGTAAGTGATGCCATCTCTCCAGCAATAGTCTTGATCTGTTATCACCTCCATGGCTTTCTTCCTTTTCCTTACAGAATAATGCACACGGGCAGCCAGAGAGCTCCATGGGCCAGGCATGTAGAATTCAGAACAGCTGGGAGTCTTTCCACATCCTTCTACTCTCTATATCCACTTTGGACAAAGCTGCATGCACCCAAACCAGCTGTCTCCACGCATATTACCTTGTCCTCGTCCCTGACTTCTGCTGAAACCTCTTTATCAAATGACTGTCAGTGCACACCCTTAGTGTCCTGTAAAGAACAAGTTTTCAAGCGTGGTGTGGTAGTACACACCTGTAGTCCTGGCACTCCAGTGGCAGAGGCAGGAGAATCAGGAGTTCAAGCCATCTCAACTCAACTACATAGAGTGTGAGGCCAGCCTAGTAGGCTACATGAGTTCTTGTCTCAAAACAAAAGACTAAACATGCCTGCCTTTTACACTATGAATAGACCGGATAGTCTGCATCTCCTTCCCCTCTCCTTTTGCCCTGTAAGCAGTCAGGAGAACAAGGTGTTCCTTCACCTCCTGATGTGAACATCCCAACTAAAAATCCCGTTTTATCTCTCATACATTCTTTCCTCCACAAACCACGAGAACACAGTGCAGTCTCCAACTCTCTGCCACTCTTGGACGTGGGTCACCTTCCTAGGAGTTGCTAACAATGTCTTCTTCTCTGTCAGAGGCCTCAGCACATTGCCCTTCAGCATCTGTATTTGCTGAAGTGGTCACTTCACACTTATCCGGGCTTTTTCTAACATGCGTTTTAAATGCTTTCAGCATCTACTTAGTTCTAAGGCTGCTTCTGGAACATTCTTAACTATTGTTGGAATGGCACCTCCATGGTTTTTGTTTACTTAAGCTGATAGAAAAACTGTCATAGACTCCATAACTTAATTCTCCAAATTCGGCCAGGCAGTGGCACGCCTTTAATCCCAGCACTTGGGAGGCAGAGGCAGGTGGATTTCTGAGTTCGAGGCCAGCCTGGTCTACAGAGTGAGTTCCAGGGCAGCCAGGGCTACACAGAGAAACCCTGTCTCGAAAAAAAAATTCTCCAAATTCTAAGAGTCTGAAAAACCCAAGGTCAGGGTTGTGGCTGACTTGGTTTCTGGTGAAGGTTTTCATAGGCGTTAGAGACAGCCACCTTTTCAATGCATCCTGACATCGCAGAGAAAGCAGCTGAGCCTTCAGATGTCCCTCTGCTACAAGGATATTACTGATATCACATCAGGCTCCTGCTCATGACTTGCTTAACCATCCTCACCTCCTTGTCTCTGGGAGACAGTACAATCCATAACAGGTGTTGATGTTGGTCTTTGTTCTAAAATGAGTGGTTTTAATTTGGAACTTTTACTGAATTTGAAGATTTTCCTATCATTTATTCAAATTATTAATCATGAATAACTTTATTTGGCTATATCTTAAACTAAAAGGCATTTTAATACAGACTAAAGAGCTTTGAAGTATCTAGACACACGTTCAGAAATTTATCTCTATTAACAGGTCAAGGAACTTCTCTCAGTTTTGGGCATCAGCAGAAACTGGCTGCCATGCCTACATCATAAAAGTGTTATAATGCACATGGCTAGGTAGTGCAACTGTTTTCATAAACTATAGAGTGCATGTAAAATACAATGAGATAATGTATTGTTGTTAGCGGTACAGGGAAAGCAGGCCACACTGTATAGGTTACTCATTAGTATTCTTTAATAGTAGGCATTAGCCTTAGTATATTTAGATAGGTTCTATACTTAGATATTTTCTTTCTCATTATTTCAAAGATATAAACATCTTTTTTCTTAAAATTATAACAGAATGCTACAAAATGTAGCAACCTCAAGAATTTCATTGATGTCAAAATTAGAAACAAATTAAACTCTTGATATTAAGAAAACAGTGTAATAAATTAAAGCACATTATCCCAATTAAATGTTTGTAACCATTATAATTGATGACTATAAAGACTATATAAGATAAAAAATGTTTATTTTAAGAGTATCCTAGAATACCAAATAGTAGGAGCACACCTTTGTTTAAAATGACCTATAGAATAGAAGTATACAGTTTAATCCGATGTGAGAGTGATAGTCGTTATAGATGATTTGGGTTTTGGTAAAAGATAATATTGTGATTATTCAGTGGCAGGGGCAGACTAGAGCATTTGAGCTTGTAGGTCATCACACCGAGGTTCCTGGAAGCACAGACAGGTACCCTTAGTTACCCTTGTTACTCATCTGTCGGCCTGTCCCCTAACATAACTCAGAAGCAGCTCCCGCTTCATGTTCCTCAGCTTTTGCACATGCTGGTTCTTCTGTCTGCACTCCCCTTCTCCTGGGAGACAGTGTGACTCAATGAAGAAGTTCAGCCTTCTGATCTACAGATGACCTATTCCATAACCACCTGAGGGACCCCCACTAACAGGACCATCTCCTTACCTACAGAATCAGAATTGCTGGCAGTGAGCTCTGGGAAACCGTATTTGTAGCAGCAACCCCCATATAGAATTTCTATATGGTTTCCATATAGAATCTTTGAGGCCTTTTGATGAAGCAATTAAAAATTAGGTTTTAAAGTCAGAAGAACTGGGTTTAACTTAGAGTTTAGTTACATACTGGCTATGTTTCTTTAGCCTTGTACATGCCTTTTCTAAGTCTACTGTCTCTCTGTAAAGTAGAAAACATAGTTTATTCTTAAGTCTTATATTTAAGACTTATGTACCTTCCTCTGTCACTCTAGCCAAGTATATAACAAGAAGCTCCTTAAGCTTAAGAAGGGAAGGATTTATTTTGACTCACTGTCTAAGATTTCAGTCTATCATGGAGGGAAGGCTTTATGGCTAGAGCAGCTTGTGACTCTGGTGGCAGATATGATGCTACTTGCTCACATCTCACTGAACCAGAAAACAGAGAGACTAGGGCTAGAAACAAGACTGGGCTATAATCCTCCAGGCCCATCCCCTAGTGACCACTTCCTGTAGTGAGGCCCTCCTGCTACAAGTTCTGCAACTTCCCAACTAATGCCATGCACCAGTGCAGAGAACTGAGTCTCTGCTCATCTCCTTAGCTATGAGAGCTGTTCCTGTCCTGGCTTCCTTACCTGTTCTTTATGCAGCTAACCACTTCCAGCCAGTAACATGCTATACTCCCTTGAAATTACCAATTAAATTGGTTTCCTTACTTTTGAATTCATCTTTCCGCAAATTTGTTGGACATAGGTAAATATAGCCAGATTCTTTGCCAGCATGTGACATAGATGGCATCTTGTCCCATTCTCAATAGAACCCTTGCTTCCCCTGAAACTTCATGAGCCTGGCCACACATTTCTGTTGATATTCTGGCCTCCTGAACTCCCAAATAGACTGACTCACTAAATTCTATATATTACCCTCACCCATTGACCTCTGTTTACAGAATCCTGGGTTTCTCAGCATGCAGCTCCAAACTTCCACGTTCCTCACAGACCTGTTCCAAAAAATGAAGAGGTCAGCTTCCTCCCAGAAGCTACCCTACTTCTCACTGTTTTTTTTTTTTTTTTCATCAGTTACTTTTTCCCATTGTTAGAACCAACTACTGAACCAGAAGGAACTTAAAGGGAAAGGGGATTTATTCCGGGTCACTGAGAACATGCCAGCCCATCATGACTGGAAGGCATAGCAATAGGAGTGGCCTGCAGCGATGGTAGCAGGACCGTGATGTTGCCTGCTCATATCTTGTTAGATTAGCAAACAGAGAGCAATGAACAGAAGCAGAGCTGGGCTATAAACTTCCCTATCTTCCCCACAATGACCCCCTTCCTCCACTGAGGCCCCACAAAAGTTCTACAGCTTCCCAAACAGCTCCAGTTGCTGGGTACCCCATGTCACAATACATGAGCCCATTGGAACATGTCACAGTCAAACCATAGTAAAGCCATTGTGAGAGAAAGGGGTTATAGGGTATCTGGGCATGGTTGGCAGATACCTGCGGTCCCAGCACTTGAGAAGCTGAAACAGGAAGATCCTGGGTTTCAGGTCATCCTAGACTATACAGCTAAACACTGCCAAAAAAAAAAAAAAAAAAAAAAAAAGCAACCCAAAGGACTTAATATATGCATGATATTATCATGCTAAGTTGTACAAATAAGCAGTAATTCCATTACACAATATAGAAACATTCATGTGTCTCTTACCCACCATTACTTTTGACATCTACTGCAAGGACCATGGCTTTTTAATTCTTATGTGTTTAGAACCTAGTGCAATATATAATAGTGGGCATTCGGTAAAATATTTCGTGACCTTTCAAAAAACAATACAAAACATTATGATATTTTGTGGGTTCACATCAATATATATGCATAAGGCAAAAGCTTTGCCTTCATAGAGCTTATAATGCAGTGAGAAAGCCAAAAACATATGAAGGTTCAAACGGGGGGGTGGGGTGTTGTTAATACAGAATTAATGATTTTGGTGAAAAATCATAGTGGGAGGGGCCCAAAAGACTGAAAGCTGGGAGGTCGCTAGTGTATTTTTGCAATAGTCTAGGTATTTCAGTCTACCCACACTGCAACAGGACAAAGGAAACGAAGGGGCGTGTGGTTCAGAGCTGCTTTGTATAGTAAGGTGCTAGATGGAAGATGGAGGCAGCAGTCGTAAACCTCTGGGAAGGACAACCCCAAAAGAATGGCAGTGCCTTTCAGTGAAATATGAATCTGAAGGATGCACTGTCTATGAAGCATGCAGATGACAGCCAAGGGAGACAGGCTCATCAGCTAAACACAGGAGCTTATGCCTCATAAGAAACGTGAAGCCTAGAGAGAGTTTTGGCATCCCCATATCTTGATTTAGTTCAGACTGATAGTAGAAGGGTCTGTAATGAAAGGAAAGGCCTACACAGAGATGTGACTCAAAGCAGGAGCAATTGGGACCCTAGTCACAAAAGGCAAAGTCCCCAAGCCCAGAGCTTGAGCCTATTTCAAGACAAGACCATGTGTAAGTTTAGAGGGGTAAGAAATGGGGAGGCAGTGAATATAGTCAACTTTTAATAAAGTAAGTGTCTTAGTAAAGGAAAAGCAAAACTGATTCCCACACAATTGGTTACCTTTAGTTCCCATGTTCCTTTGCTCCTCATTCATGTTTTTTCTTATTCTCTCATCTTGGCAGCCTACCACCCAGCAGACCAAACTGTCTGGGTGAGCTGCACATTGGCCCTAACTTACTTCCTTGGTCTCTAAATAAAACTAAAGACTAAACTTGAACTAAACCTCCCTGCTATCCAAGTAAAATCTCCATTGCCTTCTGTCTTTCAAAGAATCATAGTAGTCACTAGCCAGTCATCCTAATAGACTAAAGTCAGTTTTAGAAGGGCCTTCATCATCCTTTACTAAAGGAAACAGAGGCCAGAGAGGATGCCCTGTTTTGGAGAGACACCAGTTCTATGGCAGACTGACTCCTGACTCCTAAGCAGTATCTCTTCCATTATTGTACTTGAGCTAGTAAACTAGTCCCTCATGTAGTTCCTTTTGGCCTAGAAGAGATTGGATATATACCTGATAGATTATTATTTGGTCTCATTAAGACTTTTCATTTATCTCAATGAGATAATCTTTGAACAAATGCTGCCATGAAAGACCGTGTGTTAAATTTAGATGAAGTTACTTTAAAGAAGATGCTTAATGCTTCACATATGTAAAAATGCAACCAACTTTCTGAATGCCCCCCCCAACGAAGTCCAAAGGTGAGACGGTGGGTGTCTTTTCTTTTGACAGGACAGGTCTTTGTTCTCAAGGCCAGGTGATACACAGCTCAGTAGACATGGGGACTTCCCTGTTATACCAATGGGGTTACTCACTTTTCCACCTACACCACAGCCTTGTTAAAAGCTTGAAATAAAGTTGAGGTGAATTGTGGAGACCAGCGCCTTTTATTGCACTTTTTACTCAAATCCCAATTTGTCTTATTTGGGTAGATGCTGAGAAAGCAAGACACTAAATAAAAAGGCATTAAGGAGAATAGCTGTTATTGGTAGGAATTTACGAGTTCATACTATCTACACAGGCAGTTAATTACTAGCTTAGTAGTAAGGGAAAATCTAGATGGGAAACCATTCCCACTTTCATAATTCATTATTGGACACAAATATGTCCAACATTGGAACGTAACAGAAAGTGGGTGACCAGTAGGCAGCTACACACACATGGCCATTCTAAGTTGGTGGGCACCTCACTTCATGGCTCAATGTGTGCAGAAGTGTCAGAGGCCCAGCTGGGAACTTGCTCCAGAGAAAGAGGTTTGGGCTCATATGAACTTGGAATCAAAATAGATTGCCTAATATGAAAAAAGTCAGAGCTTTAATATTGATGAGGTGAGAGAACGTAGTGGGAATTACAAGTTGAGTTTCACATTCATTGAATTCTTAATCTGGGTCCTGAGCTCTAAGTCACAAATTAAATGGTAAAGACTTACACATTGCCTTCTCAAATATCTCCTAGGTTCCAAATGAGTTCTTAGCCATGTGAACATTTTTGTAGTAATTTAAGCATTAAAATAACCCAGCCAGCCTGACAAGTCTCATAGTAGGTTCCTACAATGTGGAGTCCTCAGCATCTACAGTATGGAGGCCCAGACAGCTTCATATATTAACATTACATCTATTTTGAAGGTTGTTGTAACAATGTTGCCTACAGAGGTCAGAGTGGGGGATCTTACCTCTGTAACTAGAAGTAAAGGATACTCCTCAGCAGGCCGAGGCATTACTGTCAGCAGTAATTGACCTATTTACTTAGAATATCAAACACTGGGTATCAGTTTAGAAGTTGAGGTTTCATTCTGCACCCCCCATTGCAACTGTGCTTCTGTGTGCTGCACCAGAACAGCCTAGGTGGGAGAATGTGTGTGATCTTCAGTGTTTCCCATTGTGTCCGTCTACAGTTCACTCCCTACAATATCCATCTCACTTAAGGCTCACTGAGGCACTGTAAAATGTGTAGTGTGAGAAGGAAATGAGATTCCCTGCTGATAAAGTGGAAGAAGGCTGAAGGCACACTGGGCTCATAATGGAAAAATAAAAGCTAATGTAGGCTATTTTTGAAGAGTCCTGCATTTTGTAATTATTACTTTCTTTGGGGAAAAGAATAGAAAATTGTGTAGAATGACGAAGGACCTTGTCGTTCGGTGTAGTTCTGTTCAGTACGAAGTTGGTGAGCCTCTGGGGCAGACTCAACTCAGCAGACAGCTAGCATTGATCCAGTTTTCCTCTATCGTGTAGTCAGATCAGTCATGAGCATTGATTACTCAGGTCTGTCTGCTATTGCCCCCTCCCCATAATTTTGTCAACTTCCATCCGTTTCATGAAAGCTGTTCTGTGTACTCTAGCTGCTCTGGGCAAATAAACATTATAACCACACTGGATTCAATGTAGCTCTTTCTTGGTGTTTTGTATAAGTAAATTGAACATGTTCTGTGTGCCTTGTTCTCTGTTTTGCCCTGAGATACAAGTGTCTGTTCTTAAAGTAGACCAAAAAAATGAGCTAACTATAGTAAGAGAGAGATGCAGGTATAGAAGAGGTTTAGAGTGGTTAGCACGTTCTCTCTGTCAGAAGTAGCACCTGAGAAAGACTTTGAAAGCAAAGGTTGGAATCCCTTTGACACCTAAGGCATGAAAACAGGCCTCAGACAGAAGGGTATGGCAGGAATGGGAGACTGGCTACAGGCAGACCACTATGGTGAGAACAAATGGAAAGAGGACAGGAAATACAGTTGTGAAGAAAGACTGCTAGGGTATCTAAATAGGTAGGTAATCGCAGGTTTTTAAAGATGACTCTGCTCCCTGTGAAAGTTATCTTTAAGGGAATTCATAGGAGAAGCAAGAAGTCCCACTGGAAAGCCTTTGTGGTAGTCTAGAAAGGCAGTAATGGTAACAGTAGAGGCGAGGAAAGGGTAATTGGAAAGATATTTAGGAATAAAATCAATAGGAGCTGTAAATCAGTTGGACGTAGGGAGTAAAGATGAGAAAGAAATCCAGAGTGAACTTGAGGCTGAAAAACGGGAAACTGAGCCAGATAATGGAGCCACTCACCAGGAACAGAAAAGGCCAGAGAGTGAGGGTGGGAAGGGCTCAGGTTTGGGTGTACTGAATATTAGGAATTCATAGGATAAGACAACACAAATTATGCAGCCAGTGTTTACAGTGTAAGATTCAGAGACATAAATGTGGGTTGTAAATGCAGGTATGAGGTCAGCGGCATATGTATGGGGGTGCATGCGGAACAGAATGGCCTGTGAACACTAGCAGCAGTTCAAGCCACCTTTGGGACAAAGAAGCAAGAGGTATAGTACTAAGTGGCCAGCTCCATATCATACTCATGCCACACACCCCACACACCCCCACCCCTACACACACACACACACACACACACCCCACCCCACACACACCCCACCCCCACATACACATCCCACATCCCCCACCCACCCCATACACCCCACACACACCCCCACTCCTACACACATGCACCCCACCCCACCCCACACACACCCCCACCCCTACACACACATACACACACACCCCACCCCACACCCCCCCACCCCTACACACACATACACACACACCCCACCCACACACACACATACACACACACCCCACCCCCACACACACCCCACCCTCATCCCCCCACCCTACAC
>CM052706.1:62070275-62137829 GCA_028551405.1 Uromys caudimaculatus
GGGGGGGGGTGTCCCATTATATGCCTTGTGCTAATTACTTTTAATTGAATTATTTGAGTTTTAGTGATTTTGTTATTGTTAGTGTTTTTTGGTTAGTGGGTGGGTTAGTGTTTTTTTATTTTGAATTTCTTATACATTCTGAATTTTAGCCCCTTATCAGATGTGTAGTTCCAAATGTATCTCCCGTTGTTTTCTTCAGTCTGTTTTCTTTGTGATACAGCAGGTTTTTAGTTTGATGTAGTCTCATATGTCTATTTATACTTTTATTGCTTATCCTTCTGGAGTTTGTGCACAAATTTCTTTCCTGTTCCAACATCCTAAAGTCTTTTCCCTGTTTCTCCTGCTGGTTTTATAACTTCACATCTTGAGGTTAAGTCTTTAATTCATCTTGAGTTGATTTTGTAACTGATGAGAGCTTAGGGGTCAAGTTTCATTCTTCAGCATGTGTCCATCCATTTTTCCAACACTGTTAGTTGGAACCCACAGTCTAAGAGGCTTCTATGAAAGTTGGAGGTGGTGCACATAAGGCCCTGGGCACAGACTAGAGGTAGTGCACATAAGGCACCGGGCACAGACTAGAGGTGGTGCACATAAGGCCCTGGGCACAGACTAGAGGTGGTGCACATAAGGCACCGGGCACAGACTAGAGGTGGTGCACATAAGGCCCTGGGCACAGACTAGAGGTAGTGCACATAAGGCACCGGGCACAGACTAGAGGTGGTGCACATAAAGCCCTGGGCACAGACTAGAGGTGGTGCACATAAGGCCCTGGGCACAGACTAGAGGTGGTGCACATTAGGCCCTGGGCACAGACTAGAGGTGGTGCACATAGGCACTGAGTGCAGCCTTGAATTTGGAGTCCATAAGAAACAGTTGCAACCAACAGCAGTCACTCAGCATGGGCTGGCTGCCCAGACCCTTTCTGAAGACTCACTGTATACTATTTGTTCCTAATGAGTCACCTTGCAGTTAAGCATCCTCAGCACCTCGTGTGTCTGTTCATGGGAAGTCTAAGTGTGCCTCCTGCTCTCTTTCAGATCTGTAAGAGCAAAGCTAAGGAGTCGCAGCAGTATTACCACAGCCTGGCTGTCCGACAGAGTCTGCCTGTGCATTTTAATATCCAGCAGGATTGTGGCCATTTCCTTGCTGAAGTCCCAAGTCGTCTGCTTCCCTGGGAGGATCCAGATGCTCCTGAAAAGGCAGAGGATGGCACTGAAGACAGCGAGGAAGAGGTGAAAGCAGAAACTGCAGGGGAAAATCCTGAGCCCTGCTCTGAAACAGAGCCGTCCCAAAAAGAGAACCAACGAGCCACAAACAGGAAGCAAAGAAGCCATGTTGTGGTCATCACCAGGGAGGTTCCCCATCTCACTGTGGCCGACTTCGTGCGAGATTCTTTGGGCCATCATGGGAACAGCCCTGACTTGTATGAGAGGCAAGTGTGTCTGCTGCTCTTACAGCTGTGCTCTGGCCTTGAGCACCTCAAGCCCTACCATGTCACTCACTGCGACCTTCGCCTGGAAAACCTACTCCTTGTCCAGCACCAATCTGGGGGAGCTGCACAGAGTCCTTCACCTGCAGACTTCTGCCCCACCTCAGCTTGTCCCACGAGGCTCATTGTGAGTAACTTCTCTCAGGCCAAGCAGAAGAGCCATCTGGTGGACCCCCAGATCCTCCGAGACCAGTCCCGCCTTGCCCCAGAGATCATCACGGCCACCCAGTATAAAAAGTGTGATGAATTCCAGACAGGCATCCTCATCTATGAGATGCTGCACCTACCCAACCCTTTTGATGAGAACCCGGAGCTGAAGGAGAAGGAGTACACGCGCACAGATCTGCCTCGGATCCCTCTCCGCTCCCCATACTCTTGGGGCCTGCAGCAGCTTGCCAGCTGCCTCCTGAACCCCAACCCTTCTGAGCGCATCCTCATTTCTGACGCCAAAGGCATCCTCCAGTGTCTGCTCTGGGGCCCCCGAGAAGATCTCTTCCAAATCTTCACCACCTCTGCAACCCTAGTACAAAAGAATGCTCTGCTCCAAAACTGGTTGGACATCAAGCGAACGCTGCTGATGATCAAGTTTGCCGAGAAGTCCCTGGACAGAGACGGGGGCATCAGCCTGGAGGATTGGCTCTGTGCTCAGTATCTGGCCTTTGCCACTACAGACTCCCTGAGCGATATTGTAAAAATCCTGCAGTACCGTTAATGTGGCCCGGGCATTGCTGTTATTGTTAAATATCTCCACCTTCCTCGTGTTGCCCTCGTGTCCCTATCCTGGTACTCACTCAGAATTCAAGGAAAGGAAAAAAGCCAACTGCCACCCTTGTCCATTCAGCAAGGTCACCTGCAGCTTTCCACAGAGTAAGTGGCTGAGTGTTTCTTTACTGTACAGCAATTCAGCTGCACAAACATGCAGTCACCTTCCCTTGGAACATTTGTCATCCCAATAGTCTCGCAGATGTGGGGTAAAAAAATGAAAATGCACATCCATGAAGGAGCAGCTCCCATGGGATGATCTCAGCAAGCTGCGTCCACCTCTCCCTAACTCTGAAGCTTGCCTGCGCTAACTAGCTAGCAGTGTACGTCACAGACCTCAGCTGTCACCCGTAATGCCCTCGCAGCAAAGTCCTCTTCCTTTAAGGGATCAGTGACTGCCTCTTTCCCGGGAGGACATGCCATTACCTTTCTCGGCTCAGTTTTAGTCACTGGGTACTAGCCTTTGTTCCGGCATACAGAGAAAGGAGGAGAGCGATCCCCACGCGTTGGCTCATGGGTCCGTTTCCATTTTTGTTCTAACAAAGGTCGGATACTGCATAGAGAGCCGTCCAGCAGCCACAACCCCGCTGCCACTCCCTGGCTGTCCTTCACCTTATCCTGTCCCACCTGCTGAAGTTTGGGTTTATCATCCACTTCTTGTGGCCCATTACAAAGCTAACCAAAGGTGGTGTCACCGATGCCTCAGCAGGATGGAATACAGTCCAGAGATTATGGATAGTTGGCAGGATATGAAGAAGTAATGTCCTTATGTGTGCAATTCTCCAGGGGCCCTCAGGGAACAGACTTTGAAGTACTGTTCTTTGATTACTGTCAGACCTATCAGCATGGCAGCCAGGGCTGGTGGTGCCTGAGTCAGAGTCTTTTCCCCCACAAGCAGTAATTGGCCAGCTTCCTTCCAGCGGTAGCCAGTATTAACTAGTCTGCCAAATGCTATTGGCAACAGTCCTGAATGAAGTGGTTGTCAGTTTAGCATTCCCATCACCTTAGAAAGCAGCTGGAAGCTGGCTGTTGGGATGGCTGGAAGGCAAGGGAAACGGGAAAGGCCACAAAGATGCTGACCTGTTCCTTGGAGTGCCAGCCTCTTCCAGAAAGACTGCCTCCCGGAGTGAGTGGCACATTGCCCCTAAGACTCTGCAGTGGGTCTGGAGCTCAGCTCCCAGGAAGGCTGATGGCCACCACGGATGACTGAGAGTCGTTCCCCATGGAGCCTGTGCTCTCCCGTGAATTATGTGCAATTTTTGTTATGTATTTTTGAGCTGTATATTACAGTGTTTATGTTGCAACTTTACCTGAGTGAGAACTGCAGAAACCTTCCTGTCTTCCCTTGGTACATATTTGCGCTAAGAGGGGAGTGTCCTTTCCACCTGTGTGTGTATGTACGCTCATGCACTTGTTTTATTCAAAACTGTGAGTCTCTGTTTACTTCAACCTTGAAATCCCAAGAGTCACTTGAATGGTAAGTGTGTATGCATGTGTAACCATGTACATGCACATGCTGGAGACAGGCCTTCGGGGAAGCGACCTGTGGTGGGGTGGGCAGACCTGTCCTGTGCACCTTGACACTGAGGAAATCCAGGAAGCCCTCATCCACCAGCGCAGAGTTGTCTTAAAGCCAAGACTGGTTGTGCAGTATTATTTGGGTGGCACCTTAGTGGCCTTGGAAACTTCTAGACTTTTAACACTTTTAACAGCCTTTCACGAAATTCACCTTGATCAAAGAGGATCAAAAAAGGAGAATGTATTTTATTAAGCATTTTTTAAAGAGAACGATCTGTGTGAGGCTGCATATGGAGGATGGCTTTGTGTCCCTGGCTAGTGCTCCAGACTCCCAGGAAAAAGGGCTAGTTGGCCCACAGAGTCTTGTGTCTCCCCGACAGAATGACCATGGAGCGGGCATGAGTCGTGGCTGCACCATGCCTAGCAGGCTAGGGTTTGAGTCATCTTACATAGCCATGTGCACATAACTCCCTGCCTGATTATGCACTGAACTGGCAGCAGAAAGACCACTGACCACGTCAGCTGACACAGTCCTTCACTTTCCACAGTGCTTGCAGATTGAGACACACCTTCTCCATGTCACGCTCATGGTGCCTTGGCCATGTAAACCTGAATGTTGACTATTTAATGAGGTTACATATTTAATGCAGAATGTTCCCCAGTCCCCTCTGTTTATTCTGTCTGTAGAAATCTCTTTTTCTATTACCTTACTTAGATCCAGCCTTCTTTCACACTATAGTAGAAAAAACGTGCACACCTCCACTACCAGTGTCTCGCTGCACTGGTAAACCAAGCACTCTTCCCTCCACGTGACTCTCACTATTCTTAACGTCCACACCAGTGAAGGACAAAGATGAAAGCCAGCTAACAGGAAAAGGGCCTCGGGCTTTCCAGAGACAGGAGTTAATTCTGTCTGGGGGACGGCCACAGAATGGGAGCAGGGAAGAAAGTAGCCAGCTTAGGTCAGAGTAGAGACAAGAACTACATTTCTAGGCAAGAAGTCCATCCAGTAGTCCTCTGAGCATTTCTCAAAATAATGAAATTCAGTCCATATAACATTATCATAGATACTTTACGTTTCCGTTTGATTCACTCACTAACTGGAAGGAATCCTCCCCTCTGCAGTCACACACACACACATTTTATATATACATATATTATGAATTTTGGAGTGTTACTAGTATAACACTTGAAGCTTTCACAAGTAACATCTGTATTGACTGGATTTTTTTTTCTTTTCTATTAAAGTCTATGCCATAGATTCTTCCATTTATGTTGAGAGTTTGAACAACTAAGCCCCACTGGAACTTTTCCTTAAGCCACATGAACAGTCTCTCCGCACATATGGGTGCTAGAGAGACAGGAGTGTGGCTAGAGCAGGCAAGAGCAAATGTCCCTCAGAGTGCCTTGTTAGCGTAGTAACCTAGCCATGGAGAGAATAGCCTCCCGTGCCACAGAGGAGAGCTTTTGGGAATGCATACAACCACAGAGTGTGCAAAACCGGACAGGACAGCAGCTGGATGAGCAAATGAACAATCAAATGGACATGTGGGGGAGGACATGAGGTCCATGAAAATCACCAACCCCAAGTCTGAGCTAGATCGGAAAGTAGCCAGACAGCGGTGGGCTTCAGGGGTTATTCTTAGGAGACAGGCTGGATAAAGTCGTGGGGGAGTGAGTGCTCCCCAACCACTGGTGCTAGGGGCCCAGAAGAAAGTCCCTCAAGAACTAGTCAACACAGCCTTCCTTCATCAGGCTAAAGAAGCCAGTTCTGCTTCTGAGCTCAGGGTGTTCACGAAGATGGGAATCTGAAGCTCTAGGAAGACATGCTTCTAGGAGTGGAGCCTCTGCTATCACAAAATCCCCATGCACAATCCTGAAGCCCACTCAGTAGTAGGTCATGCAAGCTTTCCAAACTTGGTTTACCCAGTATTGGAAAATCAGCAGATATCAGCTGGTAACCTGCAATGAGGATTTCCTGTAGCCTTTACCTAGAGTGATCTGAAAAGATACAAGCCACTCTCAAAAACTGGAATGGATTTAGGAGGCTTCATTATATTCTAAGTAATTCTGGGTATGTAAAGCATACACACAGTGGGAAACAGGACACAGACTCAGCTCTCTGGGCCAGCTCTGACATGCTTGTCATTCCTCTCCCTAGTGGATAAGGATTGAGATTGTGGTCCAGCCTAGTAACTGAACAGGATGGCTGCCCATAAAACTGGGTTATTAGATTTACCTCATTGAAGCTCATTTTCTCAGCAGCCCAAAGAGCTGCGCTGAGACAAACCCAAGTGTTACCCCTGCTGAAGTGTGCACTGAAGTCATCGCTCACTCTCACAGCGCTGCACGGGTGGCGACGCCATGGACCCAAACCAGTGTCCCAAGGGAAGTCAAAAGAGCCATAATGCAAGATCCTAGACAGGTTATACCAAAGAAACCAAGCCTTCCTCATCCTGATGCTTCTCAGATGATGGGGTAAGCTGTGACAGATGCCAGAGGAAGGGGCTTTGCAAACACTCCACGTTCAAGGTATTCAACTGGGAAGTCCATCCCCAAACAAACAAACAAACAAAAAAGCTTCCTGTTAGTTTCAAGCAGGCCATTTTGTACATCAGAAGAAGAGGTGAAGGGCATGGCAGCAGATGGCAAAATTCTCTGGTATCTAAGAAGGAACTTTTAACGAGCCCACTCTCACCGTGACTGGCTGTTGCCCAGACCTTCAGCATGGGAGCACCGTATCTGTAATATTGAAGCTTGGGTTTGCGGTGATTTTTTTTTTTTTTCCTTAAAAAGAGGTGCTGTCAAAAGATTTGTTTAAAGAACTCTTGGGAAATTTCTTAACCCATCGTACCATTTTATGAACCTCCCCACAAAGGTGACTCTCACTCAGCAGCAGCAGCAGCATCTAACATGTATAAGTACCCAGACTGTCCAAGGTGCTACACAGCTGTTACACGCCTGCCCCTGCAGCTGTTTTAAATTAAGACTTCTGCATCAGCTGCCACTGGACATTTTGCACAGGGGTCTGCATTCTGAACATCCTTTATACATTCCCCCTTCAGGAGCCTCCACGTCTGTCCCTGTCCCTACTTCCCATCGCATCCCACCCACCCCATGGTTTTTTAAATCAAGAAAGTTTCAGGGAATCAAAAGAGGTTGGGATTTTTTTTTTAACCCAGCAGAATTGCAGAGTTATATATTTTGCTACGAATATTGTTGTGGTATAGAAGATCCACTTTGCCTGTTGGTTTGTGGCGAGTATGTGTGTCTGCACTCTTGGTAACTTGAATGTTGAGCCAGCCCTATGGCTTCAATGTAGTGTTGTCGAAAGATTTAAACCACACAGCTTCAGGAAGCCCGCTCAAGCTGTTCCTTCCTTACTGCCCATCCCTTACCAGTTCTGGAGAGTGTTGTGTATAGACACACTGGGCTGGGTTTTCTGTTCATGACACAGAGGGCATTTTGTTGGGAGGTGGAGGCAGAAGCAAGATATCACCTGTCTCAGTGAATTGAATCATGACAGTCCTTATTCTATATCTCTAATTCTCCATGGCACGGCCCACATTCTGGTTTGGAAAATCTTGTTTCTCCTCCTTCAGCGCTTTACCCATCTCCTCTCATATTTTACAATTGTATGAATCAATAACAGGTCCCTATGTCACCAGTGGCGCCTCCCTTTGGTTTGCTGTGGTACTTTGCTGTGTACTCTGTGGCCTCACGTTACTGTGTAAATAAATTCCATTTAATATACACTAAAAAACCAGACTTGAAGTACATGTCCTTCGAGTGACTTGTCCATAGTGACATGCTGACGTGGGTCTGACTACAGATATGGCTCTCTTACTCATTCCCAAGATGGCTTCCTGTCCTTAAAACAGGCAACAGTAGATAGCTTTTCGCCAGCATGCCCTCTGCCCTCCAGACTCCATTTCTTACTGACAGACTTTTTTCTCTTCAGTGCTTCTGTAATTTGAGAAAAGGAGGTCTCTAAGAGCAAGTGGATAACTCCTCGGGTTTGCTGGGTGAGATTGCCCCCTGGTGTCCAGTCACTACAGGCTGCCTGGTTAGAGAGGCCTGGCTAGCAGTAGATTTAGCTAACTCCTCCAGCAGAAGACTGCAGGGACAAGCCCGTACACCATCATCTACAAAATCAAGCCTGTTCTTAAGGTACATTGTCACAGGAGACATCCTTCCAGAGGCAGCTGACAGGTAACAAAAAAGGAGCCTACCTGGTTTAGGCAAAAAGACATCAGTGAGCAGTGACCAATAAATGCTGCTACTAACATTGGTCTTAAGTTTTATCCCAGAAAGGTAGCTTCTAAGCTTGGGTTTTATGTTGCTGAGACACAAAGTCCATGTGAATGTGCACTATAAGCTGTGTTTCCAACATCCAGGAGGAAGAGTGGACAAACTGAGCAGACATTGCCCAGGGACACGGGCTTTGCATACAGCATGGGCTTGAGCAGGGTAGGTCACAGAATGTGGTGCAATGTTTGGGTAACTGCCTAACACTAGTTGTACTATATGAGTAGCCACTCTGGGGACCTAAAAGGATATGGGCTCTGGAGGTGGTATGCCAGTCATAGTTGGCTTAACCTGAGTCCAGGGAGACAGCGGTCAGCTGGGGGAGATGGACCCTTGTCATTAGCATTCCTGCAGAGTCACTTTTCAGCCCATGCTACAGAGAAGCTGATTTCTTTCCTACCTGGAATACGCAGGTCTCCACAGCCCTGGGGACTCTATATGTGCTCTCTTTCCAGCCCTGCCAGGAGGCTTCCTTCTAAGTGAGCCTGCACTCCTCAAGGGAAGGAGCTTCATTAGCACCTTAGGAGCCAAGAGCAGCAGTTGGCAGATCACAGGTTGTCATTAAAGACAGCTCACAGCAATTACATCTAGAACTTAAAAATCGAATTTCACACTAGGTGGGGCCTGAAGAGGGACTGGTTGCTAAGCTCCAACTCAAATGTGCAAAACACTTTTAAGAGGAAACAGGTTGTCTGAGTATAACAGGGCTTCTCAGTACCAGATAACCCTCTATGTGCACCCTCAGTCCAGTAATCAGTGGTTTCTATGTCCTCTGGAAGGTACATGAAAGCAGCTGGAAGGTCCCCGCTTTAGAACCAGGGGATCGGGAATGAAGAGATGATTCCACAGTGAAGAACGATCTCCAGTTAACATTGTTCATATCGTTCTTGTGGAGGACCCGGGTTCAGTTCCCAGCACCCATGTCAGTTGGTTCACAACTACCAATGACTCCAGCCTCAGCACCCACACACGACATATATAACACAATTTAAAAAATAAAAGCCTCAGGATTACGTGATTATAACACAATAAGAATAAAATTCATCTTTATGAGCAAAACTGGGGGCCTCTGGGAAATCTATAAGCAAAGCATCTAGGAGCCTCTAGAGAAGAAATCCACCTGCTGGGAGGGGAGTACAGGGGCTCCTGTAAGGCCGGTCCCCACCGCCCACGCTCACCAATCCATGCTTGAGCTGGAATCAAAGGGAGCCAAACCCTTCAGGCAGGACTGGACAGATGATATTGGTTAAGAGCATTTACTGCTCTTGCAGAGGACCCACATTTGGCTCCTAGTACCCATGATAGTTGGCTCACAACCACCTGTAACTCCAGCTCCAGGAGCTCCATGATCCCACTCAGGAAAGCCTTTCCTTGCCCCACTGTCTGGAGCTGGTAGGACATAGATGTCTAACTTCTCCCTCCCATGTCTTCAAACCTGGTTTCTGCCCTTTTGTCTCCTCTTCTGTTCTCTCTTCCTCCTTTCCTTTTCCTCCCCTTCCTCTGCTGTCTCTCACAGGCCTTAAGTGAGTAAGCACCCAGCTCTTGAGCCACAAATCCTCCCAACCCCACCCAACCCCCATCTTGACCCATTCTGACTCCAGCAGCCACAGCGGATCACCTCTCCCCAGTCTTACCTGCCTGGAACAACAGATCCCATCTAATGCTAGCACAGAGTCTGGCCGTGGGCACCTCTGCCCCCATAGCAGGAGGGTCTGAGCTTGGCTCCCACAGACTCTTCTCACTCTTTGGCCTTCCAAAGACAGGACAAGTAGCCACTTCCAAGAACATTGTTCAGAGGTACACTGTTCCAGAGAGCCCCAACCTGCAGCACAGAATTAACACTATCATGCAAGTGATTCACATGTACACACAAACACACACACACACACACACACACACACACACACACACACACACACACACACAGGATTGGTGCATGTTCTCAAATGTGATCTCACGTTTACTCAACCACCCATATGATGGATGGTTCGATCATTTCTCAGATGAGGGAAAGGCCTCTTTTCACTGTTAGGGTGATTTGAACCTAGAGCTGCGTGATCTCCCGTGTGGTGCTTTCTCACCTACCTCACCGCCAGCTGTGCCTCCAGGACACCAGAACAGGAACCGCTAGAACAGGAAGGTGCCCTGAGGGCACTGTAGAGACTTAAAGGAGACTTCTTTTGTGTTTGTTTTTGATTTTCTGCTTATTGGTGTCACGTGCAGACTCCAACTCTGACAGAGTCAAAGCTTGACCCTCAGCCTGCCCAGCTTGCTAACCAGTGTATTATAAGCCTTCATCTTGTAACCCGGTTTTGTTCCAGTGCATAGGTATTCACGCTCCACCAGTGATGGACTGGCAACCAAGGCTTCTTGGCATAGTGGAGAGAGGGGGAAGGAAGAGGTGGATGCAGAGGGCCCAGCTGAACTTCGGCCAGCCAGGCACCAGGCACTGGCGAGGCACACAGCTACCCCACAGGTGGGAAGTGTTTATTTGTCAGAAATAAACCCCAACCATTAATCCAGAAAGAATCCTTTGCTTTCAGTTTCCCCTGCTGGGGCCCTCTGGCTTCTGCACAACTAAGGAGAAAACTGGTGACCAACTGTTGTTGTTTTTTCCTTTCTGTAGTTGTGGGGTAATTTGCTGCCCCCCCCCCCATACACACATACACAACTCTTCCATTTCCTGCATGGATATGGACATCAATTAAGACTGTAAAACTATCATCCTATACCTCCATGTTTACCTAAATATAACACGCACACACACACATGCACACGCACACACAGACCCTTACACCCTTGTAGGGTTCCACTTACAAAGCACTAATATTCCTATGGCAAGGCCTCTGCCTAGTGCTTTGCTCGCTGACAGAATGTCAGGCTTCCTGAAAGGCAGCCTTCTCACTACAAATAGTAATATGTATAACACATAAGAATTTTATTAACATTTCTACTCTGGGCATCCAGTGGCAAACTGACTGATGACTGGACAGTTACATCGGAGGAGCTGGAGGCTCAGGGCACAGCACTTACCTGGCATGTTCAAGGCCCTGTATTTGATTCCTAGCACCATTTTTTAAAATGAAATTCAAAAGTTGGATATGAAGAAATAAAATATGAGGAACCAGAAACCTGTAGCATGAGAACTATAGAGATGAACCAACAGATTTTTCTCTCAAGTATCTCGATGAAATTTGGATTTAGAATATCAGTTTTTTGCTAGGAGTAGAAATTACACAATGGTTCTCCAAATCACTTGGAAGAATGAGTAGAAGATTCATAGAAATTGTGTTGAAGTGAAAAGACTCAAGAAGCTCTGAAATGGTTTGACGAATAAAGCCCAATGGAACAGTGTCCTTGCTAAGGTGACTGTTGCTGTGGGGGAAAACCATGACCAAAAGCAACTTGGGGAGGAAAGGCTTTATCTGACTCACAATTCCATAACAATTCATCATCAAAAGCAATCAGGGCAGAAACTCAAGTGGGCAGGAGCCTGGAGGCAGGAGGTGATGCACAGGCCAAGAGGAGTGTCACTTACTGGCTTATTCCCCATGGCTAGCCAGTCTGCTTTCTTATAGAACCCAGGACCACCAGCCCAGGGGTGGCCCCACCTACAATGGGCTGGGCCCACCCATATCAATCATTAAGAGAACTCTCTGTGTGTCTGCCTGAGGCCCAATGTTATGGAAGCATTGTCTCAGTTGAGGCTCCCTCTGATAACTGTAGCTTGTGTCATGTTGACATAAAACTAGCCAGCACATGCATGTGGAAGACCAAAACATACATAACAGCATAGGCAACCTAGAGTGAGGGGTCATTCAAAACGAAATATAGGGAAGAAAGTCTCCAATATGCTGTTTACAACTGTGTGGCTGTTCAGAAAATAATTATTCTGCATACTGTAGACCCATATAAACCCAAACACATCAAACCAAATGCACACCACTGAGGAAAGAAAAGAAGAAAAGGGTCCCTAAGAACTATAAAGAATTCTAAGTCAGCATGTGTTTCATCTCGTGTCAAAAAAGGATTTTTCTAAGCTAAAAAGCAATGGGAGGCATCTGAAAGGCTATCAATGGGATTGACTAAAGATGATAAACCTCTGCCCACTGAAAACATTAGGAAGCAAATTGAAAAGTAAATAACCAGGAAAGCTATTTGAACAAAGGCAGCAGTCACAGGCTTAAAATCCTGAGTTGTAAAGAGCTCATGTAAATTATTATGAACATAAGATACCAGAAGGCAGAGTAGACACATCAGGAAAATCCAAGTTTAACCTTCCTGGAAATGAGAGAAATGAAAAACTAAGGTGGTGTTGGGATAGCATGCCTTAACAGCATCTGAGTAGCATTTCCAGTCAGATGTCAGCTAGGCTAGACAGTCCAGAGATTAGAGCGGACCTGCCTGGTCTCTGTTCAGAAGTGACCGTCCACTAATGTGTTGTCAGCTGCCCATGTCCCAGAGTCTGTCTCCTTTTTAATGACGATCATACTGCTGACACACCATCATCTAGCAAATGAACAGCGCTCATTTTAGGGCTGGTGCTCAACACTGGTGACTGTTAAGCTTATGTCTAGGCAATTAAACAGGATGAAGGGTCCTAGCTTGGCTTCTGATGCTGACCCCAGGAAAGAGCATGGCACAAAGACTTCACATCTTTCAGAGCAAAACACCAGAACCCTACACTTCATTTCCAAATGAGGGCCTCTGTGGCCACACCAGCCCAGTGACTGCAGAAGCCCCTCTTCAAAGGCTCCCAGCTCCTGCCAGCTTTTTTGTGCTGGAAAGTGAGTTTCCAAGGGCAGCTGTTGGCTGCCTAGGTTTGGACCTGGGGTCCAATTCTCCTCACCCTGTGTCCCCAGACACCATCTAATCTTTGTTGGAATGGGATTATCTCAGGGTTTCATAATGATGAAGAAACAGAGTCCAGCAATGTTTAGTCCTTGGCAAAGATGAGTGTTCAAATATCTAAGTGCTGGATGAACCGAGTGGATTTGGGGTTTTGCTTTCTGGTTTTACATTATAACCAAGGAGGGATTTTTGGAACAGGCAGTGTGGACTCAAGCCTCTACCTCATGGGAGTAGAGCTGCTTGTGGCTTTTGAATGGCAGTTTCTCAGGCTTGCCAAGTTGCCTCCCCACAGGGTTTCAGAAAGCCAGGCTGTCCCCTCCTGCTCAAGGTGCTACATAGCAGCAGAGGGAGGGAGGGACCCAGGCCTGACCCCTACCCCATACAGTTGTGACTCTTCCCTGAGGGTGTCAGGCATGGTGGGGAGCTGAAGCAGGAGGGAACTGCAGTTAGAAGCAGCAGTTAGGATGAAGGCAGCTCTCAGGGCTATTTTTTTGATTGTTAGAGTGTCATTAAATCCAGAAGCATTCTACCAGCATCCCCCCACCTCGCTCCTATGAAAAGGGTGCAGCCAGGACCCACACCCACCTGCTGCCTTTCTTGGCCCTGCCTTACTGAGTGCTGCCCACATAAAGGCTAGCATTTCAGCCCCCTTGTGACACTGCCTTGACATAATAAACACCATGGTTGAATGTGCTTTGTTTCAGGGGAAGTCATTAAACTACTTTTGTGGAAACATTTTAATTGAATTAAATTGTTTTCTGATTGTAATAAATGCTAATTAATTGAGTGGGCTGGATGTCCTTGGACCTGGCTGGCCTTTCTCTGGTTTAATTGGGGGTAAGTGTGGACTCCAATCTTTTTGCCATGAGTCTGTGGCTTGAATATGTCTTTTGTGCAAATAATGTGATCTTGCAAATGCAGCAAACAAAACTTTTTGACAGAGTCTTGCTATGTAGTTCTGACTGCCCTGGAACTCACTATGTAGACCAGGCTGGCCTCATACTCACAGAGATCCTTCTGCCTCTACTCCCCAAGATCTGGAACTAATGGTGGTTATCACCAGGCCTAGCATGATCATTTGTTATAGCAAATGTAACAACTGTTTTACTCAGAACCAAAGGGAGCCCCTGCTTGGCACCGTCTAAGCATGACCCAGGTCTCCCAACCTGGCTCAGGGAAGTCTTGCCAGTTCTTCAGAAAAGGAAGAAGCCTTCAATTGTACACATGACCCTGCAAGAGTAGGTCACAGTGGAAGGAGAAGCTGCTGGTTCCTGTAGGTCCACAGGTTCTGCTGACCTGAGAGGCAGGTGGGCCGCAAGGCAGCTGAGAGTCTCAGACAAGCTGGCCCCAGACAGTGACCAAAACTCAGGTCAGGGGACCTTGGCAGCTTCCTCACTGTAGAGATATGGAAACTGTAGCTCAGAGAGGGGATGAGCATACCCAGGGTCACACAGCAAGGCCCTGGTACAGTAACATCTGCATTCCATGGCATCTTTGAATAGAAACAAAGTCAGATCGAGTTAACCAACTATGACAAGAGCCAGATCTTGGACTTAAGTATGTGGGTACAGGCAGATCTAAGGCTAGTCCTCAAGAAGGCTGAAAAAAAAATGACAGTGATGGTCACTGTTGACCACAGAGGAATCCACACGAGAGAGAAGACAGCACGAGGGGCCAGGTACTGTACTGTGAAATGGTGTAGAGGAAGAAGAGCCTGAAGAAACTTCTGAGTGGTGATATGTCCTGCTGCGTTTGAAGGAAAAATAAAAGTCCCCCATGTGGGCAAAATGTGGAGAACATTCCAGACAGAGGCAGTAGTATATTCTGGCAGATAAGTCTGTGAGCCCCCAGAGGCTCTGAGCAGAGGCAAGACAGGATCAGATTTGAACTAAAGGAAAGATTCCTCTGGCCACAGAAGCAGAGGGGAGTCCAGCAGGGGAGTCAGGGGAGCCAGATGAGAGCCCCACCCTCAGCCCATTCCCAGGGAGATGGAAAAGCAGGGTCAGGTTCTGGACACATCTAGGAGGTAGTCACCAGTCCCTGGCCAGGAATTCCAAGGAAGCCCTGAGAGGGAGCAGCAACGGGTGAGGGGAAGTTGGTCGTTCTTTTGGACAAGCTCCTGGGCATCTCCCTGATTTGTGTCCCTGCTCTGGTTGCCATTACAGGTGGTAAGACCTACAACAGCCAGGGCGGCTCTCAGGGAGCTTCCTGCAGCCAGGTTTCATTCAGGGGAAGCACCTCATCCTCTGGTTAGCTCCATGAGGCCGTCCTCTCCTACCCCACCACACCAGTGAGGAAAGCCAGGCTGGCAGCTTCTCATGATTTACCTGAGATCACCCTGCTTAGGAAGGGGAAAACAGTGGCTCTCCTGCTGAGTCCAGGCTCCTCTGATCTACCCTAAATTGATGAATGCTCCATATTCACATTGGGCTCCTCTGACTCTTACCCCAAATCACCCATTAGAATGAGCAGTTGGGAGAGGGGTCTTAGTTATCCTTTGATAAAATAAGAGTCTCCCCAGTACCAAACAGTCTCCTGGTCTGGGGCCCACAGACCTGATCTCTTCTCTTCTTATCCATGCTAGAGGATATAAGAGGGTCCTGGTTGGGCTTCTGTGTCCTGAAGGCCCTAGTACAGCATGAAGGGCCTTGTTCCAACACACAAACTCCTCGTGTGACCCTGAATAAGTCCTGTCTATTTTCAGGCCCCAGAGATAGCATCATCAGCCCCTCCAAGGTCCATTGTGGGGTCTTCAGGGGTCCACACCTTCCTCATCCACACACCCACCCTTTCTCTAAAGGAGACCTGTTGACCCTCCATGGCCTGTATGCAGCTACCTCCTCTTTGGCCCTATCTGACTTACCCCTCCTCTGACCAGATCTCTGGGTGTCTCCTGAGGCCATCAGCCTCCACTCTGTCCCTGGGTGCCTGGGTGAGGCTAAAGAGCGTTAGGGGCAGGTCCATGTCATGGACTGAGCCCAAACCTGCCAGGGTAGAGGCCTGTGGGTTACAGTAAAGAGCTGTACCTTCCTATGGCCCACAAGTACACACACAGGCAACCTGACTCCTCATGCATCACCATAGCTAGCTGTCTTTCTGGTTCTGCCCCAGATCTCACCTCATTGTGCCCTGCCCCTCACATGGCATACCTGCCCCTTCAACAGGGACACCCCCGACACTGGGACAGCAGCTAGCTCTAGATAAGATGCCGTACCACACTGGCTGGTCCCTGGGAAAATGAGACAGGTGAGGAGCAGGAGCTGTCAACTGCTGCTTCATAAGATTCCTACATATCCCAGAAGGAGGCAAAGCCCAGATCCTTCCAGTGAGGCCAGACCGTGGGTCCTGGAGAGCCCGAGGCCACTTCTTCCTCTCTGTAGAGCAAGGCAGAAGGGTCTACTGGCTCCCAATTGACAGGTTTCCTGTCACCCTCCCCTTCTCCTGCAGGAAAGACCAGCTGTTGGTGTCAGATTAATGGCCACAATTAAAGGCAAAATGCCCTTGCCATGGCCTGCTGTCCTCCCACACCTGGGAGGCTGGAAGCTGAGCTCACAGCGCTAGGAACCAGAGATTTGTAATGAAATCAGACAGGCCTCTTAACCGCTGATGCTATCAGGGCCCAGGGGAGATGCAGACTTATTTCCTAATCTCCTATGGAGCATCTGTCAGCCCCAGCACACAGCAATGTCGTTCCTGTGCACAGCAAGGGCCTTCATGGGGTGACTGTCAACTGCCTGCTTGGCTGCCCATACCCACCTCATCCAGTCTCTTCCCATTGCCTGGTCTCAGGCTGTACAGGCGCACACACACACACACACACGCACACACACACACACACACACACACACACACACACCTTTCATTCCTACACCCATCCTGTTTCATTCATAAAGAGCTTCTATGCACCAATTCCATTAACAGAAGAAAGAGAAAACTACGAAAATCCCTTCGGCAGTGTCGGAAAACAAAGAGGAAATCTCCGAGAGCACAGCTGTTCTGCAGCGGGTTTCAAAAGAGAAAATGAGAATCCATCAGTGCTGCACAGCCTGAGAGCCACTCAGCAGTTCTGACCACTGCATCCCCAAGTAGGGCCAGGTCCAGCAGCTCAGCAGCAGCAAGCACATCTGTGTGAGGCAGTGAAGGGTCTGGGCAGTGAAGGACCCCATAGCCTGACAAAGGGAAGCAGAAGAAAGCCTTGGCCCAGGATGCCAGAAACTTCCCCTATTATTGACGATCGAAGCCCAGCCCCAGACAGCCCCACCCTGAAACCCCATCAGCAGATTCTGGAGTGGGTGATGATCAGCCATGCCAGGACAGACCACCCTTACCCCAAGTCTCTGGGAACACACAGTACCCCATGACACATGAGAACAAGCAGCCATTCTTATGGAGCCACTGGTTTCAGTTTGTGTCTGAGAAGGGATCACCCAGCTCATGCCCTGCCAATAAGGCTCAGATTAGGCTGGAAAACATTGCTGATAAGCGTAAATCAAAGCCCTAGTAAGTCTGCTTGCCAATCATTCTCATGGCTCCCGCAGTAACTTCCATTGTACGATTTACATTCGGTGCAGTTATACATCTCAAGCGCCCCCCTCCAAACATCCCCAACCCTGCACCCAATACACTTGACCACAGAAACAACGGCTGACCCTCGCCTTCCTTAGAGCACCTTGCTAACGGGTTCTGCAATAATATGCAGTCTTTCGGATCTGGCCTCCTTCACTCAAGCATAATATTTGGAAAATCCATTCATTTTCTATATGTCAGGAGTTCATTACTTTTATTATTGTAAGAATAATTGCAAAAATAGAATCTGTTGGTTTATTTTGCTGCTGGTAAATATCTGAGCTTTCCCAGGTTTTGTTTTGAACTAAAGGACTATGAACATGTGTGCATTTGTCATGAGCATACTTCAGTCCTGAGAACACAGACTTAGAAGGGCACTTTTCAGGCGCGTGCACGTATGCATTCACATGTTTACGCTCACTCCAGCAGTTTGCTCTTGCACGACCTCACTGTTATTTAACGTTAGCTCTATCAAAACATTTTGAATTGGTTTAACTCAACACTTCACAAACTTATTGAGCCACTGATTTTACTTTATATTTGTGTGCACACACATATCTGTATAACATCTCATGGAATTAGTAGGCTATAGAATTTATTTTATTATTAATTTATCCATTACTTTGGAGAGTGGGAAGAAGCCAAAACATAAGCTACACTGAATCCAGACAATAAGAAGGAAGCTCAGATCAGGAGGGCAAGCAGAGTGGCCGGAGCAGCAGCCTCTGGGGTGAGAGGTGTGCCATCTCATCACCACTGCAAATCCTGCTTGGAGTGCTATTCATTCATTCATTCATTCATTCATTCATTCATTGGTATTTCAGGACAGGGTTTCTCTGTGTAACAGTCCTGGCTGTCCTAGAACTCCCTTTGTCAACCAGGCTGGCCTTGAACTCACAGAGATTAACCTACCCTCTGCCTCCCAAGTGCTGGAATTAAAGGTGTGTGACACCATGCCTAGCTATGATTCTAATTTTCTAATTTATTTAACTTTATGTGTGTGAATGTTTTGCCTACATGTATGTATGTGTACCATGTGTATTCTTGGTGCAGGTGGAGATCAGAAGGGGGCAACAGATCCCCCAGAACTGGAGTTAGGGTGGTTGTCAGCTATCATGTGGATGCCAGGAATCAGCCCTGGGACTTCTGAAAGACCAACATGTGCTCTAACCACTGAGCCCTCTCCTCAGTCTCACATACACACCTCCTTTTACAAAGGGCCTCACTATTTAGCTTTGGCCACCCTGGAACTCACTATTTAGACCAGGCTAGCCTTGAACTCACAGAGACCCACCTGCTTCAGCCTCTTGAGTGCTGGGATTAAACGTGTCTGCTACCATGCCCAGCCAAATCAGATACAGATCTCTGTGAGTTTGAGGCCAGTTTGGTCTACACAG
Source organism: Uromys caudimaculatus (assembly GCA_028551405.1). NCBI lineage: Eukaryota > Metazoa > Chordata > Mammalia > Rodentia > Muridae > Uromys > Uromys caudimaculatus. The sequence continues at coordinate 62,089,167 of CM052706.1, forward strand.
AGCTCTAGACCGGCTACAGGTACATAGTGAGAGCCAGACTCGTAAACAAAAAAGTAGAGCAATTGGTGGGCTGGAAAGACAGTCAGCAGACAGACAGACAGACAGGCAGGCAGACAGACTTGCTGCTTTTGCAGAGGACCTTGGGACAGGAGGTTTCCATGGCCCCCAGCACACATCTCAGGTCCCATCACAACTGTAGCCCCTGTCACAGAGATCTGATACCTTCTTTTGGCCTCTGTGGGCACAAGGCATGCACAGAGTGCACAGACAAATATGCAGACAAACACTTATACACACAAAATTTAAAAGAAAGAAGGTGGAACAGTGAGGGCTGCAGAAATGGCTTGGTGGTTAGGAACGCTTACTGTTCTTGCAGAGGACCCAGGTTCAGTGCCCAACCACAGAACAGCTCACAGCTGTCTGCTATCTCTAATCCCAGGGATCCAATGCCCTTTTCTGGCTTCTAGGCAGCAGGCATACACATGGTGAGCAGACATACGTGCAGCAAACACTCAAACACATAAAATAAAAAGAAGTCTTTAAGAAAGAAAGGAAGAAAGAAAGAAATGGAGAGTCCAGTAACTATAAAAGGAGAAGAGAAGAAGAGGAGGAGGAGGAGGAGGAGGAGGAGGAGGAGGAGGAGGAGGAGGAGGAGGAGGAGGAGGAAGAGAATGAAAACGATGTGTTCAGGTTCTATTCACCAAAACATAAATGCCAGATGATTTAAAAAGCAGACCTTGACTGGAGTGTAGCTCGGTGATAGAGAACTGGTTTGGTAAATAGAAGGCCCTGGGTTTAGACCCTAACACTTACGTTGTTAGGTATGGATAATGTTATATCAATTGTGGAGAACATAAAGATGGACAGATCTGTCTGCAGGGCTAGCATGCCAAAATATATATGTTCAATGAACTCTGGAATTAAAACTACAAACAGGAAGGTTAATACACAAACTGCCCTAGGGGAGAAGTCCCAGTTGGAAGCACTTTGTGTGTTTACTCGGGCACACTGTGCCTTGTCACTCACACAGCTGTGGAGACAGTTCACACATTGTCTTCCTGACCTCCTTCCATTCCCACTGAATTCACACTTCTGGCTTCCTTGGATGCTCCCCACAGTTGGACACAGGCCTAGGCAGTGTTTGCACCTATCTGATCCCTTGGAAATGTCACAGTGCAGTGTGACCACCCCTGGCATGCTGGCCTAGGATTGCAGCAGGCAAAGGAGTGGACTCAGTATCAGAGCTCAGAGCTGTATAGGTTATTGAATACTACCTGTGGGTGACCCCATTCCATGGGTTGGAGTCCTAGGCTGGGTAAAAAGGAAATGAGCTGAGCAGTCCCCTATCTGTAGATGGGATGTGACCAGTTGCCCTGGGCTCCTGGCACCATGGCTTCCCTGCTGCAATGGACTCTAGGATTCTCAAACTCTGATCCAAGATAAACTCTTCCTCCTGTAAGTTGCCTTTCTCAGGCATTTGATTACAGCAACACAAAAATAAGTAAATATAGTCCCCAGTGTGGGAGCAGTCTCAGTAATAGGGAGATGGCCCATCCAGATCCTCAGCTGATATCTGTCAGCCTTCGGAATAAAGAGCTTGGGGCAGGCATAAAACACAGTATATTAGTAAATCGTCACATTCTGCTCAAATCTACTAAGATGTTAACTCTAGAAGCAGAGTGACAACCCCATTTCAGAACCAACATGTTTGTCTTAAAATGTTCCCCAAAGCCCCTTGTTCTAAAATGGGTTTGTCCCCTAACCCTATGACAGGGAAAAAGGAAAACAGCCCCAAAGCACAAAAATATTGTGCACTTAACAGCAAGAGGAATAAGCCCAAGAGACATTACTAATGTTTATCTCATGGGATAGAAATGCCCACAGGGTGAGAATGGGAGACCCAAAGCTCGTGCATAGAGACTCTTGTGCCAGGACAGGGTGGGAGGATTGTTTTCTTTTGCATTCGGTTTTTTGAGACAGGGTTTCTCTCTATAGCTCTGGCCGTCCTGGAACTTGCTCTATAGACCAGACTGGCTTCAAATTCAGAGATCTAAACTCAGAGATCTGCCTTCCTCTGCCTCCCAAGTGCTGGAATTGAAGCTGTGTGGCACCAGCCGGGTGAATGGAGGGACTCAGCTGGGAATTCCAGTATGACCGCTTCCTCCCCAGTTGGTCTCTGCTGGATGGTGTAAGTACCTTATTTGATGGTATCTTTGCTTGCTGTTTCAGTCTGGCTACCCCAATCATCTCTGCTTAAGGTTATAAATGCCTGATTTGATGAGTTTGCTACTTATCTTAGTTACTGTACTGTTGCTGTGAAGAGACACCATGACCAAAGCAACTCTTATACAAGTAAGCATTTAATTGGGAGCTTGCTTACAGTTCCAGAGGCCTGGTCCATTATCATCACATCAGGTTCCATGGCAGCAAGTAGACATGGCATGCTGGAGAAGTAGCTGAGAGCCTCATCTTGATCCGTAGGCAGAGAGAGAGACCCTGCTGGGCTTGACATGGGCTTTTGAAACCTCAAAGTTGGTCACACACTTTCTCCAAGAAAGTCATACCTACTCCCAGGCCAATCCTCATAATCCTTTTAATCCTTTCAAATAGTGCTACTACCTCCTAACTAAACATTCAAGTATATGAGCCTACGGGGGCCATTCTTATTCAAACCACCATATTATCTGTTACCTGTTCTTATCTATCACCTCTTACTATTTATCTTTTACTTTTCACACCCATTTGAAACTGAAATAATAGCAGCACAGATCATTCTCTGTCTGTACAGTAAGGTAGGAACAGAGACTACCTATCCAAGGATGGACTTAGCAGTGCCTCTAGAGCTGAAGCTGCCACTGCCACCAGTGTGTGTCTCACTTTCAATAGTGGAGTCCACTTCTGCATATCTGAAATCATGCTACCATGGGCAGGACCAGGCTGCTATTTGATGGAAGTTACACAGAATTCTTTTCTGCACTGAGGGGCACGGGATTATCTTTCCTGGGATAAATACACTGGAATAGAATACGAAGTCTTTCTCCATCGGGCTTCTCATAGCACCACCAGCAAGGAAGTAAACAAATACACCTTACACCATCTTAGCAACCCACACAACACTGTTCTACCCCAAGAACTCAATTCACAGTCTCAGAAGAGGGCCAATGATGATTCTAGGGCTTGCTGTCTACCATCTGCATAGGGTAGAATAACCTGATGAATAGCCATGTGTAGCATCCTAGTAGATGACAGCTTATGAACTTGGGACACATCCTCTGCAGTGAGGCCTATGAACTCAGCCCTGGCACCAAGGTGTGTGGGTATGGGAGTAAGACTCAACCCCCGCCAAGGGCTGGGGCTCACACCCAGGACCTTGTACGTGCTAGGTAAGTTCACTGCTACTGGCCACACCTATGGCCTATTCCCTTCTCTATTAAATCAATTCTAATTATTTGTTATGGGGGGCATTAATCAGGAGATAAAGTACAAGAACTGGGTCTTTCCTTTCACCATGAAGGTCCCAGAGATAAAACTCAGTATACCAAGCTTGGCTGTGAGCACTTTTACCCACTGAGCCATCTTGCCAGGTACCCCCAATTTTCCCACCTCAACATGTTGGTTTAGAGGTTTTGGTGGCTAAGAGATCAAAATCTCAAAATGGGGACACTCAGCAGCTGTGTTGAACAGAATTTAGCTTGCCAAGCGGCCACTCTGTGCTGTCCATGCTGCTGGGTGAACAGGCAGAGGGCAGGAGAGCCTGCCATTGTATAGAATGACTGATTTAGACTTGAACTGCCCGGTTCGGTAGCCAGGAGCCACCCGTGGCTATTTAATTTAAAAAGTAATTAAAAGTGGGTCAAATTACTTCCCTAGTCACATTGGCCACATATCCAGCAGGCAGTCACCCACATGTATTGGCCAAGCAGGGTGAACTCAGACACATCCCCCGGGCAAAAAAGCACTATAGGATGGCACTGACACTTTTAGAACATAATGAGGAAGTTACAATAGAAGCCTCTGCCCTGCCTGCTAGCCCCACTAGTCCTGAGTCATCTTGGTTGGTTTGGACTTGAACGTCAGTATGCAATGGCCAACATGGAATGAAGCAAAGATACAGTAAGCAGCTTAGGAGACGCCCTGGTCCCTGTGCTGGACCAAAGCTGAATGAATGAACAGGGACTACATCTCAGCTTAGACAGCTGTATTCTGTCTGTATTTTCTCCCCTAGTGTGCCACACCCATATTTACATATTTTAATGAGTTTCTCTCCTCCTTTCCATTATTCTACTGTGGTATAGATTGTTGGCAGAATGTTGACAGACCACAGCTGCTCTCCTGGCTCCCAAGCATGGGGCTGACCTGAGGGAAGGCACAGAAGATGATTTTGGCTGCTCGATTCTCAGGCATCTTCCAAAGTTAGAGCAAATGGTGTTGGTGTTGCTATTCAGTAACAAGACCTCTGGCTGGAAAGGAAGTAGAAACACTAAAAAGGCACTCGATTATTTGCAGAGGGCATGCCTGTCTCCCTAGAAATTTCCCAAGACTCAACAGAAAAAAACAAAAACATTAAATAGTTGACTGGGGTGGCCATTCACAAACCTATTTCCCCGTTTGCAGGTTTGCTTTGAAAGGAAAAAAAAAAAATTAACCCTGTTAACAACACGGGGGATGTGGGGGATGTGGGGGATATGGGAGATGTGGGGGAGGGGAGCAGAGCTTGAATACCAGACCTTCCTACCTTTAAAGTGCTGGGGTCCTAAGGTGGGGGACTTGGGGCTCCCAGGCAGACTCCTTCCCTCTGGAGAAGGCTGTCCCCATGGTGTTTAGGGTTGACTCAGACTGTGAGCCTTGCCTGCTCTCTGACTATCAAGTGAGGAGGGTAGAAACTCCTCCATGAGAAGCCCAAGTGGCTGGACACAATTGGAAAGACAAGGGTCTCTGGTGGGACACAAATCAGCAGCAGATCCAAAATTTATGACACATTATACAATTTGGAAGCCTTCCTCAAAGAAAATCATAAAAATTATCAGTGTAAAATCAAGTAGATATACTTCTAAAGAGAAAAGAAATCCAGATGCCTTACAGATAGGAGTTTCTGACACATTGTGACTAATAACTTACAAGTAGGGACTGCTGACCCTGATAAACTCAAATCGGTATCGTTTGATTCATTGCCTAACATACCCAGCCAGATGAGCAGAACTAGTGTGCTACCACTGAACTACAGTCCAAGCCTTGGTTTTTGGAGACATAGTCTTCCTCTATGGCCTAGGCTGGCCTTGAACTCATGATCTTCCTGTCTCAGCCTCCCAATACTGGACCTCCTGGCATGCATTCCTGCCAGCTCCCAATACTTTAATAATGATAATACCACCCCTCTCATTTCTTGCTATGCACTTTTGGTCATCTCATTATCTGACATAACTTTTTATATTGATGTGTCCTGTAAAGAAACTATAGAAAGATAAGTCAAGGCTTCCCTTGGTATAGCTGGATTAGCCATTGGTTATTTTTATAAATGATAATTTAGTAAAAACCCATCTGTCTTTATGACTAATTAGTAAAGTCATAAGCATCTTTAGGATTGTCAAATTAGGATGAATTCTCATCAAGTGTCTTATATAAGTTAACTATAAGACTTGAGAGTGTTTCAAGTTTTCATTTGCAAAGGATCAATCTTAAATACCTTAAATTGATAGCACTCGTTAACCAGGGCAATTCAGACGCATTCTTAAATTGCTACTACATTGCTCTGAGCCACATAATTGTGTAATAAAATCCCTCTTATGTTACACACACTGTACTTATTGACGGGTGTATGTGGGAGTCTCACCATGAGGGCACTTCTTTCTCTGAGCAATCTTGCTGTGCTGGTGGCAATTTTGTATGCCATCTCATCTGAAACTGCCAGGCCTCATCAGGACAAGATGCATCACTGACCCTAAGAAATGGCTCCATACATTGAGATGCATAAAGCGTCCAACTTCACACACACAAAGCACTTGCTGTTTATAGGAGGGCTCTAATACCCTAGCCCTAGACCCTGGAACCCTGATAGACATTCATGGGGATGAATCCCATTACAAAGGACAAAATGTATGGTGCATTGGTAACTGCTTGGACTGCATTACTACATGTGTTATTGACAGGAGAGAGGTCCTGTTTTGACAGGTCATTCATGAGAAGAGGACCTTGTGGAAGAATTGTTCATAGACTAGCTTCTAGCTCTGTGCTTCTCAAGCCTAGTTTCTCCTCCACAGCTGCCAGTGCTGGGCATTGCCGCAGATATATTTTATTGTGGTCTCTGGCCTGCACCATTACATTGTGGTATGGTGGATACTGGTGGATGGGCTGTACTAGGAACAATTCTCAAACAGAAAGGCCAACAATAATGTAACTGTACAGCTGCAATGGAGATGGCTCAGTGGGTAAAGCACTTGCTATAAAGTTTGAGGACCTGAGTTCAAATCCCCAGAGTCCATATAAAGTTTGATGCAGCAGTCCCAGTATTCCTATGGTAACATGGGAAAAGGAGATAGGAGAATCCCTGGAAGCTCATGGGCCTGCTAGCCTGATACAAACAGTAATGGTAAACAAACAAACAAAAAAAGACCCTATCTTAAACAAGGTCATGGGCCAAGACCAACACCTGAGGTGGTCTTCTGGCCTCCACATGGACATGCACACTGTGGTGGTTTGAATAGGAATGTCCCCCATAGTCTCATGTGTTTGAATGCTTGGCCCAGAGGGAGTGGCATAATTAGGAGATATGACCTTGTTGGAGTAGGTGTGGCCTTGCTGGAGGAAGTATGTCACTGTGGAGGTGGGCTTTGAGGTCTTAGAAGTTCATTCCAGTTCACTTCCTGCTGCCTACAGATCAAGATGTAGAGCTCTCAGCTCCTTCTCCAGCATCATGTCCGTCCGTCTGTCTGTCTGTCTGTCTGAACATCACCCTTACTGCCTACACCCACAGGAGAAGTGACAAGGCTCTTGTAAACATGGGTTTAGCTACATGCTAAACCTGCATGGAGTCCACACCATTTGCCATGGAGAGCTGACTGGCACAGAGACTGTGGGATCTCAGAGTACCGACTGCCCAAACTCTCTGCTGCACAGATCGGAAACTAACACCCAGAGAACAGAAGATGAGACCTAAGCTTCGACATCTTCTGACCCCATAGTCAGCTTGGTCTCATCTTCCTTTCTCTCTTTCTTGGGTGTCTTCAGTCTGTTCCCCCATGCCAGTCTGATCCCCGTTGTGAAGGAGGCTTTGCCCCCACTTGTAAGTAACCCATCTTGAAATAGCCCAGCTGAGCAAGTCAACTTTAATCATTCTGCACTGAGTCCTCTTCTGTGAGCCTGTCCCAACGGGCGTCTTGCTGACAGGGGAGTGAGTTACACTCCTGGCCCCAGGGCTGGAGTCAGTGGCAAGCCTGAGCAACAGCGAAAAAGCCCAGGCCTGCCGATGCAACAAAGCCTGCTGACAGAGGGCCACATGCACAGTCTAGAACCCAGGGCACCATGGGAAGTCACTGTCCTTCCATCCATGAGCCCTAACAGATACTATACTCTGAGTATTCTCTAACTCATCTTTGCATTAACATGTTTCTTGAGCCAGCTTTTGTCCTGTGCAATCTGGATACTGTAGAATAATTTTAAAGCCATTCCTATGGTTCACATATCAAAACAAAACATCTCACGGCAACCTGCCCCATGCCCCCATCCCTGACTCCCCAGCAGAAACCTCTTTCATTTCTTGTGTATTTTCCAGCTTTATTTGAGTCAGATATAAATAAATATATATCCTTACCCTTCGCTCTTCTTTAATGTGTGCACATATATGTCTGTGCACCATGTGCATGGAGTGCCTATGGTCAGCACCAGAGAGGGCACTGGATCCTCTGGAACTGGGATTGTAGACAGTTGTTAGCTGCCATGAAATGCTAGAAATGCAGCCCAGGTCCTCTGAAAGAGCAGCCAGGGCTCTTAACGTCCAAGCCACCTCTCCAGCCCATCTTTCCTCCCTTTTGCCCACCAGGAACTTACTTGCAAAGCCATTTAACCAAACTGGAGGTCTTTCCAGAACATGATAGGAGGCATTTTAAAATTCCACTTTAATCATGATGTCCTGGGCTCTCTATCATTGAGATTCTATAGGCTAAAGAGCCAGAATTTCTTAGGAAATGTCCATTTTTCCTCATTCCCAGAAGTCTTCATTTCTGCTGAACAACAGTACACAGAGGTGAGAAGTCTAGTTGGCTGTGAGTACAGCCAGAGTCTTCCGGGGCTGAGAGGAGAGAGAAAGGGAGGTGACTGTGATCCTGTGTACACATAGGGCAAAAGCCAGGCAGGAGAGTGCTCATGGTCCCAGTACCCTGGAGGCAGAAACGGCATAGCAAAGTAAGGGCCCACCTGGGCTGTAGCAGCTCCTCACATATGTTTAGTTGGGGGTATGAAGCCTCACTGCCCCTTGGGCTTAAAGCCTTGGAGAAAGGGGAAGGCCTAGTTTGTATAAGCCCCAAGTGTGTGTGTGTGTGTGGGGGGGGGATCTGTTTCTTGAGAACCCTGGGGTCAAAAACTGTCGATGGCTTGGAAGCTCGTGTGGGAGGTGATCAGAGCCCACGAGGCTGGGTCACCTGTGCAAAATGGAAGTACAACTGCATCAGACATTTGTTTAGTGTGTATCGTGCTAGGCATTGGGCTCAGGGCCTTCTATATGAGGCAGGCATTCTACCACTGAACTGCAGCACCGGTCGAGATGGTTCTAGACCCTCTGCAGGAACACAGAAGAAATGGGCTTCCACTAGGGTCCATATGAGCCAGAGCCATGGACCTGGGCTTGGCTGTGGCAAGAGCCCACTGTCATCACCCTCCAGGACATGCTGGTCTCTACCCAGCCTCCTAGGAAGCTCAGCTTGGTAATGGCCTCTCAACCCTGTTGGCCACGGCCCTGCTGATCATGTAGCTCATTTTGCTTCTCCCAGCAATTGTTGCGTCTGCTTGGTTGATGGCTGTGAAAACTTTCAGAATCTCCCTTGTTCCCCAGGTACTGGGCTCCTTGTGCCAAGGACCCTCTATACTCATGGTCAGAGGGGTCTTGGAGCCCTAGAGGCCTTCATCCTGAGAAGGCAGCTTCTTCTTCTATGCACTCGTGGTCAGGAGGCTGTGTCCTGCTCCCTTGAGCCTCTCTGAGAGCCATATTTTAACTTCTATGCCAAGACAATCACTGCAAATGGGATTTAGGGAGGTTTGGTGGTTTGAATGAGAATGCCTACCATAGGCACATAGATTTGAATGGTCAGGATAGAATTTGTTTTCAGTATGAGGAGCTGAACCCAGTGTCATGCACAGGAGGCAAGTGCTGTGCTGTTGAGCTACACAACCCCACTCCCACACTGCCTAAGTTCTTTGTGGAACTTTATAATTAACTGTAAGTATTTTTCAAGCTTGTCTGTGTATATGTGCACATATGTTTTGTGGGTACACTCACCTGCGTGTGCATGTGTCAGAGACCAGACAACAGATACATACCTTCCTCTGTTGTAACCAACCTTATTTTCTGAGACAGTATCTCTCACTGACCCTGGAGCCCATCATTCTGCCTGACTAGCTAGCCAGAAAGCATGAAATCAGCATGTCTGTGTCTCATAACATCTGGGGTTAAAAACACATACTTCAATACCTGGGCTAGTTTTACCTGTGTACTGGGGATCTAAACTCCAGTCCTCCAGTCCTTGCTTAGAAAGTACCTTACCACTGAGCCATCTTCCCAGTTCCTTCAAACTGCTATTTTAAAATATTTTAAATATTTTATTGCTTTGTCTTTCTTAGTGTGTGTATATGTGTAAGCACACACATATGAAGATCAAAGGATAACTTGGAGAGTCAGTTCTCTTCCTCCATAATGTGAGCCACAGAGGCTGAACTCGTATCATCAGGCTTGGCGTCTAAGCCATCTCACCCACACAAACCTTATTTTTTAGCTAATATATAAAAACTATACATGAACACCAGGCAGTGGTAGTGCACACCTTTAGTCCCAGCGCTTGAGAAACAGAGACAGGTGGATCTCAAAGTTTGAGGCCAGCCTGGTCTACAGAATGAGTTCCAGGGTAGCCAGGGCTACACAGAGAAAGCCATGCCTTGGAAAACAAAACAAAGACAGTTTTTACTAATTTATTCAGTTATTACTAATTAATTCAAGTTAAATTTACCTCCTCAGAGATTTATAGTTTACTTACGTTGAGAATTTTAAAAGCATTTTTTTGAGTATCTATTATGTGCCAGGCCTTGTGTTGATACTTTGTTGCCCCTTTTCGTTCTCACCACTGTCATTCAAGTTATTTACTCTCATCTCCCAGAGGAGAAACGTGAGATCTAGAGAGATTACATAATGGCATAAGGCCACACACGGTAAGTGTAGAGCCACCTTGTGATTCCGGGGAAAACTGGGAAATGCCAAGGTCAGGGTGCCTCTATAGAGGTCACAGGTGTCATCAGCTCCAACAGAACCAGGGGTCAGATTTCCCAGTGGTACTGTGCCTTGATGTCATTTTCAGTTCAACAGAGTCAGACCTGGAGTGTAGAAGAGAGCCTACACAGAATGAGGGGTGGCGTATAATGTCTGCTTTCGCGTGTAGATATGGGCACAGTTAACAGGGTACAGCTTGACAGAGAGACATTCTTGAAAACAGCCTTCCTCCAGAGGTGCTCACAGAGTGGGGTAACTGGTTTGATGGAGGAATGCAAGGGGGTGCCTAGGATCCTCAAGAAGTGAACTAACTTAACCCAGCTTGAGGAAGGAGATCAGGATGCTTCCTGGAGATGCAGAATGAACAGTCAGGAGCAGGCTTACCAAGCTGTTCTAGATTCACTGTTGCTGCTGTGAGAAATACCCTGACCAAAGGTAGCTTTATGGGTGGAAGGAGTTTATTTGGTTTGCACTTCCAGGTTATAGTTCATCACTGAGGGCACTTCCAAGTTACAGTCCATCACTAAGGTTACTCCCAAGTTTTACTGCATCATTAAGGTCACTCACAGGTTATATTCCGTCATTGATGTCACTCGCAGGTGACAGTCCATCACTGAGGTCACCCCCCAGGTTTACAATCCATCACTAGGACACCTCCAGGTTATATTCCATCTTTGAGGGCAAGTCAAGACAGAAACGTGAGCAACTAGTCACAGCACATCCATAGACAAGAGCAGAGAGAGACAAGGGGTCCTTGCATGCTTCATCATTTGCTCTGCTTAGCTAGCTAGCCTAACAAAGCTCAGGGCTTAGCCCACGATGTGGTGCTGCCTGTCCTCAGACTAGTCCTCCTACCTCAATTAAAAATTAAGAGAGTCCCCTTCACATATGCCCACAGGCCAGCCCGATCTAGATAAATCCCCATTCAAACTCTCTTACTAGTTGATTCTAGGTTGTGTCAAGTTGACAGTTAAAACTTACCAGCCCAAGAGTGAATCGTGTCCAAAGGCTGGAGGTGAGGGAGGACAAGGCCATTCTAGTGAACTGGATGGAGTACACATGGCCAGAGACTTGGGGAGGCACTCGTTACAACACAGGAGAGAAGGGGACCCTTGCATGCTGTTGGTAGGGATGTAAGCATATACGGTTGTCGTGCAAGAGAATAGGGAGTTCCTCAGAACACAAAAATCACAATTACCATATGACCTAGCAACTCCAGTTCTGAGTGTTTACCCATAGATTTGAAAGCAGTGCGTCTGAGAGACATATTCAATCCTGTGTCCCCTGTAGCAGTCTTCATAATTGTCATCACTATGAAATTGGGATTGTAGAGATGGCTCAGTGTTTAGAAGCATAAGTGTCGGGAGCACAAAGATTCTTTTTTTTTTCCTTTTTTTAAATTTGCATTTCAAATGTTTTCCCCTTTCCATGTCTCCCCTTTGGAAACCCCCTATCCCATCCCACCACCCCCTGCCTCTATTAGGGTATTCCCCCACCCACCCACCCATTCCCGTCTTCCCTCCCTAGCATTCCCCTATACTGGACCATCTAACACTCTCAGACCAAAGGGCCTCTCCTCCCACTGATGGCCAACAAGGCCCTCCTCTGCCACATATGTGGCCAGCACCATGAGTCCCTCCATATGCATTCTTTGGTTGGTGATCCAGTCTCTGGGAGCACCAGGGGGCCTGACCAGTTAACACTGTTGCTCCCTCCCCATGGGGCTGCAAACTCCCTCAGCTCCTTCAGTCCCTTCTCCAACTCCTCCTCCCTCCGGGACCCCACACTCAGTCCAACAGTTGCTGTGAATTGAATCATGGGCATTCCGAATTTTGGGGATATATCCTCTTATCAGTGAGTACATGCCATGTTTGTTCTTTTGTGACTGAGTTACCTCACTCAGGATGATATTTTCAAGTTCAATCCATTTGCCTGCGAATTTCATGAAGTCATTGTTCTTAATAGCTGAGTAATATTCCATTGTGTAAATGTACCACATTTTCTGTATCCATTCCTCTGTTGAGGGACATCTGGGTTGTTTCCAGCTTCTGGCTATTATAAATATGGCTGCTATGAACATAGTGGAGCATGTGTCCTTATTAGATGTTGGAGCATCTTCTGGGTATATGCCCAGGAGTGGTATAGCTGGGTCCTCAGGTAGTATTATGTCCATATTTCTGAGGATCCGCCAAACTGATTTCCAGAGTGGTTGTACCAGCTTGCAATCCCACCAGCAATGGAGGAGTGTTCCTCTTTCTCCACATCCTTGCCAGCATCTGCTGTCACCTGAGTTCTTGATCTTAGCCATTCTGACTGGTGGAGCACAAAGATTCTTGTGCTCACAAATCACTGGGGAAACCAGGAATGTTATTCATGCAGGGATGTCTCCTCAAAGAAGGAAATGAGTACCTGTTTTCCACCCAGAAGGCTGGGAGTGGATATTGTTAATGGTGACCTTTGTTAACTGTAGAGCCAGACCTCACCTAAATCCCCCAGAGTGTTTATCCCAGACTCTCCTTCCTAGATCTTTATCTTTAGCTCTCAATCAGGAAACTTAGCCTTAGGAGAGATGTCACATGTACTTTATAGCCTAATGACCTCCATGCTATCTAGGCCAGAAACCACACCAGGTCCTAGGCCCTTTAGCTATAAAGAAACCATCTTTATGGTCACATATACTTTTCAAAGAGTTTCTATGTAGTATGCCAAAAGCTTTATTCTGTATCTGGAACAGGAATGATGGCTGTCTGGGAACTTTTTTCAAAAATATGTTGTGTTTAAATATGCTTACAATAAACTGCCTGGTGTCAGACTTTCTAGAAGTTTGATCCAGCCTAAGTCGAGGTGAACTAAATCTTCTTTCTTGCCTCTCTGAGGTTTGCTTCCCTACTGCTTGCATGGACCTCCCCAACACACACACACACACACACACACACGCACACGCACACGCACACGCACACGCACACGCACACGCACACGCACACGCACACACACACACACACACACACACACACACACACACACACACCTGCTGCTTTTCAGAGGATATGAGTTTAATTCCCAGCAACCACATGGCAGCTTATAACTCTCTATAACTCCAGCTCATAACTGTCTGTGATTCCAGGGGATTCAATACCCTCTTCCTGGCCTCTGTGTGCCCTCTATGTACCTGGTATTTAGACACACATGCAAGCAAAACATCCATGCTCAATCAGTCAGTCAATATTTTAAAAATCACATCAATCAGAGAGCCCACTAATAGGAATGGGTAAAGAAATGGCACATATATACACTTGGAAAGAATTAGAGAACCACTGATAAGCAAAATAAACCAAACACAGAAGATAAATACCATGGCTATTATTTGTATGTGGAAGCTAAGATAGAGCCATGAGGCTAGAGAAGAGCATGGTGGTTACTAAGGACTGGGAGAAGGAGATGACAATCAAAAGGTATAGGGGACAGTCAAACAATTTATTTAAAAAGGAGATAGCTGGCTGGAGAGATGGCCCAGTGGTTAAGAGCACTGACTGCTCTTCCAGAGGTCCTGAGTTCAATTCCCAGCAACCACAAGGTGGCTCACAACCATCTGTAATGGGGTCTGAAGCCCTCTTCTGCTGTGTCTGAAGACAGCTACAGTGTACTTACATACATAAAATTAAATAAATCTTTAAAAAAGAGAGATAGCATATGTGCTAAGGGCTGAGGACAGAGCTCAGTGGCACAGTGCTTGGCTAGCATGCATGTGGTTGTAGCTTTTTGTCTACTCCACTGAAGAGACTACGTTTTTTGGTTTTTGGTTTTTCTTTGGTTTTTCAAGACAGGGTTTCTCTGTGTAGCCCTGGCTGTCCTGGAACTCACTCTGTAGACCAGGCTGGCCTCGAACTCAGAAATCCACCTGCCTCTGCCTCCCAAGTGCTGGGATTAAAGGCATGCGCCACCACTGCCCGGCTTGAAGAGACTACATAATGGGGGCAGAAGGGGATGTCTTCTACAGGGTGTGTGTGTGTGTGTGTGTGTGTGTGTGTGTGTGTGTGTGTGTGTGTAATTAAGTCTGAGTAAATAGAAGGAATCCCGTGAAGAACTGGCAAAAGGGTGTGCCGTGTGACACACTGCAGCTTCCATGACAAGATGTTATTTTAATTTTTGTTTTCATGGGGATTTGCAAGGGTAGGGGCAGATATGGAGGGATGGGAGATGAATGGGATTGGGGTGAATGATGTGAAATTCACAAAGAATCAATAAGAAGTTAAAGAAAAAAAGAAATATAACTTATCAAAGCTGACACTAAAAGCAATGGAAAGTATGAATGATCCTACAATTGTTAAGAAACATTTATTTATTATTAAAAATCTTTATGAAAAGAAAAAGAGGCCATGTGGTTTAATTGGTGAGATTTTTCAAACACTAAAGGAAGTGTCTGTTTGTTTTGTTTGGTTGTGAGACAGGGTCTCCCTATGTAGTTCTGGCTGTCCTGGAACTCACTGTGAGGCCAGGATGGTCTCAAACACACAGGGATCCTCTTGCCTCTGCCTCCCAAGTGCTGGAATTAAAGGCATGTGCCGCCACACCCTGCTTTAAAGGAAGCATCTTACACAAAGTCCCCCAGATAGTATATGTGCACGTGCACACTGGTAGGTCAGAGGGCAGCTTGTAGGTCAGAGGGCAGCTTGTTCCGTTTGGTCCTGAGGGTCTCCGGCTTGGCAGCAGGTGCCTTCGCCAGCTGAGCTCTCTCCAGCCCCTGTGTTCTATTTCCTATGCACATAATTACGTCACCCAATGATGGCTTTGTTTCTTTGTATCTTTTCTTTTTTAAAGAAAAGAAAATTTAAGAACAGCATAAAAACTTTTAAAATCAGTAAAATTTAGCAAATGGCTCTGGATATTCTGTCTTTACACAAAAGCAACCACATTTCTACTCACCAGATACTGGCCCGGCCTGCGGGACACTTCAATGAGGGTCTGAGGAGGGAATGGAAATGGAGGAATGTCGGATGAAGGAAAGAGACAGGAGACAAGAGATACTTTGGGAGCAAGACGGTAATCCGATCAAGCTCCAAAGAACTTTATTTCTGGGTAGTATAAAAAGCACTTAAGGCGGGAGGTGACAGGGGTGGGGGAGTTCCAAAAGGTCAACGTTCCTGCCAGATGTCATATTGTTCTTACAACAGGATAACACAAGATCTCCCTAAATCCGCAGGTGGCGTCAAATGGGATGTCTCTGAAACTGCAGACTGCATCAAACGGGATATCTCTAAGACTGCAGGCTGCGTCAAACGGGGTATCTCAAAACCGCAGGCTGGCCATTTGATTACTGGGAGGCCCGAGGCACCGGGTCTGGGAAACTGAAACTCAGGCCTACTAGTCAGGCCAAAGCCTGTTGGTCTCCGACAAGATACTATAGCTTTCTTGTTATTATAATGGTCTCAGCTTTAGAATTTACTTTAAAATTGTATCTAGGAATAAGTCTAATAGAAATTGTATAGGTGTATACGTTTCGTTACTGAGAGACATTTAAAAAGTCCTAAGTTTAGAAGTATATCATGTTCATGGTTGGAGGACACAGAGTGTTCACAACATCACTACTCCAATTGGCCTAAAAATCAGACACAATCCCAAAGTTCCTCATTGACAGCATCCGATGTGATGTAGTCACACAACTGGGTGTGGACATTCACGAGAACAAGCATACTGCTGCTACAGAGTGTGAATGATTCTCACAAACACAGTGAAACACAATAGAAGCTAAACACAGACGAGAATGTGTGGGGCTCATTACTGGTTTCATTTCTAGAGAGTCAGAAACTGAGTCTGGGGGACAGCACTGACCACACAAGTGTGAGGACTTGAGTTTGGATCCCCAGGACCTGTGTAAAAAAACTGGGTGCAGTGGCTCGCATCTGTGATGTCTGCAGTGGAGGGGTGGAGACCGGAGAGTCTCTGAGGCTTGCCAGTCAGCTTCTCTACTGAACCAGTTCAGTGAGAGACTGCTGCTGAAGTTCTGCTGCTGGAGGAAACAAGAACTATGTCTACCCCTCCTCCTCAAGTTCTAGTAACAAAGAGTTCCGAGCCCACTAGAATTCACTCTGGGGAACCAATGAGTTTATTAGGCTTACTTACAGAGCAACAGATGGCCTTAAAGCCACCATAGGCGTAAACTGGGGATGACTCTCCTATGGCTTCATAGATGAACCCCCTTCTTCTAGCCTTCCCTGCCTGTGTACTCTAGCCTCTACTGGAGGCCAACCATAGTTAAGCAGAATTGCATATAACTGGTTGGGAGGAATGTTTGTTTGTTTTTAGTTTAGTTTTTTATTGGATATGAAGGGACGGGGAGATGAGTGGGATTTGGGGTGCATGATGTAAAATTTAAAAGTGAGAAGAAAGTAAGCCGTGGGCTTACAGTTCATATACGTTTCTGAATGCATGTTTTAAATTTAGTAAAGTTTTCTGCTGAAAAATTTGTAAGTGAAAATTTCTGCTGTAAAGACTTCTCAGACTCAGTGTCCCTGTTGAATTCTAGGTCATGGGTGACTCCTACTCAGTGGCTCCGAGAACTTTGTATATTTAGTTCTCTTTAATTAAATGGTTCTGTGTGAAATATGGATTATTCTTGTCACTATCACCCCTTTTATTTTGGGCATACTTGGAGGCTAACCTCAGGGTCTCCAGTGAATGACAACTTGTCCATTGTCCTTTTGTTGTTTATTTTGAGATTGGTGCTTACTCAGTTGTCTACACTGGCAGGGAACTTTTGATTCCCCCTGTGGGTACTTGGAATTATGTATATGCAGCACCATGCCTGGCTCTCCTAATTTTTTTTTTTTTTTTTGTATGCCTGATAGTGTACACACACATGGGTGCTGGGTAGTTTTATGTAAACTTCGCACAAGCTATAATCATTTGGGAACAGGGGACCTCAATTGAGAAAATGCCACCATGAGATTGTCCCATGGGCAAGCCTGAGGTGCAGTTTCTTGATTTATGATTGATGTGGGTAGGCCCAGCTCACTGTTGGCAGTGCCATCCCTGGGCTGGTGGTCCTGGATACTGTAAGAAAGCAGGCTGTAAGAAGCAAGCCAGTAAGCAGCACTCCTCCATGGCCTCTTTATGAACTCCTGCCTCAAGTTATTGTCTGAATTCCCACAGTGATAGCATGTGACCTGAGGGTTGTAAACTGAAATAAGCCTTTTCCTCCTGCGGTGGTTTGAATGTGTTTGGCCCAAGGAGTAGCACTATTAGGAGGTGTGTCCCTGTTGGAGTAGGTGTGGCCTTGTTGGAGTGGGTGTGGCCTTGTTAAAGTAGGTATGGCCTTATTGAAGAAACTGTCGCTGTTGGGTTGGGCTTTGAGACACTCCTCCTAGCTGCCTGAGAGATTCAGTCTTCTCTTTGCCTTGGGAACAAGATGTAAAACTTTCAGTCTCCTCCAGAGCCATGCCTGCCTGACCACCGCCATGCTTCTGGACTTGTTAATAATGGACTGAACCTCTGAACCTGAAAGCTAGCCCAGTTTAAATGTTGTCCTTTATAAGAGTTGCCTCGGTCATGGTGTCTCTTCACAGCAAGGGAAACCCTAACTAAGACACCTCCCCCAAGTTGTTTATGGTCATGTTGTTTTATCAATACAATAGAAAACTAAGACCATGTGTGTGCATGCGAGAGTGTTCATGTGCCATCAGAGGCCCGATGTCAACGTGGGGCTTGTTCCTCAATCACTCTCCATCTTAGTTTTTGAGGCAGTCTGTCAGTGAACCTGGAACTCACCAACTCAGCTAGACTGGCTAACCAGCAAGCCTCCTGTCTCCTGATGCCCAGCTCTGGGCTTACAGGCTCTGCCTGCTACTCCTGGCTTTTTCACATGGGTTTTGGGATGAAATTCAGCTCTTCACGATTGTACATTAAGCACTTTACCCAATGAGCAATCTCCCTAGTCACTATCATTCCCATTTTGAAGAAAACGTTTGCAAATGATTACTCATTTTGCAGATGAGGAAATTGGGGTCCGGGAACTTTAATATGACTTAGCTAACGTCACAACACAATTTGCTGAGGAACCAGAACCTAGAGTCACGTCTCAGCAGGTTGATGTGGTCTCGTGTTCTTTGCCACCTCACTGAGTCATGCCTTCAGCTGCTGCTTCTCCGCCTCACTTGTTTCTCAGTTCCTGGAAAAGTGTGTCTCCAGCCTCACAGTCATTCCACACTCCGGCGCATCTGCACCATGTCTGGTGGCACAAAAGACACTAACAACTCCTATTGTGTTTGGCACTTTCCAATAATGCACAAAAATTTCAAGAACTTGGGATACTGAACTAGGGAAATAGCTGAATGAAGAGGCTTTTGTTTAGCCCAGGAGGATCGGAGTAGTGACGGACAGCACAATAGGCGTTTCCACTGCCAAGACATAAGTGAAATGATTTTCTGCATCTTAAACCCAAATCCACTAGGGCTTTTTAATTGGCAAAGAATAATACATTATGCAAATGGAAGATATTACCCCTAATACCTCTTCATGTTTTTTTTTTTTTTTCCTAAATTGGTAGTTTCTCAGTTAACTATGCATAAAAACTGGGGACAATCAGTGTATTCTCAGCTATCATTTTTAGGAACTATCCCAAGTTTTAACAACAGTGATCACTGATTGGAGCTTTTTCTGCATTCTCTCATTTTCTGTAATGAATATATGCCATTATTTAAATCAAGCAAAAATGTGAAATCAGTTGAGTATACAATTTTCTCTGCCTGGACAAAGGACTTGGGAAGTGACCTGACCCAAAAATTACCCCCAGAAAGACACTCCAGCCAAGTGGACTGAGGACTCCCAGAAGCCAGCTCAATCCTTCATTGAAATCCAGGGTAGCAGACAGCAACTGACTACCAGGTATGTCCAGTGTGGGGCTGGGGAGAGCTGTGAATGCAGCCCAGAACAAACTCATTAAACATTACCTATTAAAAACACTTGTAAATGGATTATTGTCTAGTGCTCAGAGGGAATTTTGCAACATTGTATCGAAATGTCAGCTGGTTAAGTACCTATGGTCTAACCTTGGTGACCTGAGTTCAATTTCCAAGATTCACATGGTGGAAGAACTGACTGACTGATTGTCCTCTCTCTCTCTCTCTCTCTCTCTCTCTCTCTCTCTCTCTCTCTCTCTCTCTCTCTCTCTCTCTCTCTCTTTCTCACACACACACACACACACACACACACACACACACACACACACACACACACACTAAAAGGTTAAAAAAGCTTCCCTCAGCCTATTATTTGCTACTTAATAAAATTAGAGGGCAGGCCATTAGTTACCATCCATTCTTCATGTAATTATATAGCTACAGCAATATTAGAATATGTAAAAGGTAAAAGACGGTGAGAAGCATTAGTGGATGTTTTGTTTCCTGGGTGTGGATGAATTGTTTTTCCTTCTACGTTTTGGAATTTTCCAATGTCAATCATCACATCTTGGTTATAAATAATCAGACTCTGGCGCCTTGGGCCTTGGGTTTATGGTAAGTACACTAGGCAGTCTCAGCAGTTTGCAGAGTATTGGAAGCTAAAGGAAGTTCAGCTGGAGAGGATAGGCAAGGTCTGATCTCAGTGACAAATTGGTTAGGAGACTGTCAGGGGAGCTAGCCCCCAGCTGCAGCTGGCTCTCTCAAGCCCACACTGCCACAAACATTTTGTCTTTTTGTCATTCCACGTCAGCTTTCTGGGCAGGGTCACCTGACTCAGCAACTCCTGGATGTTCTGGTGCTTTTGTGTGGGCGTCCCCAAATGTACAGTGAAGGTCCTGGGGAACAGGAAGTGTTCCAGCGTGGGGAATCTTCCAGGGCATTTCATACACATGCCCTTGTGTAACACAGACCCCACAGCTGGTCTAAAAACCAATAGTTGCAAGCAAAGATGGATTTTATAATGGGGTGGCTCTCACTTTCGAGGGAAAGGAAATTTTACACACTGGGGATTCAAAGATATCGTTCACTGGGGCAATGTATAAGTCAGTAAAAGAAGTGACATATGCCCACTCTCTGTTCTCCCAAGTTGGGGCTGGTAGTGCAGACTATAGGGGAAGTGAGAGACTCCATTTAAGAAGTGCTGAGTCCAGGGCCAGGTTGTTCCTTCACACTGTTCCTGTTTTGTATCCAGCAGCCTGCTCACTGTTCTCAATTGCAATTAAATCAATAATTAAGGTGGAATCTCTGCTTTGGATGGCAAGCTGGGGGAGGGGAGAGGCATGGCCGAGGTCTAACCACCTCATGGCTATGTGGCCCCAACACCTGGCTCAGCAGCATAGGTAACCAGCACATGTGATGAGCAACGCAGTGGCCAGTTACTACAGGGACAGGAGACAATAGGAAGGAGGCCCTCTGTGACAGTGCTAGTTCTGGAGAGCCCACACTTTGGTCGCAGCCTCATCCAGAGCACTGTGGGGGAAGTGGGTTGAGAAAGCCAAGACCTAAGCTTGAACTTTGGGAAAGGGCTGTGAGGAAGAGAGGGGCTAGAGAAGCAACCATGGAACTAAGAAATGATGTGTTACAGAGGGGAGGGGAGAGCTTCAAAAACAGAGAAGTAATGGAGTCCAGTGCTGCCAGGACTTGTAAGATAATGAATGCTGCTGATCATGAATCATGTGTACCAGGAACTCACCAGCTTAATGCTCACAGCGTCTCTGGGCACATCACCACCAGCAGCACCAAGGCCATGCTCTCCCTAACAGAACACAGAGGGGCCATGATGCCTCCTGAAGGGTGGTATTGTGAACCTGGGCTCTGTGGTGAGTGGGGTGTAGGCGCTCCACCAGGACATGTCCTCCTTAAGACATTTGTGGCTGGCACAGGATACCCAACCCTGGGCAATTTATACAGGAAAGCGGGTGGATTTTTTGTGTTTCTTCCTTTTTCGAAACAGCATCTCACTGTGGAGCCCTGACTGGTCTGAAACTTGCCATATAGACCATGCTGGCCTTGAACTCACAAAAATCCACTTGTCTCTGTCTCATGAGGGCTGGCCCACCACCACACGTGGTGAAAACAGTTTGTTTTGGCTCAGTTCTAAAGGCTGGAGAGACCACAGTGAGGTGGTCTCACACTCAGTTTCATCTGTCAAAGTGACCTCACCCTTCCTAATGCTGTGACCCCTTAATATAATTCCTCATGTTGTGGTGACCCCCAACCATAACATTGTTTTTGTTGCTACTTCATAACTGCAATTTTGCTACTATTATGAATAATAATGTAAATATCTGATATGTAGGTGGTCTTAGATGACTCCGTGAAAGGGTCGTTCAACCCTGGAAGGGGTTGAAACC
Organism: Uromys caudimaculatus; assembly: GCA_028551405.1. Classification (NCBI taxonomy): domain Eukaryota; kingdom Metazoa; phylum Chordata; class Mammalia; order Rodentia; family Muridae; genus Uromys; species Uromys caudimaculatus. The sequence goes on from CM052706.1 coordinate 62,110,943, forward strand.
CACAGGTTGAGAACCACTGCTCTACTGTGATGTCATGCTTTCAGCTCACAGCAGGAAACAGAAGGGCTGGTGAGCACCATTAGAGGGAAAGTATGCCATGCAGCTTCTCTTTGAGACAGAAACTCACTTTAAATAGACAGGCATTAATTCAGCCCTCCCATTGAACATGGTGGCATAATCCTGTCATTCCAGTTACTGGAAGGCTGAGTCAAGAGGACTTTGTTGAGTTCAAGACCTGCCTGAGTAACTTAGACCCTGTCTCAAAACTAAATAAGAGCCGGAGTGGCAGAATTCAGCATATGGGAAGTGCTGGGCTCCATCCAGCTACCACCACTGCACATGCAAAAGAAATGCCCCTAGAGACCCAGTACTTCCACAGTAAGCAATCTGGAGAAGGGTTTTTGTTGAGAATGAACTCCGTGGCAAATCGGCTGCCTCAGGAGAGAGTAATCACTGGTAACTGGCAAGAGCACTTTCCTTGATACTGTGGGGCAGTGGCAAAGTGGGGACAGAGCGTGTGGAAGCTTGGAAGCCAGATGTCCAGCCACTTGCTACGGTGTTCTGTTTGCAGCAATGTCACCTGGGTTCCGTTAAACCTGTACAACCTGAATCAGACCCTGCCTCTGCAGGCAGAGTCTTAAGTGACCTTACACCCAGAGAAGTCAGAAACACTGTGCAGGATGAGTCTGTCAGGAACTTGGGGGTGAGGGGGTACTATGGGAAGGAAGGGCAGAGAGGGTGACTGAGTGGGAGAATCAAGTGTTAAGTGAGATTCTTGTTTCTAAAATGGGCGAGACTGCTATGCTTACCAGCTTAGAAGAGTGTTTTGCAACCCAGCAGTGTATTAGAATTACATGTGGTGCTTCTAAGCTGTGAGGAATTCCCTGACACCCACCCTTGGAGAGTCTAATGAGGTGTTTCTGCACAGCCCGGGTGATTCTCCTGGGGCAGAGGGCAAGAAGACACTGGGAAGCGGGAAGGACAGAAGTGCGGCTGTGGGAATGAGAAGAGATGGGCCCCCCTGGAGATGTAGGAGGGGTGGGGGGAGGATAAGGAAAACACACCAGGGCTGTTTGAAGCAACAAGGAGAAATGGGAAGAGGAAAGCAGAGAGGAGCTGGGTTTTGGGTGGTTGCAGCATCAAGGATGGAGACTTTCAAAGGATACCAGAGACCATGATTTTTCTGTTTTAACATTTTAACTAGGAGATGTATGAGGCAGCAAACATGGTAGTTTAATAATTTCAATCAGACAATGTCACTGGCCTGCTCAGAGATTGAGGCATCTTTTCTTTACACGCAGCTTGGACCCAGGTGGAATGGCTCATGCCTTTAATCCCAGCATAGAGGGCTGAGAGTTGAGAGCACTGGCTGTTTTCCCAGAGGACCCAGGTTCAATTTTCAGCTCCCACATAGCAGCTCACAACTGTCTGTAACTCCAGTTCCAGGGGATCTGACACCCTCACACAGACATACATGCAGACAAAGCACCCAATGCACATATAAATAAATAAATCTTTTTTAAAAATCCCAGCAGAGGCAGGCAGATCTCTGTGAGGTTTGGGCCAGGTCTACATAGAGTCCAGGACAGCAAGGGCTACAAATCACAACAAAATGAATCACACATACAGCTTGATGACATGGCCTCTCTGACTTATTTCTCTGTGTTGACCTGCAGCAGCACATTAGGCTCTCTGGTAGGTTTTTTTTTTTTTTTTTTTTTTTTTAAGGAGCGACTATGTTCTTGCCCCAGGGCCTTTGCACTGGCCATTTCTATCTCTGGGCTGTTCTCCAAGTGATAACTTGGTTTGTTCCTTACCTCATACGATCCTCCCCCAGAGTATTCTCCTCAGAGTGTACTCTCCTATGGGAGGAGACTATCTTCTGAGCCAAACTCCCCATCTTTATCAGATCAGCTGTGCCCCATTATAAAAGATCATCACAGCTGGTCTTGTTCACAGTTGACATTCCTTCAAAGAATGAGGAGTGAGGAGGGCTATGGGACCCTCACCTGAGCAGCCAGTCACTCTTCTCAACCAGTTATATATAATTCCACCTTAATTGTGGCCTTGGGGAAAGACTAGGGGAGGGGGTGCCGTCTATTCATCAGGAGTTGGGGGGGTGATGTGTTTGTAAAAAGATAAAGAGAGAGGGGGATATGTCCTATGTAGGTGTCACGGTGAGGTGTGGGGGAGGGGGTGCCTCTGCGGGCCCATGCCCAGGCATCCCTTCCCCTGAGGGACCCGCCACAGGACAATATAGTATAGAATAGAGTTTATTCAGGGTATGGGGAGGGGAGTTAAGAGGGTAGTAGAGGCAGAAAAAGGGAGAGAAAGAGAGAGGGGGGAGAAGACAAGAGAAGACAAGAGAAGTAGAGGCTGGGGCTAGAGAGATGGCTCAGTGGTTAAGAGCACTGACTGCTCTTCCTGAGGTCCTGAGTTCAATTCCCAGCAACCACATGGTGGCTCACAACCATCTGTAATGGGGTCTGAAGCCCTCTTCTGGTGTGTCTGAAGAGAAGTAGAGGCCAGTTATGAGCACTTGGAGGGGGGGGGGAGGGAATGGGGAAGGGGCGAGGGGACAGAGCTGGAGCAAGAAGGCAAGAGACAAAGAGAGCAAAAAAGGGAGGAGGGGGCAAGCAGCCCCTTTTATAGTGGGTCAGGCCTACCTGAGTGTTGCCAGGTAACTGTGGGGTGGAGTTTAGACAGAATCCTAACATTCCCCCATTTTGGTTTAATTAAAAAAGAAGAAAAAAATAGAAACAGGGGGTATCATCCATGCTGGGCACAGATCCTTCTGAATGGCTGCTTTAAGGTTACCCATTCTCCTGTTCATAACTCCTCGCCCTATGCTGTCAAGTAAGTCTTATATTAGTGAGTGTTGGTGTACCCAGGTTTGTCACCGGGACCTCAGGAGGGGTAGGCGTTACTTATCTCTCTCCCAGAGGGCGGGGTTAGCAGCACCTGTCAGTACAGTTTTCTATGTCTGACCCAACCATTGCATCGTATGTCCGCTTGCCTCTTTGCTCATGGTCCACCCTCCTCTACTGGAATGAAAGCCCACATGAACAAGAATTTGTCTTCTTTCTCATCGTGGAATGCCATCACCTGGAACTGGTGCAGAGTGGGACTTGGGGGAAAGTTTGATGAACGACTAAACGGACATTCTTGGTGCAGATGACTAGGATGCTGAGGTGTCTGGGTGTTTCTGTGAATGCCCAGGGAAGATGATGAACCAGGGGAGACTACAGGAAAAAGAGATGTCTAAGGGCAAATAATTAGGTCCTGAGTAAGGAGGATACAGGGCTGTATGTGTGTGGCTGAGGTGGCTTCTGCATTAGATCACTCGTCTATGTGTGGCTGTAGGCAAGTTTGGCATCCTTTCTAAGCCTTAATTACCCTACCAGTAAAATTAGTCTGACAGTCATCCGAAGCTGGGGAGGGGTGGTGGCATGAATGAACTAATAGTTAAAAGAAGCTAATAGGCATGCAGCTGAGATCGCATTGCCACCAAATCTGATGACCTGGGATCCACATGGTGGAAGGAGAGAACTGACCCCCAAAGTTGTCTTCTGACCTTCACTTCTGTGCTGTGGGATGTTTGTGGGTGCACACACACACACACACACACTCACAGTTTTTATTTTTAAGGTGCTAATTGCTACCATTCATCTAAGATTAAAGGAAAGAGCACGAAATGCCAACATGTACTGTATCTGTAATTGCAAATATCAGACCAAAATATATTACCTGGAATAGAGCTGAAAGGGTGGCTACCTTGGCCAACATTTCTGCTTTGCTAGTGCGCCAGTGTTTCCTCCTTTCCTGATGATTTTTAGCAGAACTAGCAGAGCTTCTGACATACTAAATTCTTCATAATCGTGTATTGACGTCCACCGCATTTTTTCCCAACTTAGATGGAGTGCTGCTTAGGTATCACGCAGTCATGAAAATCCCCATGTGATGTGGGCCTGTCTAGGGAAGAGTAGTTAAAAGAACAGAGTTCTGTGGTCTGCTAATCATTTGGTCTAGAAAAAGTAACTCAGTAAAAGAGGGGACGTGTTTGTCCCACCAGAATTTCCCCAGAAGAGGATTCTGCACTCAAGGACGGTCAGAGGCCAGAAGAAAAGGCGCGGAGGCGTCGGCTCCTTTAAGAGGCGAGGCCACCTCGTTCTCCGCGGCGATGATTGGCTGAAGCGACCTCAGACGCGGGACTTAGTTGCCTGGGAACGGCCTAGGGGCGGCGGGCTGCACGCAGCTGCGAGGTGCTTGCTGGGGCGACGCGGGGGTCTGCGGGAACGCGTCTCAAGCCCAGCAGTTCTCAGCGGAGCCGCCGGCGCCATTGCCTCCTCGCTCGGTGAGCGCCGCTCCGCTCGCCCAGCCGGGCCTCCGCCGGCCGCCGGCACCATGGGCCAATGCGGCATCACCTCCTCCAAGACCGTGCTGGTCTTCCTCAATCTCATCTTCTGGGTGAGCTGGCGGGCAGCCCCGGCCGGGGGAGGCCTCTGTGCGGCGCGTGGGGACCAGGCGTGCGCGGGAGCCAGCCGAGGGGTCGCCTGGGGCCTGCGGCCTTGGAGCCCTAGGTGGGGTCCTTCCGGGGTCCAGCGGAGGCCAGGACGGTGCAGAACGGAGGTCTCGGGGGCTCCGGCCCGCTGGCGCGGTGCCAGGGTTACGCGGGTCGCCGCGGCGTGAGCCTGCGGGACGCTCTGTTCTCAGGGTTGAGTCTGTCGGGACGCCAGGCCCGAAATGGGACACTCCCCAGTGAGTCGGGTCCGCTGTCTTTGTCTGAGTTCTCGCAGAGCCAGTGGCTCTCCCCAGGTCCTGTAGCAGCTTCGTGGGGACGCTGGTCGAGTCCCGGGCCAGGAATTTCGGTTTAGAGCTCTTTGTATAGAGTTAGATGGTTGGTAAGCAGCCCAGAAGACGAAAGGATTCAGCCTGAAACAGCAGAGCATTTCTTTGATCCAGAAAATCGCTATCGTGGGGATGGGTAGTCTTTTAAATGTATCAGCTGCCACGAGATTTTTGAAGCAACGAATTCACTTCTGTAGAAGGTTGCTTTTTGGAGGGGCTCGGGAACGCGACACCAGAGAAAGTGCTTATAACCGACCTGTCTTGAGTCAGGCCCTTATTTCACCAGGGACTTTGTACTAACCTGTTGTTCTTTGGCCCTCTCCTTCGTCTTGAATCCTTCTGGACTCTGCACCAGGAAAAAAAATCTAAACATGACCTCCATCACATGTTTTTTGTTGTTGTTGTTGTTTATTTAAAAAATAACAAAACAGCTTAACTTTAGAACAGGGTTCAACCTCTTTGCTTTGATACTTTTAAGTAAAAGACTGATAGTGTACTGCAGTATAACGCACACACTACTGTTGGGTATTTTCTGATAAATTATTAGTTATGGGCACACTACTGATGATTTGGGACTCAACTGACTCTGAGGTCCTCAGGCTGGGATCAAGTTTCCTTTTTCCCAGCTTTGTTATAAACATTTGCCCTGGGCAGTTTTCTCTGTCCACAGTACCCAGGATATTCTTTGAACAATTCCACTGAGCATACTTTAGTGTATCATCACCCACTCCCACCACTTCCCACTCAACTCCTGTCTTGGAAAATATGGACTCAGCTCCTGTCTCGGAAAGTATGCGTATCTATTCTGGAAAGTCATCCCATTCCTCTTGCCTCTAACAAAGAATGAAACCTTTCATGTCCCGAATGCTGGTAGCTTAAAAAAGGATATTCTGGATAACGAGGCACTTGTGGTTATTTGTGCGGGAGACCCGTGATTGGCCTCAGACTGAACTACTTGAAGTCACCTGTGTGGCATTGGGATTCCTGAAATGTCATTTCCCATTTAGAACAGATGTTCCTCATACTTTAAATTACATGCCTGTTTAAAAGGAAAAGTATATTTTCAGAGATTCCCAAATGAAAAACACTTTGTAGCTAATGAGACCCTCGAGAGCCAGAAACTTTGTTTTATTTGTTTGTTTGTTTGTTTATTTATTGACAGAATGTTACTATGTGGCTCTAGCTTCCCCAGAACTCACTATGGTATCCAACTCAGAGATCCATCTGCCTCTGCCTCTACCTCTGCCACCTAAGTGCTGAGATTAGGTGTGTGCCACCATGTCTGGCTTGAGGTGGATATTTGTATCCATAATAGTTCCTTGTGGGTTTATGGCATTAACTATTTGGTTTTGAAGAATATTTATTAGGTGAACTCTAGGCCATTCACACTCAAAGCCTATGTATGTTAATCTGAGAAAATGCTGGAAATACAGGAGTGGCTTTCTTTAAATATCAGTTAATTCTTAATTCTGAAAGATTGCTTATGAATCTTTGGAAAATGTATAAATATATTAACTTCAATGAAAGTTATGTTGTGAACTTATTAGTTTTTGCTGAGGCCAACATCGTATTGTTCATACAGTATATGAAAGTAGGTATACAGTATGTATACCTTTTATTTGAGTTAGTAAAACTTTTGTGAGTGTTGAGAAAGAAGTTAAGCAGAAAATGGGGGAAAACACAGTGCAGTATAACGGAGACAGCAGTATTTTAGTCTCCTGACATTATTAGCTTGTAGGCACACTATTGGAATCTGACAGTACTACTAACCGTTGAGTGCTTTCTGCCTGCTAGTCATTGTATAACTTAGGTGAGTGTAATTTGGCACTGGTGAGGGCATCCGAGTTTAGGGAGTTAAGACAGCATACTCAAGAAGCGGCAGGGCCAGTGTTCAGACCCAGGTTGTCCCTTAATAGAGCCTGTGGTGTTAGAGGAAGTTGTGCCGTCAAGAGACTTGGAAAGGGCGTGGGGCTTGGGGTGACAGTTGTTAGGCCATATTAGAGGCTCTTTTCTCTAAAATGTACTGACTTTCACATTAATGTTTAGAAACTGTATCCATACTTTAGAAAGCTCACTTGCTGAAGAGTTTAAGTCAAGGAGGAAATGAATTGAATTGTTAACAGATTCATCTTGAGAAATTGGAATGCATTCTTCAGTTTGTATTGAGTGTGCTCTTATGTGGCCCCTCCCTCCTTATAAGCCTAGAAATGGGTAACTGGAAGGATAAGGGCCCTCGGTACAGACAGAGCACATCAAGTTGATCCAGTTTAGATTCCCCTGGGCAGCTTGCTCATACTGAAGCTCACTATTGGTATTGGCTGATCCTTGGTAAGTGCTAAAGTTTAATTGCTTTGGCAGAGCCTTATATCTTGATATACTGGTTCCTTTGGCAGTCTGTCCAGTGGCCTGTGATATGGAAATACAGTCTTGCCAGTACACGGGCTTTAAATAATCTGACTGCCAAAACTGTTAATGTAGATTTAGTGTAGTTTGTACAACATATCTCTTAAAAGACGGTTGCTTTCTTCTTCTGTGTGTGAGCATGCATACAGTAACACATATGTACATTCCACAGCATGCATGTATGTGGGTCAGAGGAGGCTAGCAAGGAGTTGTTTCTCTCCTACCATGTGGGCTGGAGGATGGAATACAGGTAGTCAGTCTTGGTGGCTATTTCTAAAATTCTCCTCTTCAGCAAATTCCTAGGATATTAGTGGTTATAGCTTAAATGATAGTTTTGGACAAGGGTTTTTCTTTTCTTTCTTTTTTTTTTTTTTTTTTGGTTTTTCTTTTTCTTTTCTTTCTTTTTTTTTTTTTTTTTTTAAAGATTTATTTATCATATGTAAGTACACTATAGCTGTCTTCAGATACCACAGAAGAGGGCATCAGATCTCATTACGGATGGTTGTGAGCCACCATGTGGTTGCTGGGATTTGAACTCAACAACCTTCAGAAGGGCAGTCGGCACTCTTAACCGCTGAGCCATCTCTCCAGACCCCCTTTTTTGGTTTTTCGAGACAGGGTTTCTCTTTGTAGCCCTGGCTGTCCTGGAACTCACTCTGTAGACCAGGCTGGCCTCAAACTCAGAAATCCGCCTGCCTCTGCCTCCCAAGTGCTGGGATTAAAGGCGTGTGCCACCACCGCCCAGCTGGGTTTTTCTTTTTTAATGGCAACTCAGCACTTTAAAAACGTTTTAAACAGCCAGGCAGTGGTGGCGAAAAACAAAAACAACAAAAAAAACCGTTTTAAACATTTAAAATGTTAGGTGTATGGGTGTTTTGCCCATATGTATGTCTGCACCATTTTTATGCCTGATATCCATGGAGGCCAGAAGAGGGTGTCAGATCCCCTGGAGCTCGAGTTCAGGACAATTGGGAGCTGGGAATTGAACTAAGGTATTGGGAGACCGGCCAGTGCTCTTAATCTCTGAGCAGTCTCTCTAGTTCTGAATCTTCTGTTTATATGGAGCAGTGTAGCTTTAAATATAAGAGTATTAGTACTTGATTCATGAGCATTTATTACAGGTTACATGGGTTTGAGGTAAAAGACTACATTTAAAGGCTATTGTAACACCAGTGTAATAGACACCTTTGTACAGAGGTCAGGTAGGATTCAGGATTTACTTTGTATATATTTGTTAGACTTTACAGGGCTGTAAGAGAAAACTTTGCTTGTAGACTTGCTAATCTTGAGTATCTGTTTTGTTTGTTGTGTTTCATCTGTAATGAGAACACCACCACAACAGTTTGTGGTTGAGGGAGAAGTCTAGCCAGAGTGTCTAGTACCTGTGCTAGCATCATTTATTCATAAGAAATAACCTCTGTACAGAGAGGCTGGAAACTATATAAAATGTCTCCTGTCTATAATAATGTATTTCTCAGTGTGAATGTATATAACTAAGGAGAATTGCTTTGTTAAGTAAATATGAACATTTGCACACCTGTTCTTACAAAAAAGTTTTTACAGAACCTTCAAGTGGAGCAAGACAGGCAGTAAAAGTACCAGCGAGTTAAGCCAGGGTGTGGATATGACTTGGTGACCGATCGAGGTTGGCAGAGGCTTCTCTAAGGGAGCACAGTTTGGGTGGAACAGAAGAAGCCAGTTTGGGAGTGATTGTAAGAGAGGTAAGAGAATTCAGTACTGAAGGAGTAGCTAGGTCATAAAGGCAGGCTGTACTTGGCATGTTCAAATTACTAAGTGAGGGCATATATATAGGTTATGTACTCCAATGCTCCTAGATAAGAACTTACAGGGAAAGGAGGTGGAGAGATGGCTCAGCAGGTAAGAGCAGTTGTTGCTCTTGTAAAGGACCCAGGTTCTATTCCTGGCACCCTCATGGTCCAGGGAAACCATCTAGGTCCAGGGAATCTAATGACCTCTGTGGGCACCAGGCATGCATGTGGTACATAGACATACATACAGACAAAATACCCACAAATAAAATAAAACTAAACAATTTTAAAATAAAAAACTTAAAAGAGAAGAAAGTATTTACCAGTCATGTCACAAACCACCTTGAATATACACCCATTGTGTTTTCTGACATGTCCTATGTCTGTGTAGGTAATGTAAGCAGGATATGTCAGACCCTGATGTGCTTTTCAGTTTCCTGTGCTCATCCTGTCTGTGTGACTGTTCTAAAAAGATTGTTATTATAACACATCTCAACCAACAGGTTGCTTATTAAAATAGGTTTTCGGTTTGTTAGGGAAAGAAGTTTAATTTTGTCTGGAAGCAAATTATGGTGCATACTGGAAATATGGGTTTTTTTTGTTTGTTTGTTTTGTTTTTTTCTGTTTTTTCAAGACAGGGTTTCTTACTCACTTTGTAGACCAAGCTGGCCTTGAACTTAGAAATCTGCCTGCCCCTGCCTCTCTAGTGCTGGGATTAAAGGGATACACCACCATACTCAGCCTCTTCTACTTTTTCTTTTGACATGAAAGGATTTCTGACCCCACTGCATTTTTGGTCATGCTTGAGCAATCATTTAGGGCAGTGGGTCTCAACCTCTCTAATGCTGCAACCCTCTAGTACAATTCCCCATGGCGTGGTGACCCTCAACTGTAAAATTAAGTTTGTTGCTACTTCATAACTGTAATTTTGCTGCTATTATGAATTGTAACATAAATATCTGATAAAGCAGGATATCTGATTTGACCCCCCAAAGTGGTTATGATCCACAGGTTGAGAACCATTGATTTAGGTAGAACTTAGAGCCCTCAGGAGAGCTCTTTGATCACAGTTTGAGGAAATTTCCTGTCTCTTAGAATATTTACCTTTTTAAAACTGGGTGGTGGTAGTACACGCCTTTCATCCCAGCACTTGGAAAGTAGAGACAGGTAGATCTCTGAGTTCAAAGCCAGCCTGGTAGCCAGGGCTACACAGAGAAACCCTGTATGAATAAATAAAAATTAAAAAACAACAAAAGTTTTATCTTTTAGAATATTTATTGTTCTTTGAAGTATTTTAATGAATTTTATGCCATAAAATCTGATAGGGTTTTTGTTTTGTTTCCCCAGAAAATTCCATAAGGTTTTCTTGGCACCAAATGGGTATAGCATAAGAATTGTGTAGTCAGAAAGCAGTTGTGGAATAGCTGCTCCGCCTGCCGCAGATACACAGAGACACTGTCTCTGCTGCTGAGCTAATGGGGAGAGAGGAGGGAGTCTAAACTGAATTTCATGTCTCTGAGCACCCATGGGTGGGTCTTTCTTTAGAAATGTGATCTTAATGGTTATCAAACATAATTAATAGAGTCAGAACTATAAATTGTCAATTTCTCATTATAAGTTAATATTTAGCTTGATAAATCTTTCTTCCTGTTCCTCCTCCCTCGTGTCCTTTTAAGTAGTTATCAGTCTGTAGATGAGAACATTTTTGTGTTTATGTATTCATTTTTACTTGAAGAAGACTGTAGTTGACATTATGTATTTTACACTGTTGCTGTTACTGATGTAAACACATAGCTAGACTCTAACATGATAAAGCTTCAGCACTCCAGACTCCCAAAGTAATAACTTTTTATACAGTTAGAGTGAGATGCAGCAACCAAGAGTCTCAAAACACAAGTTAAACTCCATGATTTGCTGCTGGCCCTTGGAGCCTGTGGGTCTGAAAATAGCCAGTTTCCACACTGTTGCAGTCTGTCTCCAGTTTCATTGCGGTCTGAAATTTGGGACTTTCAATTGGTGGTAGGCATACACTGGATTAATTGGATCCACAATATAAAAGAGCAAATGAAAAGTAAAAATTCAGTAGAATTGAGGATAATGACCTTTGTAATGTCATCAAGGTAACAGCTTAAAAGGATTAATATATGTAAGAATAATGGCAGTGATCGTCAGTGATACTGATTGCCGATGTAGTTTATTAACACTCCAAGTAGGCTTTGACGAAGTTTTCTTTTTAGTAATATGATAAAAGAAAGAAGTATTCATCAGAAAATATCTAAAGGATGAATCAAAGCCAAACCTAAAAATAGCAATAAATGGAAGCAATTGACAGGCACCGAAAATGTGGGATTGAAAAGAGACCTCTTTTATGTGTTTAAGGGCAGACAGATCTAGGAATTAATCTGGAAAAAACCCCACACAATATAGTCTTAATTTTAGACATAATTTTAAATGTATTTTGCAAGTATGTATGAATGTGCGTGTATATGAAAACTTAAATATATTAGAAATAACGCTTATAACTGCATCACTCAGACAGTATACTTTTTCTTTGAAATGTTTTTGCACTGAGATGTGTAGTTTTCCTCCAGTATAAGTATACTAAGTTACAGTCTCACAGTATTTCCAGGCTACAGTGCAAGCTCCTCTCTTAGGGCTTGGGGTTTTGCTTTTGCTGTACCATTTTGTGGTGTTGGTTTGACAAATGTACAAGTCTTTGTTTCCATCTTATGTACTTACAGATTTCTAGAAGTGTTACTAGATATAAATCTAAAGTTGATATGTATTGCTGACATTTTTACCACTCTAGACTCCCTCTGGTATAAGTTGAATCCTGCTTTACTTCATTACTGACCAACTTGTCAAGTAGAAAATATCATTATCTCAGTAGCTTCACAAGGTCTTGTGCAGAGGCAGCCTTGCTTTCTCAGAGAGGGTTGCAGGTCTCTTGGGTAGTCTTTTCCTGGTTGTTCTTGGAAAGATGGTAAGAGAGTAAGTGAAATATGCCTGCAGAGACTTAGTAAATGAGTAAATTGTGCCTAGTGGCACAAGCCATTTGATCAGTAATAAGGCTGATTTAGCACAGAGATTGATGATTTCTTAGGTAGTCTCAATGGCAGGAAGGTAAAGTTTTTGGGAAAGTTTCTTCTGGAAATAAATTGTATAGAATTGCTAATAAATTCCTTGCAGGAAAGTAGTGAGGTATATACAAATCTAATATGGCTACACAAATTCAGCATTAAATGTTAAAATGTGTATATATGTTGAATGTTTCTGATTTTCCCCTGCTTTGAACTTTTGCTTTTTATAGTATTTAGAGTACGTAGCAGTTTCTAATTAGTTTTTCTCTCGACGATTTCTTCCTCCGAATTTCCTATTCTTTACCAATTGATTCTTTGAGGCAAAAGTCACTCTGAAGGAGCAGTTTATGCAGGGACACAGAATCATTAGGCTCTGGGCTTTGAGTGAAGTTGAGTTGTTCCCCGCTTTTGCCAGTTACAGACATGATCCTTGTGTTTCTTGATAGGCCATTCCTACAGTGACTTCTTTTTGGCCCTGTTTCATTCACATGTTCTCTGGAATGTTTCCAGAGGCAAGTTTCAGAGTGCTTGATGAAAAAGAAGGAACTAAATGTATGGGTTTTGGGTTTTCACTGCCCCATCTCTCCTCCATCCCCCATAGAGGAGTTAACCTTCCCCCAAACAAACAAAAAACACTAACTTCAGTTTGTAAACATCCAGACAGCAATGTTATGTAAGAATGAAACTTCTTACTTGAACACGTTCACATTTGTGCAGATGTAGAGAAAGACTAAAAAGACACATAGTGTCATGTTTTTGAAACTGAGCAGTAGCTCAGTTTACAGAGGAGCAGTTCAGTTAACAGAAAAACACTGGCCTGCCTAAAGCTTTAAACTTCTGTGACTTAATTTAAAACATGGGCAAATTGAAAGAGTGATTTTTGTTTTCAAAACCTCAGCCTTTCCCCTAAATTTCCCTTTACTTCTTTGTGAAAAGGATGGCTCTACACTGCCCTGGGGCAGATCCTCCTCCTCCGCCCAGGTTCTCTGGGCCGGGACTTCTCAGCAGCTTCTAAGTTCCTCATTGCTTTGCCGCTGCTGCGCCCCCCTCCCTCCTCTCCTCCTCTGTAGCTGCTTTGTTGGCAAAGTCCTGATCCAATCTCATCATTGCCCTGAAAACAGGATTTAACCAAGCTCACCTTTTAATTTTCTGTTGCTTTTAAAATAATATCACATCTGCATTAATTGTCAAAGTGACTACAGACTTCCCTTCACCTGTAGGAACTACCGTGCTCCTCCCTGCAACTGACAATGCAAATTATTTACCTTGTTTGCTTAGCTCTTTTGATTGTCATTAAGGCAGGTACTTAACATTATTTAGGTTATTCAACCACTGTTTGAAATGAACAATTACTCTATTTTCAAAAGTTATTTAGAAGAGACAAGCACTCCTATTTATGTGGTCAGTCAGCAGTGAGTGCGGCACACACTTGGTGTGACTAACTGCTACATTACTTCCTACTGATGTTGAAGAATAGACACTGTTATATTCTCTCCTGTGAGGACTGCCTGTTGAGTGGTTTGCAGCATGGACTGAATCATCTGTCATCTTTCAGACAGTAAGCAGTATTTATGAGTGAGATCTCATACCTTGCCTCTCCTTGGCTTTCTTGCATCTAGTTTTGATTTGTTCCGCTGCGTTCTCGCACTTACAGAGAGGAGCCCAAGAGACATGTCACTTGGCCCATTCCCAGGCATACTAAGTGCGACTTTCACAGAAACCTCTTCAGGATAAAAACTCCTAATTTTATTTCTAAAATGCAGGTGATTCCTCAGTACCCTCTACTTTATATTAACTTTAGAGTATCATTATCTTATTGTTACATTTTTTATTCAGGTTTATCTAGGCTAAACTTCACTTACTAGCTGGGCCCAGTGACACAATCTGTTAGTATACTATGCTTAAATAGAAACTTTTTAAAAAAGTGAATTAATTTTTAGGGATTTATTTTTAATTATGTATATGTGTGAGTGTGTGTGCGTGTGGATGCAGTTGCCTGTGGAGACCAGAAGAGGCTACTAGATTGCCCAGAACAGGAATAGGAGTTACAGACAGTTTCGAGCTACCCAGTGTGGATACTGAGAACCAAACTTGTCATCCTCAGGAAGGGCAGTACACATTTCTCTAGTGAATTCATTTTGAACAATATTTGTTTTTTATTTGTAAATGTGTGTGCATGTACAGAGGGTGGATGTATACGTGCACAAGTCCAGGGGCCTGCAGAGTCCAGAAGAGGCTGTTGGATCTCTTGGAGATGTGGGTGCTGGAACTGAACTCAGGTCTTTTGGAAAATAGTATATGTAGCCTTCTCTCAAGTTACCACCACCTTCCAAGTTGATTTTAATTAAAACCTTTTTTGTTTTATTTTTGAGATGTTTGCCACAATTTTCACTCAGCCCCCTACCCTCTCTTTTTTGAGGCAGGATCTCACTGCAGCCCTCATGTACCTTCAAGTGCTGTGTGGACCAGGCAGGCCTTGAGCTTGTAGAAATCTACCTGCCTCGGCCTCCTGGATTCTGGTCTTAAAAGCATGTGCTACCACACCTCCACCCCTTCCCTGCAAGCCTTTTAAGAAATAACTCTAAAGGATCCGTTCTTGTGTAAAGTTTGCTTAATGAAAGGAATAGGCACAATTTGATGAATTCATGTTTAAGATTTAATTCAATATGAAGACTGAATTATTTGCTTTAGTAAAATGCATCATATATGTATGTTTGTGACTATATAACATAAATGTAGTTAAGAAAATGTTTTTTAAAAAGCATTCATTGTTACAGACTCCACACACTTCCAGACTGTTAGGGTTCATCTTCATTGTTACAGACTCCACACACTTCCAGACTGTTAGGGTTCATCTTCATTGTTACAGACTCCACACACTTCCAGACTGTTAGGGTTCATCTTCATTGTTACAGACTCCACAAACTTCCAGACTGTTAGGGTTCATCTCATAGTGACATACCCCCAAAGGAAACCTGTAGGTGAATCCAACAGACCTGGTAAAACTTTGTTTTAATGGTAAACTCGTAATTACAACTTACAGTCTGTCCTAGAGGTGGTGGCCATCAGAATCCAGTAAACTGAATTAGTTTCCAAATTGTATTTGAATAGTGGACTGACAACTATGAGCATTGGCTAGACTGGTAAGAAAATGTGTACAAGCCAACCACAGCCAGCCATCCTTTACATAGACGTGGAGTTACGGTGAGGGGTACTCTGTAAATGTTGATACCTGCTTGCACCATGCGCTGTTTGAATGGGTACATATGGTGTAAGGCTGAGAGAGAAACAGGCACAATTTGTGCCCAGGAGGTATATAAGAAATGAAGTATGAGTCTGAGGCCAGCCTAGTCTACAAAGCAAGTTCCAGGACAGCCAAGGCTACATAGAGAAACCTTGTCTCAGAGCATCCCACTCCCACCCCCATGGTTAAAAAAAAAAAAAAGGTTAAATTGCAGCCATTGTGGAAAATAACCTGTTTGTGTTTGCTCAGTATGTAAATGGACGAAGGGTGAATAGTTAAGACTGTCCCTCCATAATGGGGCTGGAGAGATGGCTCAGTGGTTAAGAGCACACTGCGGTTCTAAGTTCAATCCCCAGCAACCACATGGTGGCTCACAACCATCTATCCTGGGATCTGATGCCCTCTTCTGGCATGTAGGTGTACATGCAGATAGAGCACTCATATACATAAAATAAATAAATCTTAAAAAAAAAACAAAAACATATCCTGACCAACAGCCAGTTAAGATGCAGGGGGTTTATTTAAAAAAAAAAAAAAAAAGAAGAAGAAGAGGAGGAGGAGGAAGAAGAGGAGGAGGAAGAAGAGGAAGAAGAGGAGGAGGAGGAAGAGGAAGAGAAGGAGGAGGAGGAGGAGGAGGAGGCGGAGGAGGAGGAGGGGGAGGAGGAGGAGCTTCCCGAGGAATCGGTGATGCTTAAGCCACCCCTGAAGCAGGCGGCAGCGAGGTGTGAAGGTGGAGGGGCATGAGTCGGCTTCATTCTGGAAGTAGGTGAAGGTGAAGGCTTCAGAGTGCAAAGCAGACAAAACAGTTTAGACCATTAACATTTTCATAATCCTCATTTTATGCAAGTTAGGCCTTGCCCTGTTCATATTTTTAACAATAGTAACTATCAAAAAGAACATAGTTTGGGCAAGGGGGGAGTCAGGGATTAAGATTAAGGGTTGACCAGGTTAAGACAAGTGCTTCCGTAAGGTGACATGGGGTATATTGAGTGCTAGTTAGCTGGAACTTCTAGGCAGAAATGAGGTGTGACAGCAGCACCCTGGAGCTGAAGACTCCATGATGAGAGGAGGAATATCAGTAGCCAGGGAAGAGAAGAATGCGAAGTGGAGGAGAGATGATGTAAAAAAAATTGTCCTTTATTCTCGTTTTTATTTATTATTCTTAATTAGTGTCTTCAATATGAAGAATAGTTTAAGTGCACAATAAGGGCCATGGGTAGGCAGTACCTAGAGAAACACTGCCTGAGTGTCTTCTCATTAAAAATCATCTGTGAGCCGGGCGGTGGTGGCGCACACCTTTACCCCAGCACCTGGGAGGCAGAGGCAGGTGGATCTCAGTTTGAGGCCAGCCTGGTCTATAGAACAAGTTCCAGGAGAGCCAGGGCTGCACAGAGAAACCCTGTCTCAAAAAACAAACAATGCGTTGAAGACAAGCTCAGTTGGTAGAATATGTGTATAATATGATCAAAGCCCTGGGATAGATCCCAGCACCACCCAAGCTGAGGTGGGTGGCCGTGCTCACTGCAATCCCAGTCTTGAAAGTGGACGCAGGAAGAGCAGGAATTCAAGGTTGGCTGGGATACACACGGCACATTCTCAGACAAAAAATGATGACATGACCTAAGCAAGAGTAGGAACTGTGGCAGTGGGTCGCAGACGAGTATTTTCTCCTGCTCGTACAGGGGGCGGCTGGAATCCTGTGCTATGTGGGAGCCTATGTCTTTATCACTTACGACGACTACGACCACTTCTTTGAGGACGTGTACACGCTCTTCCCTGCTGTGGTGATCATAGCTGTAGGAGCCTTGCTTTTCATCATTGGCCTGATCGGCTGCTGTGCTACAATCCGGGAGAGCCGCTGTGGGCTTGCCACGGTAAGTTAACACTTCGCTCCGTGTGTCAGACCATGGTGGGCTGTTTATCTGGTCCTCTATCTTGAATTGATTGGAAGTTCTGTAGATGTAGGTGCTTTGGCTCTTACAACTATACCAGAGTTATTAAAACATGCCTTAAATTCTACAGGT
Source organism: Uromys caudimaculatus (assembly GCA_028551405.1). Taxonomy (NCBI): domain Eukaryota; kingdom Metazoa; phylum Chordata; class Mammalia; order Rodentia; family Muridae; genus Uromys; species Uromys caudimaculatus. The sequence continues at coordinate 62,128,311 of CM052706.1, forward strand.
TGTCCCATGTAATTTTTTTTTTTTTTTATGAAGAGAATATTTAGAACTTTTTAAAAGTTTTACTTAATTTCTGATGTTTCTTTACAGTTTGTCTTCATCCTGCTTTTGGTTTTCGTCACAGAAGTAGTTGTTGTGGTTTTGGGATATGTGTACAGAGCAAAGGTATGTTGTCTACTGTGCTTCACCCAGTGCTTTGAAAGCTGGCTTAAGCTTACCAGGTAAAGTAAAACAGGTTCAATTGACCAAAGTCAGCACTTTCATTGTCTTATTTCAGTGAATCTGCTGCTCTAATATACCTAAGATTAATTGGCATTTACTTATATAACTTTTCCCAATATAGCTGAGGACAGATCTTTTTTTTTTTTTTTTTTTTTTTTTTTTGTAGACATTTGATAGATACATGTGGGACATCTGCCCAGTGCACAGATGTTTGTCCCTTTTGAGTGACTTGTTATGCTAGCTTCCTTTGCATAGTCTCTTTGAAGGCTGTTAGCCTGTGTGATGTAATGGATCTGAACTGATTGCTGCTTGGAACAGGCAGTCCTTTTCTTACTGTAAGTGTATAGAGTACACTGGCAACTTGCAAATGTGCCTTGGCCAGTGTGAGCTGAGGGATGGAATCTTTCCTTCCTTTTGATTCAGGTGGAGAATGAGGTTGATCGCAGCATTCAGAAAGTGTATAAGACCTACAATGGGACCAACTCTGACGCTGCCAGCCGTGCTATTGACTATGTGCAGAGACAGGTGAGCTTCCCTGACAGTGTTTGCACCAACACTGGCTCTTCTCCTTCTGTGATGTGGGCTGTGTGGACCTGCACAGCCAGGATGAACTCCACAGCTGTAGTGTGTGTCTGCAACCCTGCCTCCACATTTACTGCTTCTTGCCAGTCTTATTTCGACTTTTTTTTTGCTTTATTAAAGTAAGTCACACACATTTCAAACAAAACTTGCTAAACATTTTGCCATCGGAAATGATATTTAATTCAGCTGAATATTAAACATGTGAGGGCTGAGTGTACAGGGACTGAGACAGCTCAGTGGTTAGGGTCATGTATTGTTTTGCAGAGGATCTGAGTTTGGTTCCCTGTACCCACGCTGGACAGTTTCCAACCACCTGCAATTCTAGTTCTAGGGCATGACACCAGGCTTCCACAGTTACCTGCACCTGAACACACATATACAATATGTAAAAATAATAACTCAGCAACATCTGCCCCAACAAAGATCCGAAGATTTCCTTGGTAAGAAATGACCTCTTTTAGGTGATGTACTTTTCAAGTGTAGATCCTAGAACTTATAATGGTATTTAAATTGAATTTGAAAATTAAATTCTTCAGTCACACTAACCAGGTTTTAAGTGTTCAGTTCATCCCCAGTGTGGCTAGTGGTTACATGCTGGACTGCACAGATGTGTGTTCTTCACTGTAGAACGCTCTCCTGCGTATCACTGACCTGGAATAGCTTGTTAAACTTCTGTACTGCACGGAGCTCAACAGACACCTGCATTACCTAAGGAATCTCTCTCTTATCCAGTTGCACTGTTGTGGAATTCATAACTATTCAGACTGGGAAAATACAGATTGGTTTAAAGAAACAAAAAACCAGAGTGTTCCTCTCAGCTGCTGCAGAGAGACTGCTAAAAGCTGTAATGGCAGCCTGGCCAACCCCTCCGACCTCTACGCAGAGGTGAGTTTGACCGGATTTTCACTCTCTAGTCACTGCCCGGACTTTTTCAGTCTTTTTAATATGTTGTCTTTTGTTTAAATTGTGTGTCTATCAATTGGTTTGATCATTAGTTCTCATTTCCATTGTTGCTAATGATTAGTAATCTGTGTGTCTGCAGCTTTCTTTTTAAAAACAAGTCTACAGGACTAAATAGAGAAACCCTGTCTCGAAAAAAAAAAAAACAAAAAAAAAAAAAACAAAAAAAAACCCCAAAAAACAAAATAAGTCTAATGAGGCTGTGTGTTCCAGGGCTGTGAGGCTCTTGTTGTGAAGAAGCTACAAGAAATCCTGATGCATGTTATCTGGGCAGCGTTGGCCTTTGCAGCTATTCAGGTGAGCAGAGCTAGCCAAGGAGCTATTATTAGAGGTAGTTTGTCCTCTTGTATCAGCTGTGATAGCTTTAGCTACTAAGCAGAGCAAATCTTCACGTACCAGCTACCAGTTTCCAAAAACCCAGAATTCTTTAAAGAAACTAGTGATATTTATGGGGAGAAATTGTGTGAGGGGACTCTACCTTTTTTTCCTGAATTGATTAGTGAGGGCACCATTTAAAAAAGGAAAAAAAAAATTACATTGTAGGTGTTTTAGTTAGGGTTTTACTGCTGTGAACAGACACCATGACCAAGGCTACTCTTATAAGGACAACATTTAATTGGGCTGGCTTACAGGTCAGAGGTTCAGTCCATTATTATCCAGGCAGGAGCATGGCAGCGTCCAGACAGGCATGGGGCTGGAGGAGCTGAGAGTTCCACCTCTTATTCCAAAGGTAGCTAGCAGATGACTGACTTCTGCAGCTAGGATGAGAGTCTTAAATCCCACACCCACAGTGAGACATCTACTCCAACAAGGCCATACCTCCTAGTAGTGCTACTCCCTGGGCCAAGCATATCCAAACCATCACAGTGGGGAATTCCTGGAAGGTATTTTGATAGAACTCCGCAGACCTTTTTAAAATGCTGGTATATTTCAGTTTGGAAGTGGAAAGCTTTCACTTCAGTGGTTTTTGTATACTGTTTCACTTTCTGCTTCTTGTTTTTCTGTTCTTGAGTTTTATTTTTACTTTTTAAATTTATTTTTGCTGTACTGGAAATAAAACCTAGAAGCCAATGTTTGCCAGACAAGTGTACTCCCACTGAACTATATATTTCAAATCCTTATTTGTAATTTTTAAAAAATTATTTCTATTTTACTTTATTATATATATATATGAGTGTTTTGCCTGTGTGGATGTCTGAGTACCATGTGCATGCTTGGTACCAGTGGAAACCAGAAGAGGGCACTGGGTCCCCTGGGACTGGAGGTATAGGTGGTTATGTGCTATCATGTGGGTTCATTGGAAGAGTACCCAGTGTTCTTAACCACTGAGCCACCTCTTCAGTCACTCTTACTTGTAATGTTTAAATGTATGTATGTATGTATGTATGTATGTATGTATGTATGTATGTATGTATTTTGAGGTAGCCACTTGATATATTATCTAAGCTGGCTCCAAACTTCTGGGCTTAAGTAGTCTCAGCCTATCTGGCCTAACGGGTGCACATGCTGTGCCTGATTCCTTGAAGAGTGTGTATATCACAGACACACACGTGCACACACAGAGTTCTTACATACACACACACACACACACACAGACCTTTAATACTAGTCTCTTCTAAAAGAAAGTTTTATTGCTTTATAGAAAAGATCTCCCAGTAAAAATTGAGACTCTAGTCTTCTCTATATTTGTGAACCTGGTTGTTTTAGACATACTATCATTCAAAAACGAAGCCCTTGACATCACTTGGCACTCACTGCGGTGTGCTGTCCATTGATGGCATCTGTTCTTCCTACTCTGCCAGTGAAAACAATCTCTATTAAAGTTGGTAAAAGTATCTGGTGCTTACTTCATTGCTTACTGAATTGCCTTCCGTCAACTATACACCCGCATTTCTTAGCCCCATAGGAAAACTATTACGTTAGAAGGCCAGACACCTGCATGCAGCATGACAGTCCACATTCCTAGGTTCTTGGGTATATACAGTATATCTTACAAGTTATGTTGGGCTAACATTTGGAGTCTAATTGAGAACAGCCAGCTATTTCTAAAGCTTTTTCTGTCAAATCTAGTCTGAGGAGTTTGATTGTGTTTGTGTTTGGTTTTGTTTGGTTTTTGTTTTTTCAAGACAGGGTTTCTCTGTGTAACAGCCCTGGCTGTCCTGGAACTCACTTTGTAGATCATGCTGGTGTCAAACTCACAGAGATCCACCTGCCTCTGCTTCTCAAATGCTGGGATCAAAGGTATACACCACCAAACCCAGCTTCTGAGTATTTTTTCAAGGCTTTTAGTTCTTGAAATGGCTTCTATCCTCAAATGTATTTTAAGATACCTTTTAATCATTACATTAAAGCCAACATAATTGCTACTTTAAATGTGAGTTGTTTGGCCTTCCTGCTCTTTGCATATTTGAGCAGAAGCTACTGGAAAGTGCCTCTAAAATGGCAAAGGGCAATTGTTTATTTTGCTGGTATTCAAACAGCAATGAAATGATTCATTAAAAAGCCTAGCTCTGTATTTGCTATGGTCTCTGCCATCCTAAACATTTACTTTGTGGCTCAGCATAGTAGTAATCTAGCAGGGATTTCCACATTTTGATTGTGTATGCAGACATATCACTTAGCCAAAAACAATGAAATAGAGCAGTTTTCCCAAGTGGAGTTCTGGCCTGTGCGTTTTTAGTAACTTTGATGACAAAGCCATGCGTATTAGAATGTAGCAAAAAGCTTTGTGGTTGTGTAGTGATTGTTGTCCTGGAGACACACAGCTGTATGTGGAGACTGATAACAGATGCCTGTAAATGTTCCCAGGCTTTGATGCTCAGGGTGCGGTATGTTCTGAGCGTGGGGACTGTGATAGTGACAGAAGTGACTCAGTTGCCTTTATACTTGTTTTAACACGACACAGGAAAGAATAGAGAATCTCCAATCCATTCACCTTTGTTTTCCACAGATGTTAGGAAGAGCAGGGTGATAGGGCCATCACACAGGCAGTGGAAAACTAAAGCCTGGACTCCGATTCCATTAGCATTGGCGTTTTCAGATGAGATTTATAAATTCTTATTTTGAACACTGACAGATTGGCACTGTAGCTGGGTAGAAGAGAGAGAAAATGGCACAGGTGAATAGATGCCTACAGAGAACAGGTTTCTTGGCTCATAAAACCTAAGATATTTATATGTCTTATTTATAAGATATGTCTCTTTAAGAAAACATTTACTAACCATTGCTCTGGCCTAGTTAAATGATCCAGACTTGTGTGGGCCCAAAAAGAGAACCGTGAAAAAGAAAAACCCTAGCTAATTATAAAAGGATTTTTAGTATAAGCAAGAGAAATTTAGGATTTTTTTTCTTATATCCCTTGTCAGCTTATAAATCAACATGATGTTATTCTTCTTTGCAAATGACAAATGGTCAACTAGGAATTTCATATCTGAAGTTCTAATAATAGTATAAGTCAAGGTTTTTTTGTTAAGGTCTTGAGGGATTGTGCTGAGCAGGCAACATGGGGAAAACTGACTGCCAGTCTTCCAGTGAGCAATCAGGAGCAGACTTTGGCAGAGGCTGGGGGAATGGCTCAGTTGATAAAGTGAGGACCTGAGGTTGGGGGTTAGGGGAATGAGGGCAATGGTGGAGAAATGGTCAGTGGTTAAGAGCACTGGCTACTCTTCAGAGGATCCAGGTATGCTTCACAGCACCCAGATGCCAGCATACAACTACCTATAACTTCAGTTTCAGGGATCTTATGCCTTCTCTGGCCTCCATGCTCACCAGGCTCACATATGGCCCTCCTGGCATTTATACGGGACCGGAACGTGGCAGTCTGCGCTTTGGTCTTTTCTTTCATGGCAAATGTTTTAACTGCTGCATCATCTCCCTAGCCCTTTGTTATAGAGACAGCTCCCTTCTCTCAGTGTCCATGAACTCGAGAAGTAGTTTGTACTGGACAAGTACTCAGTATTTTGGAGCATTTAGAAGCTTTCAGGACGTAGCTCTGGCCACTGCTTTTCGTTTTGTGGTCATTGTAGATTACACATTGGAATAATTTAGTGAAATCCTTTGTCTGCTACACCCACCTTCAGTGATAACAGCATGCAGAGCTATAATGTAACACAACCAGGATATCAGCATTGATAACTAACTCTCTACCAATTTTATCCAGGTTTCTCATTTATATTTAGTCAGTTCTATACAATTGTATGACCTGAGTAGGTGTCTATCCATCACCACAGTCAAGATACCAAGGACTAGTTAAAAGCACTTGCTGCTCTTTGCACTGGGCTTCAGTTCAGCTCCCAGTACCCATCATGTGGCTCACAACCACCCAGAATCCAGTCCCAGGAGATCGTAAACCCTCCTCTAGTCTCTGCGAACACCAGGCACACATGCAGGCAAAACAAAAAAGACTTATTTACTTTATGTGTATGAATATTTTGCATGCATTCATGTCTGTGCTGTTGGATCCCCTCACACTCAGGTAACAGATGGTTGTGAGCCACTCTATGGGGTGCTGGGAGTCAAGCTCGGGTCCTCTGCAAGAGCAGTAAGTACTCAACCACTGAGCCATCTCTCCAGCCCCAGTACTATTAAAACAAACAAGAGTCGAGTGGTTTCGGTATCCCAGCATTTCCTCCTGCTTTCCTTTTTATAGCTCTCCTCCCACCGTAGCTCAAAATGAAGTGTAAAGAGAATCTGTACCTTGTTTCTCAAAATCAGATAGGTATCTTTTGCATGTATATGCCCCCTTGTTCATGCTATGTACCACCTTGTTGTGGGGATACTTTAATGGATGTTAATAGGCACTTCTGCAAATCTTGTTATAAAAATGCAGTGGTCATTCTCTGTTCTGCACATCCTGGTCTATTTATATCAGAGTGTGTGCTGTAACACTGAAGAGATAAAGATATTTGATGGTACTTAGCAATTGTTTCTCAGAAAGCTGCTTCTAGTACAAGAGATTTCTCAAGACAGGCTTTCTCTGCATAACCCTGGCTGTCCTGGAACTTGCTCTGTACAACAGGCGACCTTGAACTCGCAGAGATCCACCTGCCTCTGCCTCCAGAGTACTAGGATTAAAGGCATGTGCCACTACACCCGGCTACAAAAAAATTTCTTAATTTTGTGCAAGAATACCTACTTTCTCACATTCCGTCTGTATAGAATATCATAGAACATTTTATTTGGCAGTTAGTTTTTATATAGTAAGCATTTATTTATGTGTTTTTCTTTCTTTCTTTTTTTTTTAATCAGAGTTTATATTTGGTGTTTTACTGGCCTAGGTAGATTGCTTCCCAAGACTTGAATATTACAAGGGGACATTTTTCATTTTAAGAAGTAATATCAAAGCTACAATATTTCTGTAATATTTCCAAGTCTATTGTTGCAAATTTTCAGCAGTCAATGTACTGTTAGTATAGTAGTATCATAAGTGGTTCTGTAATATTTAATGGTGAGAATAAGACGTTTCTGGGTAGACTTCATGTTGTTAAATGGATTAATTTCCAGTCAGTGGAGTTTTGTTACACCTTTTAAATTGCTTTAAAGTCAGTACAAGTTGACTTAAGTGAAATAAAAGAGAGCAGCTAGAAAAATGTGTTTCGTTTTCAGGCTGTGGCCCTCAGCAGAAGTTACCCAGCTGAGGCAAACTGAGCTGTGGCCCTCAGCTGAGCTTACAAACGTGGGTGCCCTTGCATTTGGGGCATAGATATTCAGAACTGAAATATCCTCTTGGTGGATTTTTTTCCTTTGAGTGTCCTTCCTCATCTTTTTTTATTGATTTTTGTTGACAGTCTGTTTTGTTAGATATTAGAATGGCTACATCAGCTTGATTTTCAGGTCTGTTGCTTGGAAATGTTTTCCAGCCCTTTACTCTGATGTGATACCTACTTTGGTGTTGAGGTGTGTTTCCTGTATGCAGCAGAATGGTGGACCTTGTTTTCATATCCAGTCTTTTAGCCTGTGTCTTTTTATTGAAGAATTGAGTCCATTGATCTTGAGAGATATTAGTGACTAATAATTGTTAATTCCTGGCATTTTGATGGGGGGTGTGTGTGTGTGTGTGTGTGTGTGTGTGTGTGTGTGTGAGCTTCCCTTATTTTGTTTTTGCTGGTGTGAAATTATTTCCTGTGATTTCTTGGATGTAGCTAACCTCCTTGGGTTGGAGTTTTCCTTCTAGTGTCTCCTGTAGAGATATTGTTGAAATTTGGTTTTATTGTGGAATATCTTGTTTTCTCCATCTTGGTGATTGAAAGTTTTGGTGGGTATAGTATAGTCTATGTTGGTATCTGTGGTCTCTTAGAGTCTACAAGCATCTGCCCAGGTCCTTCTAGTTTTTAGAGTCTTCATTGGGAAGTTGGATGTAATTCTAGTAGGTCTGTCTTTATATGTTCACTTACCTGCTTTCTTTCCTTTGAAGCTTTTAATATTCTTTCTTTGTTCTGTACATTTAATGTTTTGATTATTATGTGGTGGGGGGGACTTCTTTTCTGCTTCAATCTGTTTGGTGTTCTGTACGCTTCTTGTACTTGGCATCTCTTTCTTTAAGTTAGGGAATTTTCTTTTATGATTTTGTTGAAAGTATCATTTTCTTCTGTCCTTTATTCTTTTTTTTTTCTTTCTTTTTTATTTTTTATTTTTATTTTTTGATACTTTATTTACATTTCCAATGTTTCCCCCTTTCTAGGTCTCCTCTTTGGAAACCACCTATCCCCTCCCCCTCCCCCACCTCTATGAGGGAATTCCACCTCCCACCCACCCACCCACTCACTCCCATATTCCCACCTTGACAATCCCCTTTACTGGGGCCTCTAACACCCTCAGGCCCAAGGGCCTCTCCTCTCCCTGATGGCCAACAAGGCCCTCCTCTGCCACATATGTGGTCTGAACCATGGGTCCCTCCATGTGTATTCTTTGGTTGGTGGTCCAGCCTCGAGGAGGACGAGGGGAGTCAGGCAATTGACTCTGTTGCTCCCTCCATGGGGCAGCAGACTCCCACAGCTCCTTCAGTACCTCCTCGAACTCCTCCATCTGGGACCTCACTCTCAGTCCAGCTGTTACTGTAAAGTGAAAGTTGGGTATTCTGAACTTTTGGGCTAATATCCACTTATCAGCAAGTATATACCATGTTCACTCTTTTGTGACTGAGTTACCTCACTCAGGATGATATTTTCAAGTTCCATCCATTTGCCTGCAACTTTCATGAAGTCATTGCTTTTAATAGCTGCGTAGTACTCCATTGTGTAAATGTACCACATTTTCTGTATCCATTCCTCTGCTGAGGGACATCTGGGTTGTTTCCAGCTTCTGGCTATTATAAATATGGCTGCTATGAACATAGTGGAGAATGTGTCCTTATTAGATGTTGGAGCATCTTCTGGGTATATGCCCAGGAGTGGTATAGCTGGTTGTCAGATAGTATTATGTCCATTTTTCTGAGGGTCCGCCAAACTGATTTCCAGAATAGTTGTACCAGCTTACAATCCCACCAACAGTGGAGAAGTGTTCCTCTTTCTCCACATCCTCGCCAGCATCTGCTGTCACCTGAGTTTTTGATCTTAGCCATTCTGACTGGTGTGAGGTGGAATCTCAGACTTGTTTTGATTTGCATTTCCCTGATGACTAAGGATGTTCAGCATTTCTTTAGGTGCTTCTCGGCCCTGCGAATTTCCTCAGTTGATAATTCTCTGTTTAGTTCTGTTCCCCCTTTTTTGATAAGGTTATTTGGTTTTCTGGAGTCTAACTTCTTGAGTTCTTTGTATATGT
>CM052706.1:62138329-62237752 GCA_028551405.1 Uromys caudimaculatus
GCTTGCTCAGCCTGCTTTCTTATAGAACCCAAGACTACCAGCCCACAGATGGTACCACTCACAAGGGGCCCTCCCCCCTTGATCACTAATTGAGAAAATGCCTTACCGCTGGATCTCATGGAGGCATTTTCTCAACTGAAACTCCTTTCTCTGTGATAACTTCAGCTTGTGTCAAGTTGACACACAAAACTAGCCAGTATAAGTAGCTTCTTCAGTAGATGTGTGTGAATATGGAGTCCAGGGCATTGGGTGCACTTTAGAGCTGTTGGGTGTGCTTTAATGGGAGTTGGTAGGCAGAGGGCAGGGTTTTACCTGGAGTTCCTGGTGCCCATGTGCCCTCTGCGGAAAGCAGCCAGTGTTGTCGGTAAGTCCCTGCCTTTTACAGTTCAGTGACTTAGACCCTTCACTGTCCGTGAGGACTTGGAACAGCAAAGTCATGTTGGTTACTGTATGTATTTTGTGAGAAGTTGGTCAAGAATTCTGGAATCATTTTTCTTTAATAATCTAGTTTAATCCTTTTGCTTAGCAACGTGGCATGTCTCTATCCCAATATGCTACTCCAGAAGGAGTAATATAGGCAATTATGAAGGAGCAGTGAACCTTGACAAGAAATATGTCAATAATGCCACAGAATCAAAGGTAGTAAATAAAATCTAGAAGCCTTCAAAAGACACTGTTGTCTTTCCACTATTATGAGTTTTTTGGGGTTGCTAATGAAACCTTCCTCCTCCAAATCCAGATGCCTAAAAAGACACTGTCAAACTTGTTTTTCTGTCCAGCATGGAAGCCTTAACTACATGTTTAACTGAAGTAAAAGTTTAAAATGCAACTCAGTGGCACTGGCTAAAACGCTTAGTAGCCACAAGTGCAGACATGGGCCATTTTCTTCACCATAGAAGCTGCTTTGGGGAGCACCACTGTGTACTGTGGTGGGGGTTCTCCGGAAGACAGCCTTGCCTCGTGCCCACTTCAGGGTTCCTGGATATAAAGCAGGGTGCTGACACTTAGTGTTTAGCTACTTCTATTAAATATTGCGTGTTCATAAGAATCTTCCTTTTTCATTGTTACTGCTTTTTGACAATTTGGGGTCATTAAAGCTTGAAATAATGTCATTGCCAAGAAAGAAATACGCACTTGCCAGGGGGTGTCGGCCTTGTTTCACATTGTTTTCCTCCTGCAGCTGCTGGGCATGCTATGCGCATGCATTGTGTTGTGCAGACGGAGTAGAGACCCTGCCTATGAGCTCCTCATCACCGGTGGAACCTACGCATAGCAGACAGCACAGCCTGAGCTAATTTGTAGTGTCCTTGTTCTGATTTGGAAGGTGAATTGAGCAGGCCTGCAGCAGTTGGCTCCTGAGTTCGTCTAGTCAAAGCACACGTACACTGGTGTTGGACAGCAGGTTGGCATTTCATGTACCCACCTTCTTACCTGCCCATCTATGGCTTTCTTACCCTTGTTCTAGATGATTCTCCATGCCCTTAATCTCAGAACCATTTACAAGTTCTGTAATGTGGTAGAACTAGAGGAGGGCTTGGCCTGCTTCGGTCACCTCTGAGGAGTAATGGGACTGCGTTGTGGTGTCACTGGGCCTTTTCGTCTTCGTAGTGAGATCTCTTGGCCAAAGGTTTGGGGGTAAGAGGGAGGGTGCCAGCTGTCTGGTGCTGCTGGTGCACCAGTGTCCTTTTAAAGCATATATTCTGTAGTACAATAACATAGCAATTGTACAAAATGGCTAACATAGATTTTAGAATCAAACAGTTATGTGTCTTTGTTCATCTTCAAAATCAGAGACTGATCTTTGAAATTAGTGGTTTTTAATCAAAGCTGGCTTTATAGGAAGACTATAATGTCTGCACTACTGTTTTAAAGCAGTTAGTGTGCGTGCGTTTCTGTGTGATTGAACCCATTCGTCATAAGTCTTAACTCGTTAGAGATAATGTACCCATGGAGACTAGCAAACTAGTATGTAGATTTGATCTCACTTGTAAACAGGAAAATTTAATTCAATAAACTCTGTATCAGTCCTCACCATGTGGTTTTAATTATTTGGGGTATTTCAGTTCCACAGCAGCAGTATACAGCAGGATAATGCTTCTGATGCTGCTGTTGACTGCAGTTCATCATGATTGGCATGGGCTTCCATTATATGCTGCCAGCTTCCAAAGACTGTGGTATTCGGCAAACCACAGGTGCTTTCTAGAGTATTTTAGAACATCTGCAGAATGCAAAGGCCTAGTTGATAGGCAGTGATGGTGCTGTCCTTGACCCAAAGACTCTGAAATCCTAACACAGGAGACACATACAAGAGCAGGTAATTTCTGTCAGTGCAGTGGCGGTAGTACAAAAGAACAGGGCCCAAAGGAGGCACCCAGAGAGATCAGGGGTGTGGCATTGTGTAGAAGGTTTAGTGACATGTCTTATGGGCTCCTGGAGGAAATGCCCAAGCCCAGAAGCTGGAAGGCTCTGCAGGGGTCTGGGAAGGATGCACAAGACATGCAGTTGCTTAAGACATGGTTTGACAAAGACCCTCTTTGATCGTACAGACCTTGTACGGGTGAAACCTGAACGTACTGCTGATGGCATCAGGCCTGACCTGGTTGGTCCCTGTAGCAATTCAGAGGATGGATTGGAGGGAGCGTGATGGTACTTCCAGTAGGATCATACAGGGACCATTAGGACCATACAGTAGAGGACCATTAGGACCATACAGTAGAGGACCATTAGGACCATACAGTAGAGGACCATTAGGACCGTACAGTAGAGGACCATTAGGACCGTACAGTAGAGGACCATTAGGACCGTACAGTAGAGGACCATTAGGGACCACCAGAAGAAGGAAATGGCAGAGTTCACTCTGACTTGATGTGGGACACAGAAGAATAGAGGACTGTAAAGATGAATTTCAGATTTCTGGCCCAGTCAGCTGGGGAACCAGCCAGTCACAGAAATAGAGGACAAATAGGAACTATATCTAGGGCTCAGTTCATGCTCAGCCCAGGGTCTTTTAATGTTGAGTTGACTGAATATCTTTTAAAATTTTCTGAAATGGAGATGTGCAAAGGAGAGGCGTTGACCCTAATACTGTGGAAGCAGTCCAGGTTGCCCCGACTTCAGAGCTGCTGGGATTGGTTACTGAACTGCGTCTGTACCCTCTGCCTGTTCATAGTGGGCAGGGATGCTTGTAACCTTTCACTGAGGCCTCCTTCCTCAGCACAGTCATTGAAACTGTTCTTAAGAACCATTCTATGGCTCTCCTGTCACAGGTTGGGACTGAACCCAGCAATGTGTAGTTAGCAACATTAGTTGCTCCTTTTCTGCATGATCAACTAACTCTAGAGTAGGACTGCTTTGGTAGAGTGCCAGTTGGTAACCCATTCCTTGAACTTGTCCAAGGAACAAACTTCACATGATGCTCTGCTGGAGAGCATCATCTTCCTTGGGCTCTGCCGGCAGACCCGGGAGAACCATGTTAGTGGGGGAGGTGGGAGCCAGGGAATCACTGGGTTCTTGCCTCTGCTGGCTTTACATGTGATTTTTCTTGGCTTGAGAACCACTAGAAGGGCAATCTCTATTGGCCAGAGCCCTTCAAATTAAACTTCTGTCTGCTTAACAGCTGCAGTCTTCGTGGTCCCATGTGTGACAGAGGGCAGGGCTTGCTTTCGGAGTGCAAGGAGCTGCCTTCAATAAAGAACAAGCTCTCCAGGGGTCTGCACCATGGAAGCTCTTGGTGGGATGAGAGCGTTGGAGGCTGGGCCCTAAGCTGTTAGGTGTGCCCAGGACTAGTTGTAGTTGAGAACTGCTGCTGCATCCTATTATTGCCTTTATATTTTTAATTTAGAAATAAATTTCATAGGCCATAGAAAGATGCAAGAATAAAAAACTCTGAAAAGCCTAATTGTCCTTTACCCAGGCGTGCCTACTGACCTTTGCCCTACTTAGTGGGTCATTCCTGTCCTCAAATATGTATGTTCACTCTCTCCACAGACACCGGCCCTCAAGTACTCCAGCAGGTGTTTCCCCAAAATAGTGTCTGACAATCACAAGTACAGTGGCCACATTTGGTACCCTTTAATCCTGATGAAATAATCTCCCTCTCACACCAGTTAGCCTCACAATGGCCTTTGCAGTGTCGGCACCTCTGCAGGTCCAGAGCCAGGTTGGAGCAGCTGTTTATGTAGCTCTCATGTCTGATCTGGAGATTCCATAGTTTTGTCACAAGTGATGTTGATAGACTATATACAGAACATACATACATATGTATGTACATATGTACATACATATGTATGTACATATGTACATACATATGTATGTACATATGTACATACATACATACATACATACATACATACATACATACATACATCCCCTTTTAAATGTTGCTGCCTGGTTGGAGCTTATCTCCTGTTTCTTCCTCCTGATGATGCTTTAGAATTCCAGGTGGCTGGAAGACAGCATGAGCTCCAGGTTCTCCTGGGATTACACCAGTCCTGGCCACTTGCTTTAATAAACAGGAAGCACATGGATGATAACAGATAATCATAGATGAGACCTGTTGATGTAGTCCTGTGGTTCAGTTGCCTTGGAATCTGGGGCAGGAGGATTACAAGTTCAGGGCCTGTCTAGACTACGGAGTGAGATGAATGCCAGTTTATGCAACTTCTGTGAGACCCAGTCTCAAAAAGTAGAAGGAAGATTTGAGGAACTGGAGAGATGGCTCCACAGCTAAGAATTTGAAGAGTGGCTTTTATAGACCCTTGTTCAGTTCCCAGCAGCCAAATAAGGCATGGCTGTAATGTCAGCTCCTGGGACTTCAGGCCTCTGGCCCACCCTGTCGCCCTCCCACACACGCAAGGAAAAATAAACAGAACTCTCTCGCTCTCTCTTTTTTCCTGAAAGGTACTTTTTGTTGTTGTTAAAGCTGTCTTGGTGGCAGGGCACTTGCTAGCATGGTGGTGTGATCACCTGTACCATACGGAACAGTAGTGATCACAAAGGACAGTGTAAACAATTCCTGAGCCTGTGTGTACAGTGTTTCCATTCTGTGCACAGCTATGCTCTGCTGGATTGGCAGCCAGAGACCAGCATCACCACAAACAGGATGGTGGGACATTGTGCCTCAGTGTGAGGACTGCTGTCATGTCACCAGTGATGGGAATTTTTCAGCTCCCTTATCATCTTGTATGTGCCCTCTGTTGTTGATGGAAACAGGTGCCATATTAACAGCTGGCAGGCCTTCTGAGGCGATCTCACACAGCATAAAATGAACCAGTTTAAAGGAACCACACGGTTCTGTACTGCCACCACAAGCCTAGTTTCAAAGCAGGTTTCATCCTGTGTCAGCCTTTTCTGCATATTAAGGATTATGGTAATTTATTCTGTCCCCAAAAACAGTCATGTTTAGTTTTCACAGATGTGTTCCATTGCTTCCCAGAAAAGATGATACCACTTTATGTTCCACTGGCCAGGCACATAACTGTGCATTTGCCCCACACCCTTGTTGACCCTCAGGGTGTTGCCTGCCTAGATCTTTCTTCTATTCTGGTAGGTGAAAATGTGTTTCTGGCTGTCAGCCAGTCCTAGGCTCTTTTAAAACATGTCTCTTGAACTTCCAGCACAGTCCTTTACCGTATTTGATAAGGTTTCTTTTGCTTTCTACAGATCTCACAGTATAGGCACTTTTCTGTGAGACCTCCGTGGTTTGCTAATACCTTTCCTAGTGGTTGCTATGGGGATGGGGCACTTGCTTTTTGAATGCTGAGCCTGTATCCAGCATCCCTGCCAATCTTGAAAACAAATGTGTGTCCTCCATGACTGTCTCTTGTAGTTTGTTTGGAATCTCCTAAGGTTGCTCCAGAGGGACCGCTGAGTTGAACCACTGACCTTAGAGGGGAAGGTGACTCATGCAGACCATGCTGTGCTCTAAGTGTATCCAGTAAGGACAGACATGGTTATTAGAACACAGAAGAGGCGTCCTAAGGACCTGACACCTGGTGGACGGACACTTCTGGTCTGAGGCAAGTAGAGTGGTACCATAGAGTATGTTTTCAAATCTTGAGAGAGAAGTCTAGCCAAAGGCCCATTAACCAGGAGGTTCTTGACCACACATCGGAATCACCAGGAACCATTGGGAATACAGGCTTCACTGCACAGATCACCGCTTGGCGGCTGCCTGAGCAGCCTGGACTGAACAGCATTGCTGGTCCAGTGGGTAAACCTTGAGTGCAGCTAGAGGCAGACAGAGCTTTCTCTCTTGGCCCTGTGGTGGTCTCTACTGAGCAGGGTTAGAAAAGTCCCATTCCTGTGATCTCAACAGCCTGTGGCACCTGAGGGCATCAAATTCCCTTGTATGTGGTGACCTTTTAGGAGCCACGGTGGGAAGTAGCCAGACCATGGAGTGGGTCAGCTTGGCCCAGGAGCAGCTAGGAGAAAGTAGTTAAGAGTTAGGTGCTGGGCACCCGTGGTGCAGATGTTGTTTGGTCCCCACTGGGAAGCCGGCTGAATGAGCTGTTACTTCCCACAGCCTAGACCCAGAGGCTGGAGGCCTGGCTATAAAAAGTGACATCCCCTTGCTTTTAATTAGTATTTGACCAGTAACACTTTGAAGCAGTGCCTTGCATGAGACCTGCTGAACCCCTCCTACTGGTGATGGATATCCAGAGAAAATTGAGGCTTGTGGGAGACTGCCTAAGGGTGAGCTGCTTCAGGGCCTGATGCTCTGACAGGAGAGGCCCATTTCTTCCCTCTGCTGCTCCGTCTTTGAGCTGCTCTCTGACAAGGAGGGCTGTAGTTAGTTATATACACAGTGTGCCAGCCCCTCCTCCATCTGGCGTCGTCCCCCTGTGCAGTTGGTTCCTGGCCACTGACATTGTGACCTGATACACAGAACAGGAATACTGCAGATGCAGGAAGCCTATGTGGGCTTATTACCCCTGGTATAGGTTGTGATCCCAGGGTCTCTGTTCCTTTCTCTGGGTGCCTGGGGAGCGGACTGTTAGCACACAGTGTTTACCCATCATCCAGTGGGGCCTACTGACACTGCACTACCTGTCAGAGATAAGATAAATATCTAGGCCAAAGGTTTTTAAAAATCTTTGCAGTGGAATGGGATGATCAATCAAAATGACAAGGTATTTTCAAAGAATAAAAAAAAAAGCTCTGGTATAGAACTTTCCACTCTTCCCTCTTTACTACTAAGTCAGTCAGCATGTTTGCTCTGCCTGCACCAGGTCCCCCTGCTCCACCTAGGGAAGTCCTGCCCACCTGGAAAGGCCTAGGTCAGAGTTCACACGCCTCTCCTCTCCACTCTCCCACCCTTTTGTACACCCCCAAAACTACTATTCCCATTCATTTCTCTGTCCACCAGGGTTCTCTAGTCCGTCTGCCACTTTGCAGACAGCCCCCTGACCTCACTGGCCATGTGCCACCCTGGAAGAGTGAGGTCAGGGCACCTTGGCAAGCATCAACCCTGTGACTGTCCAGGAATCATCAGAATGTCTGGGTTGAGTGAGGTGCAGGAGTCTGGTTGGGGCTGGCAGGTAGGATAAGGGTGGCCAGGGCACCTTGGTTTTCTGGCCCAAGCAGGTTTGTCGTAGCCAGATCTTTTATTTGCTAGCTTTGCTGTCCTTCAAGGGAGGGGACCAAACTCTGAATTAGATCACTCTCCAAATATCCCTGTGTATATATCTGATGTGTCACAGATGGGTGTGGTGTGTGATCACCTCACAGGATGTTCATGAGGAGGAAAATGGCATTTCCAGAAGGACGCCAACGTCAGCTGGTTCTTTCCAGTCGCTCTAAGCCTTTCCATTCTGTCTGCCAAGAAACAGTGATGGCTGACTCCTCATAGCAGCCGCCTCCTCAGCTCCAGAACCTTGGTTCCAGGATCTGCCCCCTGGACCTTTGTACGTGCTCGGACCCAGCTTGCACAGTGCCTGAGATGGATGAGAGCACAAGCCAAAGAAGGCCCAGCCTGTGGGCACGCATGGCTGCTTAACCCAGCCTGTCTCTCCGCTCCAGTGAGGAGGATCAGAGAACGAAGACGCGTTGGTGATGAACACAGAGGAGCCCTCTCAGCAACCCCCTCCTCCTCTCTAGTCCCTACTTGCTCACAGTTTTACCTCCGGCAGCTGATATTTGCCTGGGTACATGGATAGGCCTTTATGCCGCCTTCTGGGTGGGCAGGCAGTAAGCCACAGGCCCACAGCTGGTTCCTGTGACGAAGAATCGGTACACACACGATGGGGTCATGTCCAGGAGGAACGCTGAGGGCTGTGCGGCATGAGCCGGTGCCCTGGTGTGCCGCCTCCAGAGCCCCCAGCTGTTTCTCATCCCCACCCTCCTCTGCTCAGACACTGCCTGATCTTGGCTGCTGCCGACTCTCCACATCCCTCTGCACCCCTGGCGCCCCTCGTCCCTGCCACACGATGCCTTATGAGCCCCTCTCACTTGCATCTTCCCGGCTGTCCCAAGTATGAATGTGGCTCTGGCAGCCTGGGAGCTTCAGGCAGCTGGCTGGGGGACTCTCCTCTGTCCCTAGCTGAGATGGGCTTGACTGCTGCTGAAGGCTTGTCTGTAGGTGGTAGAGTTCTGTTCTCCCAGACTCCCTGTACTCTGTGGCCTTCTAAATTGAGACCCTAGACGCTGGGAAAGAGAAAAGTACCCAGCAAAGGAAGACGTGCCCTTTTATTCCTTCTGGGAGATGTTTATTGAGAGTAGCCAGCACCCAGTCCAGCCCCAGTGCTGCCAGGCTTGGTTCTGGCCCTGTGAGGCCCAGGCAGTGATGGGAACAGTCCTGACCTCACCGTCAGGGCAGAGGTATGAGGGAACTGCTGGTCTTTCCTCAGAGCTTCTCCAAGTACGACCCAGGGACAAAGCCACGTTGTCCGTTTCGTTCCACAGTCCACCAGCCATCCTCCCCTTCCAGGATGACCGCCAGAATGTCTCCCGCAGAAATGTCCAGCTCATCAGAATTCTGGGCAAGAAATGGCAAGTGCGTGAGATGGGAGGAGCCACCAGGACCAGGGTGCTCTGCGCTGGCAGCTCCCCACTTTGGCAGTACGGGCATGTTTGTCTCCCAGGGCGAGCAGTCTGCTGAGTCATGCTCAGGCCTCCAGGGTAGTTCCTTTGGAGATAGACAGGCTGTGGGGTTCCCCCAAGGGACTTGGCCTTCCTAACATGCTCAGGTTGTCATGGAGACCACCTATCCTGGGCTTCTCTCACTGCTCCAACTGCAGCTTCTCTAAGGTGCCTGTCACACTGCCATCTACTGCTGCCTGAATGACTGTCCAGCTCTGTACCCCTGAATGTGACCTCAGCGCAGCACCGGCCAGCCAGCCTGTAGGGGCATATTGGCCTAAATTCAGGGCCTGCCTTCCAGGTCTACCTCCACCCCAAGCCCCTTCAGCCCAGGCCTTGGTTGGACTCCATCCATCTCCAGCACAGATACTCTGTGGCTGCCCTGATCACCTTTCTCCAAGGATGTCATTGTGCTGCTCTGGGTCCACAGCTAGAGAACAAGGCCTGATTAACCCACTATCCATTCACAGCAGCCCCGAGCTACCAGCCTTGTGGGCTATATGTGCAGATTAGAGCAGATCCTGGCCCAGCAGATGTTCACTGAACTATTCTAATCTCTGGTGCTATGTAAGTGCTCACACCCCAGTGTGTTCCCAGACATGGGGGGACCCTCACCTGTGCGCTGTAGTCATAGAGCGCCCGGTAGTCCTGGGCTGATGAGTTAAGGGCCCCCTGGGTGGCCTGCACTTCAATGGATGCGTAGACCAACTCATTCCGCTCAGGGGTGGGAGTCAGAGTCTCTGTGGAAGCTGAGAGAAGGATGAGGCTGGAATCCTGCCCCCTTCTGAGGACAGTGGTCCCTGGAGACTGCTGGGGTGGGGCTTAATCCTACCTCCATCCACACTCCTGGACAGAATACCTTTTCCCTCTGGGACATTAGTGTTCCATCTATGCTAGGTAGGAGCCCTCTCCTCCCCACTGGTGGAAGACATGTCCCCTGTCCCATTCTCCCTCCCACCTTATTTACCAGCAGGAGCTTGAGAAGAAGGTGTGGTCTTGGGACTTCCATGTAGCAGCCCAGAGAATCTGGAGGTAGGGAGGAGAGAGGGGTAGGTCTTGCCTTACCTCACTGGAAGCAAAGAGACTAACTGGGAATTCTCAGTGCTTCTGCCAGCCTGCTGCCACTGCTGGCCCCCATGGCCACAGGCCTCCCCACAGGCCATTCCTGATAGTCCCTTGGTTCTCAGCAGCATCCTCCCATGGTCACTCTCCTGGTCATCTCATCACCTGCAGCCAGCAGGCCCCACCCCCAGACTCTGTGGGAAGGAAGAAGCTACCTTTAAAGTTCAGCTCCCATATACCTTGCCAGGCCCAGCCAGTCTGGGCCAAGCAAGTCTTCCTTTCCTTGGCCCCAGAGTGACTAGGCCAGGTCACCCACAGGGCACAGAACATGGGCCTTGGCACCTGACTACAGCCAGGCCAGAGAGATGGCCCTGTAAAAGCCTGGTGAATCCAAATGCCTGGGCTTGGGACCATTTATAAGCTACCTGGAGAATTTCACCCGTGCTACCTCACAGTTAAGACACTACCCTGCCTCACAGTAGGGCCAAACAACAAGGAAGCCAGAGAGGGCGCTTGCCTAGGACTCTGCATAGTCACTGGTGAATAGCGGGAGTGTAATTAGTATTTGGATCCTCTTGGACTGGGGGCTCCCTGATGGTAGTTTGATCCTGGAATATCTCAGTGGAATGACCAGCACCTGAATGGGGCACCAGACCCACAGGAGCTGTTCAGCCATGAGATGTGGAAGTTAGGCTGGCCCCATTGGCTGCGTTCTGACCACGTACAGTTACTTCATCAGTACCTCACCTCTTTATCACACCGCAGGAGGGCTGGACACTGGGGCTGCCAATCAGAGGGCTGACCTCCCGGTCATAATAGTTCTGATAAGGCACCGGAGCTGTAGAAAGCAAACACGAGGCCCAGAATATTGAGGACTTCATTCCGGGGGCCGCCTGCCTCTGCCTCCCAGACGCAGGGGTTAAAGGTGTGTAACACTGTCCTCGATTTTTTTTTTTAAAAAGATTTTTATTAGTTTTAATTATGTGTAGATGTGTGTGTTCATGTGGAAGCTAGAGATGTTAGATTCTCTGGAGTTATAGATGGTGTGAGGTACCTGGTGTGGGTGCTGGGAACTGAATGGGTCTCCCGGAAAAGTAGAACTACACTGTACACCCCCCCCCACACACACACACACACACCCCGCCTGAGTCTGGTCTACTTCCATCCAATAGGGAAGTCTGAACCACCCCAGCCTGGGCCTGGTGTAGAGGCAGCCAAACCTGGCTGTGGATGCTCAGCTGCCCTGAGGCAGGGCCTTACCTGGGGGCTCTCTGCCAGTGCTCTTGGACTGGATGAAGCCATTGATGTCGCCTTCCACATCACAGCCCTCAAGTGTCAGCCGCACTTCCTCATAGAGCTGGGGGTAGGGGTGAGCAAAGGCTGTGCTCAGGTTTCACCCCAATGTCAGCCTGACCCCCAGCCCTGCTGTATAGTCCTGCTGCTGACTCTGAGCCTTTAGGCTCCGTGCTGGCCAGAGATCCTGAGACCCACGCTTTAACCTGCTTTAAGATGAGGAAGCTGGTGTGCTAAAGTCAGATCACTCAGTGAAGCTGGGCTTTGAGTGTGAGGATATCTAGAGCCCACACTTTCTGCTGACATGAGGAAGCCACCAGGATCAGCTAGCCCATGGTCAGAGGTGCCCTAAAAGTACCCAGAAGCCAGGGCTCCTGGTGTAGGTAGTGGCCCCCCTAACCTGGGGTCTGATGTACCCTGGCCATCCCTGGGTATTGGGTTCTGTAAGGTGAGGGAGGGGTGCCCTGGCCATCCCTGAAAGAGAGGGGTAAGGGAGGAGTGTAGGAGAATCCTGACCAGGCTAAAGCAGGAGCCTGGAGCAGAGCCCCCCACCCCCAGCAAGTCTTGCTGCGTTGGGGAGAGTAGATGGACACAGCCCTGCAGGGGGGGGCAGGAGGAAAAGGCAGAGGCAGGGAACCACAGAAGCTCGGGGTTTCCCATGCTTGGAGTCTGGATCAGAGGCCATGTCAGACTCCTCTGAACTGCGGAGGTCTGGGGATGTGCTGGCTGGCCCCAGTAGACCTCAGCGTGCCATGCGGCCCTCTCAGAGCACACACCTCATCATCCTTGACACACTGCATGGAGAGCTGGTTGCAGTGCACCCACAGGGCATTGCGGAGGATGGTTAGCCGGTCATACTCCTGCAACTGGAAGGCCTATTGAGGAGAAAGGGAGAGTATCATGGGGCCAGGCCAGGCAGCCCACCACCGCTCAGCTAGGTGACCTGTGCAGAACACGCTCCTGCAGCCAAGTCTAAAGCAAAGGCAGCCCTGAAGGTCCCCATCGCTGCCTCTACCTTAGGGCAGCTAAAGAGAGGCTGGACTGTTAGGAATGCCTGTTTGCATCTCCATCAAGTCCCCGTCCTCAAATGGAGACTGGGGGTGGGGGTAGGGGGTAGTGAAAGGCACAGGACTCTGCCCTGGTCTTGCCCATCAGTAGGGTCCCAGGGCCTACGGCCAGATGGGGAGGATGGGGAGAAGCCCAGGCACCGGCCAAGCAGGTGTCAAGAGGAATGAAGGAGTGAGTGCCATCCCCTGACCCCAGCTTCCCACAGATAGAGGAGGGGTGCTTGTGGTAGAGCAGGCTGCCTGCCTGGGCCACTTGCCTCACAGGTGGTCCGGTGTTCCTGCTCCCACTCGGTCCTCGCTCTCTCCAGTTGTTCGATATTTTGCTTGTACACTCGCTCTACAAACAGAGGAGCCTTCGGCAGGCCTGGTAACCTGGATCTCCTCTGACAGTTCCCACAACAGGAGTTCTCTGTCCTTCACACCTGCAGAGACTCACCCAGCACAACCTCCCCCAAGTCCTGGGAGTCCCCTCCCCAGGGGCCTGGCTAACTGTTGGTCACTACACACAGCCATCATCCTGCCCTTTCCACTTCCCCACTATGCTCTGAGCCCCAGGGGCTGGAGCAGAACTCAGCACGCAGAAGTCCTGTTCCATTTCCTGGTCTCCTCACTTTGCATGTGGTAAACTGAGGCTCAAGGGGGGCACCTCGGTAAGCTGTTGAGCTACAAGCTAGCAAGCTGAAGTTATGGCTTGGTCATGTGGCACCTGCTGAGGGAGGAGCAGGTGTTGGAGAGGTGGAGCAGAAGGAAGAAGGATGTCATCCCTGGGACGGGAGGACGGTGAGCAGATGCTGGCATCAGGCAAAGGACAGGAGCCAGGAAGGCTGAGTGTGAGCATTTGTCATTTCAAGCAAGATGAAGAAGGGATGTGACCCTGTGGATCTGAGGCTCTGAAACCCAGTGGCTTGGATTCAAATGCTGTCGACACCACTGAGCAGCTGTGTGATAGCGGGCAGCTTATCTACCTGTTTTGTGCCCCGTTTCCTTATGTTATGGCTTCGTGCAGTGGCTAAGGAGGACTGGTCTCTGTACTCTGGAGAGCATGCCTGGAGAGGCACACGGACCAATGCTGGCAGGTGGAAGAGCACCAGCTGGAGGAAGATGACCGGCCAGGCTGTCAGATGGTCTGGGGAGGTGGTCAGGGCCACGTACCTGCCTCTGCGGCCGACTCCTTGCACTGCTTGGCTTTGTTCTGGCTCTGAGGAGACAGGAGAATGGCACTGAGTCCAAGCCCAGGAATCCTAGCCCTGGAGCTACTCAGGAGTGACTGGCACCTTCCCTGGCCACCATCCAGGATCAAAGTATCATTCACCAGCAGCCTTGCTGCTGAGGAGCTCAGGCCGGTTCCACAAAAGGGAAATAAAAGCAGAAGCCTGCAGCACACCAGGAAACACGAAAAATGCAGATGCCATGTGGCCTCCACTGCATTGCTGCTCAGGACCTGGACTCTGGTCAACTTGGATTCCACTCACCCACAATTCCCTGCCCTCTCGGGCTCAGCCCTTCAGTGTGCAACAGGTGCTATGTTTAAGGGCCGTGGTGGCTCAGTCACCCTATCTTGTCCAGAAGTTGCCGGTCCTACAGAGGACCTGTGCTGAAGAATGGTGCTTGCTGGTGCTCATTGCATAGAGTGGACATTGAGAATTGCAAAAGGGAGAGCAGCTAGCATGGTCCCAGATATAAATTCAGCCCAGGGATGGCTGCCCTTCCCTACCTACGACACCCCCACTCCCATGCCCACACCATACACACCTTTTCTACTTGCTTCTGGTGGCCATTGGCACTCACGCGCTCGAAGGCTTGCTCAGCATCATCTGCGTCCCTGCACTTCTGGTCATATGCCTTCTTGGACTGAAGGTGTGGAGAGGTGTGTCTGCAGGGCTGTAAGCCCAGACTCCCTCCGGGGGAGGGGAGGGACTTCGGTAGAACAGGCATCACTCCCAGGGACAGAGACACAGAGGCATGTTCCCATGGAGACCTCGGGCCCTGTCTTCTAGACTCCTCTGTCCTCTCATGTGTCCCTTATCTCTGCTACTCCTCAGCTGATTGGATCACTCATGCACTACTGTGTGTGGGGCTGTCCCTCTGTTCTTCAGGCAAGACACTGAAGGGCTTGTGATGACAAACAGGTCCTGGGCATCTAGCACAGACCCCAACAGGCTGATATGCATAATGGACCAAGGTCTGAGGCAAGCCTGTCCTGGAAGTCCAACCCAGGACTCTCAGAGGGGCCTCCAAGGCCCTCCCATTTACCTCCATGGTCTTCTTGTAGAGTGACAGCTTGCTCTTCTGGACACGGTCCATGACGGCCTCATACTGCAGGAGACATGAGGCTCTGAGCTGGGGGCTCTGGCCTCAAGACGCTCCCCTAGGCCAAGAGGATGGTTGTCCTTGTCCCTGGGACACAACACCCCTCCAAGCTCATATTCATGTATGTGTGTCTGTCCAGGTCAGCCTGGTCCACATAGCAAGCTCCATGCCAACCAAGGCTATATAGTGAGACCTTAAACAAAACTGTAATACCTACATTCAGAATAACAAAGAGAAGCTTGGGCAGTGGACCTGGCTTGACTTGGTCTGCAGCCAGAGAATCCCCACTACACTTATACACATCACATGAGTCCTGAGTCTCATTCACTGAGTGTACACTGGCTTATACACGCACACCTAGTCCGTACTCAGCCTGCATCACCCAACTGCTCATACCACACACCCACAGGCCACTTGTGTATACACCACACAGTTCAGTAGTCACCCATTCATAACCATAGGCCAAATGTCCACGTATGCATGTATATGCATAGCCACACCACAGGCACAGCGTGACCTTTACCCCCGAGCTTCCTGTTGGGTGGATGGAGTGGAACAGCCAGGGCAGAGGCTGACAGTCAGGTGGGAGAATTGGGGGTAAAATGCCTGTGGCTTAGGTTTGGAATCAGTTTGTGCCCTGGGGTCCTGGGGAGGCTCTGGCAAGCCACCTGATTACAGAGGCAACAGCAGTCATGGACCTGCATGTGCATCTGGGTAGCGGAGGACACCATGTGTCCCTCTCCTCGTAGACAGTGTGTACAGACTTGGGCTCATC
Organism: Uromys caudimaculatus; assembly: GCA_028551405.1. Classification (NCBI taxonomy): domain Eukaryota; kingdom Metazoa; phylum Chordata; class Mammalia; order Rodentia; family Muridae; genus Uromys; species Uromys caudimaculatus. The sequence continues at coordinate 62,153,915 of CM052706.1, forward strand.
ACAACTCTGATGGCAGTGCCTGGCTGCTCTGGGGAAGGAGCTGTTCTGACCACAAAGCCAAGTCTAGCCTGTGTCCCCTGACACCTGCAGGTTTCCACATGCTCTGTAGCAAGCCTCAGATCAAGTCCAGGTAGTTTCGGGGGATAGCTTTGAGGGCTCATCTGTTCAGGGAGGCAGTTTAGATTCCTGTAAGCCTGGGGCTGTCCAGATAGGAAGCCAGGGTATACAGTGAACTAAGTTCTGCCTTATGGCCCTGTTGTGAAGGGTCAAGTTCCCAAAGCAAGGGATGTAAATAAGAGTATCTCATACAAGAGAGAAACTGAGGCACAGGAAGGGGAAGGGACTTTCCTGGACCCCCAGGTGCTGCTTGGCCCCAGCTGTGAAGCAGCCTCTTACTCTCCAGGTGGGCTAAGTCACAGGCTTGGGAGAGTTCCCCATCTCCAGCCTTACAGGCCTCCCTGCAGACCATTCCCGGCCTGTGCTCACATATTGCCCACGAGGTGGAGCTCACTTCTTTGCTCTCTAGTCACTCCGCATGGCCAGCCATGCTTTGCATATTGTCGAGCAGTGCCTTCAGATGCGTAGCTGAGTCTGAAGCCTGTGCTGCTCCCTTGAAACTGTCCCTGATTCTTGTTGAGCAGCCATGAGTACTGGTCCCCAAGTCTGCCTGTCTCCAGAACCAACAGTCCTAATCCTTGTGTTCAGAGCCAGCTTCCGGGGGTCACTCAACTCAGGTTGGCTCCTCTGGACACTTGATGCTGTCCCTGACCATCTGCAGTCTATGATGGAGGATAGTCCAGAAGCCCCACATCTTTCCTCTTCTTGGCATGTGGCAGCTCTGTGGTGGACCTCTATGGAGCACTCCGGTTCAGAGGCCGTACATACCACATTATCATCGTAGGCTTCCATTGCCAACTAGACCTACCTGGGCAGAGAGACTCTCGACTGAGGAACTGCTTACATTGGTTGGCCTATGGGCATGTCTGTGGGCATTTTTCTTGATTTCATTAATGTAGGAGGGCCCAGCCCCACTGTGGGTAGTACTATCCCTAAAGCTAGTGGGCCTGGGCTATGTAAGAAAAATGTGGCTGAACATGAGCTGGAAGCAAAGCCAGTAAACATCCCTTGTTTCTGCTCCAGTTCTGGCCTCTAAGTTCCTGCCCTAACTACCACTCAGTGATGAATTGTAACCCGAGAAGCCTAGCCAGATAAACCTGTCTTCCCCTGTTTACCACAGCAACAGGAAAGCAAGCTAGAACACACGCCCTCTCCCCCCTTTTATCAAGCCATGCCTCCCAACTGGCCCTCAGACCAGTGGGTGGCCTCCAGGGTCCCCGCCTCCCCTCCTTCGCCTCCCCGCCCCCTCACCTTCTTCCGCTGCTCTTTCTGTCTCTCTCTGAACTCCTCCAGGCTCCGCAGCTCCTCACGCAGGGCCAGGGCCAGCTGGATGTGTGCACTGCCCACGTTCTCTGTTTCTAGGGTGACAGTGTGGCCTCTGCCTGGACCAGTCCGTCACCCTCACTCTACCGCCCACCCCTCATCTCCTCCATCAGCCTTTTAGCCTGGCACAGAGCTGGACCACAGCCCAAGCACGTGCCTCCTAACTCAGTCACCCCTACAAGGGCTGAGGGTCATCCAGGAGACCCTAACGGCCTTGCTGCCCATGTGGGGAAGGTTGGAACTTACGCTGCTTCAGGGAGTCAAAGGAGGTCCTCAGGGTACTGCAAAACAGAAGTCTAGGTCAGCAAGCAGGCATACCGCAGGAGCCTGACGCCCTGCCTGGCCCATGGTACTTTTATCTTGGAGGGAGGGCCCTAAGCCATATTCACTACTATGGATGCAAGGAACCCTTGGCCATGGTCATCATTAGTGTGAACCCCAAACTGGCATTCCAGAAAACAGTTTCCTTTGTAAAGCACAAAGCAACGGAACCTTGCTATGGTGGGGAAAACCCTGCTACGGCAGTTCTGCCCTCCACCCCCTCACTCCCCAGTCTGGTTGCAGTCTAAAGAGGAGGGGCATGTCCACAGGAAGCCTCTGAGACCTCCCTCCCGTGCAGGCACCAGGTCACTCAATACTGCGTGGATGAGCTCTTTCCAGCAGGTGTCCTGGAAGGCATATGGAAAAGGCTGGGGCGGTGGGTGGGCAGGGGCACAGGCAGAGACAGCTATGGCACCTGCTCCAGACTGGGTACCCAGGGGAGGGAAAGGAAAAGGCTGCACAAGGCATGGGAGCTGGAACCATACTCAAGCAGGAGAAGGTACCAGGGAGAGTGGAAGCCCCTGGGCACATGGAGGGTGACCCAGCCTGGAATCCTAGCACTCAGGCAGCAGAGGCAGACAGGCCACAAGTTCAAGGTCATCGTGAGTGACACAGGATGACTCTGTCTCAAGTGTTCCCACCTCCTTCCCACAGAAACTTCCACTGGGCTCAGTTTACTTGAACCTTATTTTGGAATTGCTTCCTGAGTGTAAGCATGTCCCGAATAACAATGATGGGTACTGGACTAAAGCCCTCAGTGTGTATGGGGAGGCAGCAGACTGGATGCCCTGGATTCTGTCTGGCAGTCTGTTCACCCCTGAGCATGGTAGCACTGAGGGCCAAGCAGAGGTGCCAGCATGCCCAGGACACACTGCTGTTTATCGGAGGGTATAGGAGTCCTGTGGCAGATATAGAAACTGTGAGGGAGAATCTGAACTCTCAGGAGGAGGGCCCTTGAGAGGCATGAGCTCCATTCAGAGGAGGGGGCAGATGGTGTGGGAATCAACCTAGGAAATCAGCAGTGGCCTCTTACTCCAGTCTCCACACACAACAGCAGCAGACCCTGGAGCCAGATGGCTAGGCTCTGCCTCTCACTCACTGTGTGACCCTAGGCAAGCCACCTGGCCCTCTGCCTTAACTTCCCTTCTATAGAGAGCAGTTAGCAGCACAAAATGGTTTTGAGAATGATAGTCCACTGTAAGGCATCTCGGCCTGGTGTAAGGCAGGAGCCGTATGTGCCTGTCACACTCACACATATGCAAACTCTGCCAGTTCCCAGGACATCCTCTAGGCACCAGCAGCCTACCTGGGTCTTTCTCTAACCCCAGCTGCCCTCTTGTAGAGTTTTCCAGTGGTCCCTTCCTAGAAGTGGCAGCCTTAACTTCAGGTAGGAGGGGTCTCTCTGCCTGACTACCACAGCTTTAGTCCTTTCCCAGAGCCCCTCCTGCAGCTGAGTGACATCAGGCCATGCATGTGAGGGAGGGTGTGCCTCTGTTCTCCCAGCTTGGGCTTAGGGGTACTAAGTCTCTTAAAGACACAAAAGCAAATGCATGGTGGCACAGCCTGCCCCAAGGTCAGTCAGCAGCCAAGTAGCCCCTTGTTGCATGCTTTCCCTACCTCTCTGCAAGGCGCTCTCCCGCCCCCTGGTGGTAAAATAGTCATATGGCCCCTGTCGCATAACCAATTCCCTCCGTGTCCTTTTAGGGAAGCCCACCTGCCTATGCTTCCAGGGTAGGACAAATATGTTCCATGGGGGCTTCCTCTTCTCCTTGAACAGTTGGGGGACACTGAGGCCAAGGAGAGTGGCACCCTGACAGGAACCCTGGGGATCCAGGCCCTAAGGAGGATTATTGGGTCCCAGTTACTGGCAGGCTTCTTGCCTGATAAGAGCGGTAGCAACAGCCTGGGAACCATGAGATATGCAGATGTGCAGGCCTCTGCCAGTGACCAACCGCTGACCACTTAGTCCTAACCTTCCAGTGCTGACACACTCAGGATGAGAGCAACTAGCTTGAATGATTCCCGCCTCAATCTCACAAGCCAACATATTGATTATTGCTATTTACAGATAAGGAAACTGAGGGTCACAGAGGCCAAAAACATGCCCCACAGCCATCCTGGTGGTAAGAGGCAAAACCTCAAGGCCAAGGGCTGGACTGTACGATGGCTCAGGGTTAAGGGCACATTGTGTTCTAGCAGAGGAGCCAAGTTTGGTTACCAGCACCCACGTCAGATGGCTCACAGCCCTGTGACCCCAGCCCTAGCAGTCACCACTGGTCTCCATGGGCACCTGCACACATCCACACAGTAGACATACGTTTGTTAACAAATCCTAAAAGATAAAATGTCAAGGCAAGCCTTGCAGAGGAAGGCAGGGGCTACCGGTACAGCGACCCCACGTTAGAATGATTCTGACTTTCGGCATCTACCACCAATGTGCATGCATGCAACATATCTTGCTGGCCCATGGCTTGGCTCTCGGGAGACTTGGAAACTCTAGCTGAAGTCTAGTTTCACAGTGTAACTGTTCCTTGCTCAGATAGCATGCTGCATACTAAGTCCCCACACCCATCTTAGCATCACCAAATCTTGGCCACCTGGCAGCCAGAAAGCTGGTGTCTCCCAGTTGGAAGCAGACCTTGAGCCAGCTGATACTAGATTAGGAACCCTCCACAATGATGTCTTCTCCCTGATCTCAGTGGAATAGAGATCATAAAACACAAGAAATCTCCTCTGATGGGACCATCTCAGCATTTAGGTTTGGGATGGGTAAAGGGGAGGTGGGCATTAGGTGCCCATGGGCTATCACTGCTCATCTGTAACCACAGAGGGGTTCACAGGACACTGGCCCACGTCCACTCAGTCCTCCAAGGCACCCACAGCATCCCTCCTGGGGTGACAAGAAGGGGGGGAGGAGGTGACTACTTCTGAGCAAGGGAAGGGTTTGGGCAGACACAGAGGACCAGACAGGAAGGCTGGTCACAGTGTGTGCAGTATCACGACAGCTCCTGCAATACCTAGGCTGTCCTTACAATGCATCAAAAGTCACAAAGGGCTCAGGCAGGTTCACTAGGGTAACAAGAGTAAGGTGTGAGAAAACACACTCTAAGATGTGACTACAACTCCCTGTCATTTATGTGGCCTGAGCACCTGGTCCTGTGAGACCCCAGCTAGTGTGAGGCCAGGACCTGAGGCAGGAATGCTGGGTTTGGGGGATGCACAGGAGGAGGTGGCCAGTAGAGTTCTCTTGGTATGGGCTAGTCATGAGGTCACTTCACCCCTAGGCCTTTGTCTCACTGCTTACTCAGCTCTGCTACCCTGTCTAATAGACAGAGGGGACAGCTCCTCAGTCGGGGGGACTGGGTGTTGGAGGATGGCTACCAGCCAGGCCTTTCCTCAGGACCAACACTTCCCACCCCCAAGCGACTATAACAAGTGTTGTGGACCCCCTCGCATTCCTGCTGAAGGACTAGATGTTTGGCAGATCTCTTAACAGGCAGACAAGGAGAGGGGTCACAGATGGGGGGGTCACAGATGGGGGCCCACAGGTGGGTGACGAGGCAGCCTTTCAGCCTCTTCCTCCTAAATGGAGATGACAGCCTAGTGGGCTTTGTCTTCCCAGTGTGCCCCATACCCCTGCTGCCAGACCATCCAACAAGTTCAAGGGTGGATCAGGACACATTGTGGTCCTATCAGCCGTCCCTTTGTTTAAACCAACACCACAAAGGTCCCTAAGGTCCCCAGCCTGGTGAGAGAGTGGATTTACCGGTCCTGAGAACCTTCCTCTGCTTTGACAGGTTTTTCTCTGTTGGCCTTGCTACTTAACAAAAGCCTTCCTGGAGCAGTTGGTTCTGTCTGCTATGCCTGAGGTTTTCCCTGCTGCTACCTCTCATGTTCCAGATTCTTTCTGCCTTTTCTTTTCTTTTTTTTTTTTTTTAAAGATTTACTTAATTATTTATAGTGTTCTGCCTGCATGTATGCCTGCAGGCCAGAAGAGGGCACCAGATCTTATTATAGATGGTTATGAACCACCATGTGGTTGCTGGAACTTGAACTCAGGACCTCCGGAAGAGCAGCCAGTGCTTTTAACCTCTGAGCCACCTCTCCAGCGTTTGCCTTTTACTTTCTTAACTGCCAGAGAAAATGAACCTGATCCAAGACTAACAACACTGTCCAGAGCCCACCAGGTTGGAATGGAGAGGATGATCCTGCCTGAACCAAGCTCTTGACAGTGAGGCCAACCTGGAGGTCCTCTTGGAGGAAGTGCCTGTGGGGAATGTCTGCTGCAAAGTGTTAAAAGAGGTGAACATCTCAGCGGTTTGCGTTCTTAAGCTCCCTTGACAGTCCAGACCATGACATATAGCATAAAGCAGGTTCTCCATAAATGCTGAGGACATGGGCAGATGACAAATGCTTGGTCCACAGTTAAAGAAACAGTGCCACATGGGGCAGCAACATCACTTCCTGGATGCACCCACGTGCAGGGATCAGCAGGACCTGCAGGGGGCACAGCTCTGAGGGAAGGGGTAAGGCGCAAGGGCTCTAAGTGTGCCTGATGTTGTCATATCTTTGAGCCTTTGTCTATAAAAGGTCAAGACAGGAATGCCCCTCCTCCTCAGGAAACTCTGACAGCCCTGCTCTCCTGCCCCAACCTTGGCCGCTCTGGTCACTTTATCTTGCCCCTGTGGGTTTGCTTGTCTCTGGGGTACCCCTTTGCATGAAGACTACCCCAGGAGCCTGACCCCCAGCTCACTGTGTGGCTTCCCCCATGGCCTCAGTACTGGCCAGCCTGGAGGAAAGAGCTTGGGAAGCCCAGCCAGCACCCCTGTCCGAGTAAACAGCATAAAGTTTATCAGCTGTGTGGAGGGGCCGGTGCGTGGGACAGGGGAGTCTACAGAGATCCCACTGCACACTGAGCACATCTTGTCACTACAAGCTATCCCCTTTCACAGACAGGGACTTGGGATTCTGGCAGGAAGAGACTAACCTGGGGTCATACACAAAACAAGGCAGGCAGCCACTGTCCCTCTAACCTTCTATAAGAAAGAAGCAAGACCGACCCAGACCTCAGCCCCACAGCCATTCTTCAACAGTGGCCGGAGACTGTGGCCTGCCCCCAGTCACAGGATGCCCAGCTCACACCCACACTGTGCTGGCTGTTAGTGGCATCTCCCACTCGACTGTTAGCCACAGGTGACTCACAGTCCACTGAGCATGCCACACAGACCCCCTGCAATGGACAGGAGTAGCACCTGTCACCTGCCCCTCCTGGCTGGGTGAAGGTGAGCCCAGTGTGCCACATACCTTGCTCTTTCTATTATAAGACCTTGATCTCAGGAACCACGGGGGTCCAGACGCCCCTGTCCAGTTCCTGCCCAGTCTACCACATCAGAAAGTCCCAAGCCCTGAGTAAAGTCCAGAAGGTTCCTCAGGAAAGGGAGAAGCTGCCATCATTCTTACTTCATCTCTGTCTGGCCGCCAGCCTTTCGTGCAATCTGCACCAGCTCCTTCCCGTACCTCTCCTCCGCCTGGGCCCTGTAAGGACAGAGCAAGCACTGTGTCCCCTTCACCACTGTCGGCTGGCCGTGGCCCCAGGTTCTCTCATCATACTTTGCTGGCAGGACCATTCCTGAAAAGTTGAGCTCCACCTCCTTCTGGGAACAAATGTCAGTCAAAAAATGGGCCTGTCCTGTCCTAAGGGCTACAGCATGCAGCAGGCTGGGGGAGGCCCAGGCCTAAGGGCCACAGGAGACAAGGGGCTCTGGCTTTGTGTGTGTGTGTGTGTGTGTGTGTGTGTGTGTGTGAGAGAGAGAGAGAGAGAGAGAGAGAGAGAGAGAGAGAGAGCGAGCGCATGAGTGCAGGTGCATAGGTGCACATGAGTGTGCATGAGTGCACAATGCACTCGTAGGGGTCAAAGATCAACTTTCAGCCCCCCACTCCCTCTAAGATTTTATACATGACTATGCTACAGTTTGCAGAGACGGGGTCTCTGTTGCTTACCATACGCTGGCCTATGAGCTTCTGTGGATTCTCCTGACACTGCATCCCCTCTTGCTATAGAAGGGGATTTGAACCCAGGTCCCCATGTTCGCTTAACAAGTGATTGACCCACTGAGCCCCCTCCTCAGTTTTGGCTTTTGGCTTTTGAAAACAGACCCATCCTGATGGCAGCTGGGCTCTAGGGGGCGCCCTGACCACCAGCCTGGCCCTGCTTACCTCTGTCTGAGCAGCTCCTCCACGTCTTTGCACATCTTCCTGCCATCCAGCAGCCTTTGCAGTAGTACCTCATACCCTGTGTGGGCCGTGAAGTCCCTGCACTGAGACACATACAGGACATCATGAGAGCCCCAGAAGAGCAGCAGGAACACTGCAGAGAACAGCTTCTCTCTGGCCTCCATTTAAGATCAAGTACAGGTTGGGGCCCAGCCTTACGCTGGCACATAGCACTGCCCCAGCCCCGTATGGAGGTTCCAGAACTACAGCTGTCCGGGCAGGGGCTGCTGAGCTTGGCATCAGCCCTCAAAAGTCTAAGACACAGGACAGTGGATGGACATGAAAGGCCCCACTGAGCCTCCACGATGGCCGCAGCCCCAGTTCTCTCTCATGGAATGCCTGGCATTGCCCTTATGACATTATGACTTTAGCTAAGTGAGGAAGCAGGTTCAGGAAGTAAAACTGACAGACAGATGGTCGCACCACACCAGCTGCCTGGCTCAGGGTCTGCTGCACCCCCCTAGCTGTGAGTCATCTCTTAACTGGGGTGAAAGGGCATCCCTGGGAATTCTGGGAAGCAGCTGACCGTGTGCCTAGGCCTTGCTAAGACAGTCCGGGTGACCCCTGACTAACTAGACACCATGTGCCCCACCAGTGGGATCTAAGCATGTCTGAGCAGCCAAGTGTGGGCAACCAGAGGACAGAGGCAGAGGCAGAAGTTCAGGGACGTCCCTGCAGCATGCCACACCTAGGCCTCCTGCTGCAGCTCTCCTGGGTCCCTAATGTGTGGCTGACTACAGGCAGGGGGCCATAAATCCTGGAAGAGCGGGGACATCTGTCTCCCTCCGGGGGCCTCATATTCATCGCCCCTCCACTCTTGGGTGGATAAGGGAGATCTGGCACATCCCTGGTCTATTGTCTTTGTTCCCTCAGATCCTTCTCAAAACCCCAGTGACTGAAAGGAACCCCAGCTTCCCTGAACACACATCCAAAACCACCCACAGAGCCTGTCAGAGGTCAGTGAGTCTCTCCAGGACTCCTGCCCATGCCCCAGGCCTCCCCTCAAATTATGAGTGTGTGGGAAGCACAGATGGAGTTAAAATCAAGAAAGGGGCTAAGGTAGGGTGATTGCCTAGCATTCGTCCTTGGCTTACATCTCCAGGAGGCTCCCTGTAGGGGGCGCTTGGCATACATTATGGTCTTCAGAGAATCAAATGTCAGGAAGAGGACAAACATAAATGAGCATCACACTCTGCCAGCTTGGAAATAATGAATCTCTGTGAGATTTCAGTCCCCAAGCTCACGTCCCCTTCTGTGAGAAGCCTTGCAGAGGGCGGGGCCAGGACCACTGCCCACAGGCCACTGAGACAGAGATCTAGGCCTTAGCTGGCTAGCTGAGACCCCAGCCTGAGAGAGTTGTCCCTTCAACCAACTGCAGGCCCATTTAGGGCAGGCACCCCCCCCCCCCCGGGGTACAGGCTGCAACATCCTGAGCCAGACTTCTTTAGTTTAAAGTCTTTTAAAGGGCAACCACTTCTTTGTGAGCTAAGATCACAGCTTCCCACTCTCGACCTCTGCCCTCCCTGGGGACTCCCAGGTCAAGGCCTGTAGAGGCATGGAGAAAATGAGTCAGAAGCCACAGACCCCCCCACCCCACCTTTCCCTGTGGGGTCACTGAGCTGAGTGTAAGTATTCAGGCCGTAAGACCACAGACCCCAGAACTGGGAAGAATCTGTCTAGTGTTCCTCAGTCCTTAAGAAAATGAGCCCCAGGGCTTGAGAGGTGGCTCAGTGGTTATGAGCACTGACTGCTTTTCCAAAGGTTCTGAGTTCAATTCCCAGCAACCACATGGTGGCTCACAACCATCTGTAATGGGATCTGGTGCCCTCTTCTGGTGTCTGAAGACAGTGGCAGTGTACTCATATACATAAAACAAATGTATAAAGTTTTAAAAAGCAAAGAAAAAGAAAGGAAGGAAGGAAGAAAGAAAAGGAAAAGAAAGGGAAAACTGAGCCCCAAAGGAGAGAAGGGCTTACCTGGGGCCATATTACAAACTAGAACCTAGACCCCTCAGGAGCCTGCTTCTCCACTGTGCCCCTTAGAGGGCTACCAGGGTCTATGTTTCCTGCCCCACGCCCAGTCCTGACTCTCTAGAGGGATCTTTTTGTCCTCTGAGCCCCAGAGAAGAAAAGGAAAGCCAAACCAGACTTACACCTGCCATGCTGGAGGACATGAAAGGCAGAAAGGCACCCTGTGGTTCAGGTCTTCAGGAGCTAGGGTCCCCAAGGCACTGGGTAGGCCGGAGACTGCCTTCTAGCCTCTGTGTGCCGCTGAGGCGTCAGACAGAATGAGCCACAGTCACAAGTGACCCAGCTGTTCTAAGGAAGTGCCTAGTCCCTCAGGACTGCCTGTCTTGCCTCCCATCCCTGCCCACCCCCATTCACCTCTTCCTTCACCCCCACACCAACCACCTCTCAGTGAATAGACTTTTGTAGAAAAGAAGCATTCAATCAGCCGGGCAGTGGTGGCGCACGCCTTTAATCCCAGCACTTGGGAGGCAGAGGCAGGTGGATTTCTGAGTTCGAGGCCAGCCTGGTCTACAGAGGGAGTTCCAGGACAGCCAGGGCTACACTGAGAAACCCTGTCTCGAAAAACCAAAAAAAAACCCCAAAAACCAAAAAAAAAAAAAAGAAGGTCTACCATTTACCCAAGACAGAGTCACCGAGGGGGGGGTCCTAGCTTCTCGTCTCCCCGCTCCTCCTGTCCACCCTCAGCCTGTCAACCAAATCCTGCCCATGATTATACCTTAAATCAAAGCATGAAAATAGATCCCTGTGTGGGGCTTGAGACAGCCCAGAGGTTAAGGACAGTTACTGCTCTCGCAGAGGACCAAGTTTAGTTCCCAGCACCTATGCCAGGTGGCTCACAGCCTCCTGTAACTTCAGCTCCAGGGAATCTGACGCCCTCTTTTGGCCTCTGCAGGCACCCACATGCACATATGCACATACACATAAACACTGGGACAAATCTTTTAAGAAAATGAAGCCCTTACTTGACCCACTACAACCCGCTGGGCATTTGCCACAACCTGAGCTGTTCCCAGACACAGCCATCCAAAGCCTATGCATCACTTCCAAGACACTGTGCAGCACAGCCTGGCTTTGATAATCACCAGCCAGAAAACACTGAGGCCTAGCCTCATCTACCCTTGTTAGCTTGTTAGCATTCCTTCTAGGCCCCGCCCAACAGTTACCTAGCAACAGCTAGGTAGGCCTGGCTTGCTATAAAAGGGATTGTTTGGCTTCCCTTCACTCTCTCTGACCCTTCACTCTCTCTGACCCCTTTCCCCCTCTCCCTTTTCCTCCTGCCCCTCCCCCTCTCTCTCCACATGTTCCCAATCTCTTCTCTCCCTCTCTCTGTCTCTCTCTCTCTGTCCACTCTCTTTCTCTTTCTCTGCCTCTACTCCCTTCTCAACACTCTTCCCATGCCCCCAAATAAACTCTATTCTATACTAGAGCCTTCATGTGGCTGGTACCTCGGGTGAGGAGAGGGGGCCTCAGCATGGGCCCACTGAGGCCCCCTCTCCTACCACACCATACAAAACATATCCTTAGCTTTACAAAGCAAACCACCCCTCAGCAGCCCTTTTACTGCTCTGGCTGAGCCCCCGTGCCCTCCCTGGTCACCCATTTTTAGTTTTCCTTCGAACTCACCAATTCTAAAGGTCACATAACTGAGCTGTATATCATCAGTTCCCTGGATAACTTCACTATGCTGACACCACTGAACAGTGGGACATGAAAATTATGTTTGCTTGGGCCACTACTCAGGAACCTGAAGGCCATTTCTGTGCAAAATCACTGTTCTTCACCTGAGTCTCCACAGGCATCATTTGAGTGACCCTTTACCTCAAGAAGCTGAAGTTCTCCTCAGTTAATGCCCCACTTTCTGACCATGAAGGGCTGTAAATTTTGCACATGTGCAAACCACAGATGACTTTTCCCGAGTCACTGTTCCCATACCTCAGACCATCCTACCTCCTGACTCATAAATAGTCACAAGTCCTATCCTGGGTGAAGCGGATGTGAACTTGGGGCTCAGTCTCTCTCAATTCACTCCTAACAAAGGTTTCAGTGGCTGGGTTGCTGGGAAGCAGTCTGGTAGGAGCAAGCTCTGTTGAGTATCTATTCCATAGTGTGTGGATACTGCACCAGAACATCTCAGCCTTTGCCTTGATGAAAACACCAAGACCCAGCAAGGGAGAGAAGACAGTGAGGACACGGAGGAGGGTAGGAGACAGCCAACCCAACAGAACTTGGAGTCTTCCAGGTTGGCTGGGCCCCAGAGCCACAGCCCCATAGGCATTCAAAAGGAGGGCCACTGAGCATTCAGCCCAGAGATTATTTCACTTTTAAGCATTAAAAAAATAATAATTTAAAAAAGATATCTTTTGGTGTGGTTCAAAACAAAACCCTGTGCAGGAGGTACATGGTGGGGGTGGGTGGAGATAGCTTTTGGTATTAGAGATAAAGTGTTTATTATGAAATCGTGAGGACCTGAGTTTGATCTCTAGCAACCCTAGTTTAAAAAGTTGGGTGTATGGTGGCACCTATTTGTAACCCTGGCATGGGGGAGGTAGAGACAGGTAGATCCCTGGGGCGTGCTGGGCAGCTGCCAGCTTAGCTGAATTAGTGAGCTCTGAGTTCCAGAAAGAGACTCTGTCTCAATAAACAAGGTGAATGGCGCCTGAGGAAGGACCTCTGAAGTTGTTCTCTCTCTCTCTCTCTCTCTCTCTCTCTCTCTCTCTCTCTCTCTCTCTCATCTCCACAGGCCATAGCTTTTGGGGTCTGCACACAGTGACACGAACCTGGGGTAGGAGGATCATAAGCTCAAGTCTGGCCTAAGCTGTGGAATGAGACCCTGCCTCAAAAAGCAAAACAAAAGAAACTATGGCAAAACATAAGCAACCCAACGCTCCAGGACCCAAGGCAAAACAAAAGATATCTTTGGAAAATGATTATGCAAGTTGTCTCCACCTCAAAACAAGGCTGTATTTCAGAATTTAACCCAGGTGCCATGGGCTCACAGATGTGCCAGGCTGGTGACAGCAACACTGTCTATAGAGAAAGAAACACCTGAAAGTAGCTAGAAGCCACACCTAGCCTGGTGGCCTGGTAATAATTCATGTCAGGCCAGGGTCCCTGGTGGATAGCAGACAGTCCCTTCAGCTAGAAGAGCCAGGTGTTGGGTCAACTTTGCCATGTAGCATGCATGTGGCCACTCTAAACCCCAGGGGACCAACCCAGGCCTCCAGGAGGATGGGCCCAGGAAATCTGAGGGCAGGAAGATGGATCTTTCTGCCTTAGCCTTGAGGGTATAGAAGTCGTCCAGTTGCCTTGCTATGCAGGGGTAGTCTGCTGGCCCCTCTGGGGGTTGAGGGGTAGGAATGTGCCACATCAGGCCTGTGAGCGGTCAGACCCTGCCACGCCTCACTGATTGTGTGGAGAAACGACCTCCACCCCCCTCTACAACTTCCTCCTCTCCCTGCTCAGATCACTCTTGGCAGCTAGAGCTGGCCACGATGGTCAGACCCCCTGAGCAAGCTACTTCCCTTTCTTGGGCCTGCTTTCCTCATCCAGGATGCTTGGGCAAGAGGCTTTCTGTAGGCTAGACCTTCTCAGGGTCCTGGGGACCAGTACCAGCCCCTGGAGTTCCACAGACTAGCTGGAGACATGCATGTTGCCTTGGCCCTGGCTGTTCCCAGCTCCACTTATGTTTGGAAACAGCCTCCAGTTCTCACTACATAGTCTGTAAAGCACATGAGCTAGGGTGGCCACGTGAGGACAGTAAACCGATCAAAGCTAGTCCTGAGGCAGGCCCTGGGGTCCAGGTTGCGACTCTCTCCCCTATTTACAAATAAGGAAAATGGGGCCCAGACAGGTTACATGACTGGAAAGACATAGTCAGCCAGAACTCGAACTCGGATGGCCTAGACCAGGAACCTGGTTGTAAGCCTTCATTGTGCTCTCTCTCTCTCTCTCTCTCTCTCTCTCTCTCTCTCTCTCTCTCTCTCTCTCTCTCTTTCTCTCTCTCAGGCACCATACTCAGGACTGACCACAGGGTGGCTGCTTGGTCAAGGTTAGACTCCTATGCCTGCTACTCCTAGCTAGCCAACACCCCTCTACCAGAGAGAGTCTTCCACATACCATGGCTGTGTGGCCTGGCTGGAGAAAATGAGTCATGCTGCTCTCCCCCCCACCCCAGAGCCACTTGAAGCAGGGGAGAGCCACTTTCAAAGGTTCCCTTGAATAGAATTCCAGAACAAAGAATAGGGAGACAGAAAAATTTCTAGCCTTGTAGGAGGCCTGGGTTTTGGTTTTAGTTTTCATGCACCAGGAATAAAGGTGGACAACTGGGCTGAAGTCACCTATCCCAGGCTCTCCAGACTGGGGAGGGTGCACAGAGAGTGACTTTCAGTAGCTTTCAGCAGGGTGCTGATCTGAGCCTAAGTTTTGGCATCAGTTGGACCAGTGGTTTCATCTTCCCTAGCAATTCAGCATAGAATATGGCTGCAGCTGCTGACGGAGTGGAAAGAGATGTGGGGCCCAGAGTGGGAGCATTCAGCAAGAATTGCATCAGAATTTTACCTGGGGGTCTGGAGAGATGGCTCAGTGGCTAAGAGCACTGGCTGCTCTTCCAGAGGACCTGGATTTGATTCCTAGCACCCACATGGCAGCTCACAACCATCTGTAACTCCAGTTCCAGGGGATCTGATGCCCTTTTCTGGCCTTCATGAACACCAGGCATGCATGTGACCACAGAGACATACATGAACACAAAGCACCCCATACATACATACATACATACATACATACATACATACATACATACATACAAACAATTTACTTTAACCAAGAACCAAGTGGGGGCTTAACTCTGTCCAGGAGGAGTTCCTGACAGGGAGAGGAGTGCCTTCCCACCCATAGCAGCTTCATGGAACAAACTGTTGGGACAGGTTAGGGGATTAGCAATGGCGGCTGTAGGAAGCAAACAGTGGGCATTCCGAAGGGACTGTGAGGAACACAGAGAACCCGTAGAGGCCGAGCGGCTGTCCTTTGGCACCTGCCAGCTGGGATGTCAGCACCAGTTACAATCGCAGCTAGGAAATAAGACTCCTTCAGGGCCCCTGCTCTGCATCCGTCCACAGAGGCATCAGAAGCCACCGAGTATACAGCAAGGAGGAACATGACAAGGGAGGGACGGCTCCTCAGCACCATCTCCTCTTCCACCAGACGCTCCCTGGGCCAGCTGGGAGAGCCGGAACTTTACATGAGACAGTAAAATTTGAATACTAGGTTGGCCCCGCCTGGCTTCTATTTGAAAATGGCTAGAAAAGGAATGCTTGGGTGTGGGGGTGACATCTGCAAGGCAGAAAAACCACATTACGTTTCCCATTGCACCGTAGTACAAGGGGACCCTTCCTAGTGTCTCATGGGCTTGTTTGTTTGCTTGTTTTGTAGATTTTGTTTTTGAGACAGGATTTCTCCGTGTGTCCCTGGCTGTCCTAGAACCCATAGAGACCTACCTGCCTCTGCCTCCCATTCCGCCTCTCCTCCCTCAGTCTTTGACAGCAGGGACCCTGCAGCCACTGTGCTCCTTCCTACACTAAAAGCTACTTTCCTTTTTCTTGTCTCCTGTGGCCTCAGAAACCCAACCACACAGGCTATTGGGGAACCTGACACGGCGAAACATGCCCTGACGATGGTGAACTCCTGGGAGGTGGAGGGCGCGTTGCTTGGCTCCTTGTGGGACCTGGCACCTGTGCTCAACCATGCACCTAATGAAGGGCCAGAGAATCACTGAGGGACCCCTCCAGAGGTGTGTCTCTGTGACTAGTGCTGGTGCCCCAAGAGGGGACCTACCCATCTGCTGGGCAAGCTGAAAGCCACCTTAAACAGCAGACTTGTTTCCTCTGTTTCTGACAGTGTTCTGGGGCTGGTATTGTGATATCCACTATGTACATAGGAAAGATGTTACTGGGCAGTAAGCAAGCTTTCCCATTGCCCCAGGAATTGCCCTGAGATGGGGCTCACTCCCGTATTTATTGGTTGGATAATTAAGGAAGGTAAAGGCTCAAATACTTAGGTCTGACTTAGATGGACAGACAGATGGATAGACAATTGATGGCCAGAAGCTTCAATGAGTGTGCCAGTCCCTAGCCCAGAGAGTCTGGGGGGAAGGGCAAGTAAGGAACTCAAGGTCTGGGGGGCTGCTGTCCTAGCTACAGATTTTGCTGGACTAACAGAGGCAGAAGGAAAATCTGAGGTTGGTGTTTCTAGATGCCCAAGCCTTGAGACCCGGGGACAGAGACAGGAGAGACAAGTAGTCTTGGAAATGTGGTGTGGGTCAAACACAGGTGAGGGGCACCACTGCTGCTGATGTGTGAGCAGGCCAGGGTTGCCCAGAGAGGACTCAGGGTGAGGTCATCTGCTCATCTAGATGGTTTGTGTCCAGGTGCCTCTGGCACAGGGTTCACAAGGGCCCCTGTGCAAACAGATACGTGTGCTGGGAGAGCCATGCTTTGCAGCTTTTTCTGAGATGGATCAGGCTAGGAATTGGAGAGAGAGGGTCAATAAAGTAAAGGCAGATTTACTTTTTAGAGAACACAGCACACTGGTGTGGGCAGATGAACATACATTGATGTTGCCAGACAAAAAGAAAGGCTGCACCTGCATTAAAGGATCTACAAGGCCAAACGCAGTAACTTAGTGATTACGGAGAGTTAAAAAGGTTGCAGACCAAAATCAAACCATCTTTGGTCCCTCTGAAAGCCATTCATTACCCACCCCTGTGTTTGACCTAATAGCCTTGAGACTATCAAAGCTTTTAAAGTGTAGCCCTGACAGGCCACTGGCTTCCACCAATTCCAAAGCTAAGAATGCCATCAGATAGCATCTAAAACCTAGGTCAGCTTCCCTCTTTTGCCGTGACTCGTCTACCGGTATCACCACCAAGGCATTTGGTAAATGCCGTGTTTATGAGATCCTTTGTTCTGCAACCAATAGTGTGTGTGTCCACCCAGCACTGTCTGAACTATAAACACTTCCACATGAATATCTTTTGGGGCAACTTGTCCTGGGGCCAGAGTCATTCATATTTGGCTTAAGAATAAGCTCTTACTCCTTTAATGCAAGAGTTGTTCTGTGTCCAGCTGGGCTAACTAGAGCTTAAGGCTAGAAAGAAGTTTCCAGAAGCTCCCACCAAGTTGCAGTCTGATGGCCTACTCTGGCCTTGCAGGGCCTTGTGGGCCTTTCCCCACATCACTAACCTGCCAGGATTTTGGGATGGGTGGGCCCACACTGCATTCCAAACTACAGCGGAGCCACAGGGCTGTCACTCATGGCTGCCCTGCAGCCTCTGGACCTCAAAAGAGAGAGAGCACTGTGAGTTTTCAGGCACCACCTGAGGAGAGGCGAGTGTGGAGGTGGTTCTGTTACACATGAGCTCAGTCACACTGAACACAGGGTGTGAAGGAGGCTGCTCTGCTGTGTGAGCGGACCTGCTTTTGAATAAGGCCTAGCTGGTCGATAAGCTTTACACTTTCACATGGGCCTCGGTGGCCAGGCATGACATATTCTAGCAGAGAGGCAGAAATAAACAGATCTCTTGCATTCAAGGTCAGTCTGATTTACATAGGAAGTTCCAAGACAGCCAGGGCTACATGAGACTCTGTCTCAAAAAATCCAAACCAAACGGGGTCTCAGTTGTGAGGAACGAAAGGTGGCAGGCAGTTTGCCTTATAACATCCCTGTTATAGCAAGCCGGGCCTACATGGTCCTTGAGGCGACCTGTCTGTGAGGGGCTGCTGTGACCCACCTACTCTGCCTTGTCTAAAGGCTCAACTCGACCTGTTTCTGCCTCCTGATTTATGAAACCAAAATGTTAGAAATGAGGGTGTGTGTGGTGGGGAGACACTGGGGAGAGAACACCTTACAGGCAGAGGACAAGAAGGAAATGAATCTCTTTGGTGGAGAAGTCTATTCTTATATCCACTTTCAAGGTAGCAGCCGACAGGGAGGAGGAGGAGGAGGAGGAGGGTTGGGGGAGGAGGAGGAAGGGGAGGAGGAAGGCGGGCAGGGACAGACAGAGACAACAGAGAGTCTAAAGAAGTAGTACACAGCTGGCCAGAGCAGAATCAAACTGAAGGATCAGATCTTTCCAGCGAACACAAAGAAAGAGGCAGATTCCAAATTCAGAAGGAAGCCAGTGATGTGGGGGATGGTGGGGTACAGACCAGCCTGAGTCAGGTGCTCTTGCTACAGG
Organism: Uromys caudimaculatus; assembly: GCA_028551405.1. NCBI lineage: Eukaryota > Metazoa > Chordata > Mammalia > Rodentia > Muridae > Uromys > Uromys caudimaculatus. Next base: position 62,172,212 of record CM052706.1, read on the forward strand.
GTTCCTCCTAGTCCTTATAGAACTTGCAGTGTCAGTGGGTGACTACCTCTATCATGGGGCGGGGCTCTGAGGGTCATTGAGGCTCCATCTGTGGGGACTCTGCCGTTATGATCGGCAATCATTCCAAAGCTCCCCAGGGTCTGGAGGAGAGTAGGGTAGGAGGCAGGTGCCATGGGTGAGGGTGAGTGAATCAAGTGGTGGGAGCTTCAGCGAGGCAGAAACGATGCCTCCCCTGACCCTGAGACTAGGAGGGCACACAGACCCCTACAGCAAACCTGGAGAGTCCCAGGCTGTCTCCAAAGGAAGGACAGACACTGCTGGTGGCATGCTCTTAACTGGTCCACACAGGGCTCCTTGCTATAGCCTATGAAGAACTTCTCCATCTGGAACCAGGCACCAAAGGTTCAGACATTGTCCCTGAAAATGCCATCCCCAGGTATCACAGCCCCTCCCTTCCTACCAGAGGGTGGCTCAGGAGAGCACTAGTCTGAGAGGGAGTTCCTGCAATGGACACAGATCATTGGGTTCTGAGTCTGTTAAATCCCACTAACACCTACGTGACCTTGGGCTTGTCACTTAACTCCTGGAGCTGAGACCACCGCCTGTGTAAAGCAGGGTAAACACCCTCCAGGGCTTCAGGAAACTCAGTGAAATGACTCATAAAGGAGGCCTCGTAAAGGAGGCCGTACACTCAGCAAGTTTCTCGAAAATGGCGCCTATTGTGGTTAGCACATATTGACTAAAGGACAAACAGAAAGGAAATTGAAAAGGAGAACTGGGGTTGGAGCCACGCTGTGACACTTCTCTGTGTCTCAATTTTTCCATCTGGAAACTGGGGTGAATACATAAACCTTGTGCTCTGCAGAGCCGATGTGGGACAGCCTGCTTTGTGACTGAGAATTTCGGTGGGGGTTGGGTTTTCTCAAAAGACAGAAATGAGCTAGTGGACTTGTAGGGAGTCTATTCCTGTTGCACTGCCTCTGGAGAAAGCCTTTCAGGCTCTTCTGAAGCCTCAGTAGGGTCTGGACTCAAGAATGGACCCCTGTTGTGGCTGAGCTGTTTCCAGGGCTCAGAGTTAGCCAGGCTCCATACTTCATCATGTGTGCATGAGATTCTTTGTCCTTAAGGTTTGCAAGTCTCTCAGTATCAAGCTTCTATCCATAGAAGTTAATTTATACCATATCCTTTCTTTTTAAAAATCTTTTTAAAATATTTATTTATTTATTTATTATTTATTATATATAAGTACACTATAGCTGTCTTCAGACACACCAGAAGAGGGCACCAGATCTCATTACAGATGGCTGTGAGCCACCATGTAGTTGCTGGGATTCAAACTCATGACCTCTGGAAGAACATTCAGTGCTCTTAACCACTGAGCCATCTCTCCAGTCCATACCATATCCTTTCCACACAAGAAACCAGAGGTACAAAAAGTTGAAGGGCTCACAAGACCACCCATGAACATAGTAGATTCTTGGGTTCTAAGGTCAGAGTAAGAGAAAAAAGGTAGCACCCTCTAAGAAAGGGACCCATGTCAGAAGTAGGGCTTTGTTTTGCCCAGCCAAACACAGCCTATGAGTATTTGCATAGAGCCACACCCTGGGAAAATTTGGCTCTAAGTACCAACAGCTTCCTTCCCCTGGGTTCCAGGAAGCTGGGCTGGCTGAGGGTTCTTGTGTATTCATTATTTGACAGATCCACTGGTGAAGTGCATTTGTAATCCAAGCATTGGAGAACTGGAGATTGGTGAATCCCAGTAGTTTGCTAGCCAGCCAGCTTAGTCTAATCAGTAAGCTGTAAGGTCCCTATCTAAAACATACACTTTCTCACACACGCACATGCGCACACGCGCGCGCACACACACACACACACACACACACACACACACACACACACACACACACACACACACGTTTCAACTCAGTCTGTGTATACAAATTCCTTCCCTTAGAGCTGGGAATTATCTGGAGGCTGGGATGAAATTCCCACAGGTTGATGGAAGATCCCGCCTCACGCTCAGCTCCAGGCCTGAGCCACACTCAGTTCTTGGACTCCAAGGTCAGTTTCCACTCTTTTCTGAATCAAATCAGGAGTCACCACAGGGCCTTCTGACACAACACTCCTTTCATGCCTTGCTGAGCTATGGCGACTCCACCCAGGCCCCACCCCACTCCATCCCATTGCCATGCAGCTCCAGGAATGAGGTCTACTTTTGTGAGGACCCCTTGCTCTCCTCACCCCTGTGAACCACCCCTATATTTTCTCGCTTGAACTGTCTTCAGTTGACCTTCTGAGCCTTCCTATCCTCTATGGTCTGGAGACCCTGAGCTAGTCCAAGGACAGGTGTTGAAAAGCTACTTAGAAGGGAACGTGGTCCTAAAAGCAACAGCCAGAAAACCACATTTTCACAGACCCCACAGGTCAGGCAGGCAGCGGTCACAGTGACATTGATTCTCAGTGGAGCCTACCATGGTCCATGAAGGAGGGAGGCAGTGACCTGGGCTGCCTAGCTTCCCCCAGACCCTCCTTGAAGAGTGTTGAGAGTATGTGGAGCCTGGGAAGAAGGCTGGAAGTTAAGAGTCAGAGGTAGAACACCACCAAGGAGAACCAACCACCATGGGGGTCTCCCTAGTATCCCCAGGGTAGGGACGTAGCAGGAATTTGTCAGGAGTAGGGAAGCCAGACCAACACAAGGAAACCAAAGGAAGGCCCAGACCTGTTTCCTTATCTATTAAATGAGAACAAAACCACACTACTAAAGACCCAACCAGCTAAAACCATCTTGAAAAAGAACAAAGTTTGAAGATACCTTGTGATTCCAAATTTTATAGAGCTACAGTAATAAAAATCTGTGGTACTGGCTCAAAGGCAGACCCATAGAACAATGGAATAGAGTAAACAGCCCAGAAATAGGGGCTGGAGAGATTGGTCAGTGGCTAGGGTACTGGCTGTGCTAGAAGGCTGCTCTTGATGCTCTGCCTGGTAGCTCACAACCATTCCTAACTCCAGGTCTAGGGGATCCAATGGCTTCCTCTGGCCTCTGCTGGAAACAGGTGCACGAGTGATGCCCAGACGAACACATAGGCAGGGCATTCCTACACATTTAAAAAAATTACTTTAAGAGTCCAGGAATAAATCTTCACGTTTGTTTGTTTGTGGGTGGGTGTATGTCACATGTGTGTCCCCTCAGAGGACAGCAGAGGGTGTGAGGCTCCTTGGATCTGGAGTTAAGGATGATTATGAGCTGCCTGTCATGGATGCAGGTCCTCTGGAGGAGCAGGAAGTACCCTTAACACAGAGCACGTCTCCTTCCCTGGTCAATTGATTTTGCATGGGTGCCAAGACCATTCTGTTGGGAAATGACAATCCTCTTCACAAACACTGCAGGGAAAGCTAGATATGAACCTGTCAAAGGAATGAAAACAGGCCCTTACCTTACACCATGTGAAAAAAGACAATGCAAAATCTGTCATGGCACAAACGTAAGATCTAAAGCTATAAAGATCCAGAAAGAAAATCGAAGAGGAAATCGTCTGACGTTGAATTCGCCAGGGTCATCTTGAATGAGATATTATGACAAAACAAACTAACAAACAAAAAAACTTGGGCAGGCTAAATAAATGAATAAAATGAGTAAATGCTTGTGTGTCAAAGGGCAATATCAAGAGAGTAAAAGACAGCTTACAAAACAGAACACACGATTTGAAAAATCACATGCCTGCTAAAGACTGAGCGTCTAGACTACAAAGAGAACTTACCAAGAAGACGAATGACACAGTTCGAAGATGGGCAAAGGTACTGAGTAGGCGTGTCTCTGAAGAAGATATCCCAGTGGCCAACAGGCACAAGAGCAGCTGTACACCAGGTGTCATCGGGGAAATGCAAATCAAACCACAGTGTTATACAGCTTTATGCCAACTAGGATTGCCATGACTCAAAATGAAAAGAAGGAGAAAGAGGAGAAGAAAAAAGAAGTTAACAAGCCTAAGCTGCCGAGGGAGTATAAAATGGGCCAGTTGGCCTGAAACCCAGTTTGTCATAATGTTGCTGATAGCAGCTAGGGGTCTAGTTCAGGGCTTTGCCTAACATGGGCGAGGCCCTGAGTTTGATCCCAGCACAGTGATGAAAAGTTAAACAGGGCATTACCATGTGATGAAGAAACCACAGTTCTAGATCCTCCCTGAATGAGAAGCAGCGTTAATCATGACAGCCAAATGTCCATCGATGATGGACACACAGTCTAGGCTCACTCACTCTCTGAATTATAAAGAAATTGTCTTTTCTGTAAAATGGTCAAATAAGACAAAATTCTGTGGGAACATGCCTGGCACGGTGGGATGAAGCCCCATGGTGGGGGGGGGGGGGACGACAGGAGACACTCGGGAAGTGGCTATACATCTTCCCACACAGTCCGTTGACGGGCAGGCGGGAGCTGTGGGAAGCCTTTGCAGGCCCTGCCCGTGGGTGGGGGAGAGGGCTATTCTCGAGGCAGCTGTCTCTGTGGGTTCTCTAGCCTGGGGCACTGCAGTCGCCACTGGGTGCCGCAGACGGTCTAGTGGGGAGCGCAGCTGGGTTTCCCCCGCAGAGACTGTGTTTCAGCAACTTGGGGCACCGGGCTAGCTGCTTAGGCTTGGGTGAATGGGTACTGTCTGGGAGCGCTGGGAAGACCTCGGGGGAGAGATTAGACGAGGCTCCTTAATCGAGGGCCGGATCCCTTGCTTCCCATGGCGGGTCCAGATGAAGAGACAGTCCATAATTCTAAGACGTTTATTTCATCGTGTGAAGTAGCCTGGATGGAATTGTACCCCCACCCCTCTGGGAGAGGTGAGGCAGATATAGTAACTGGGAAGGGACATGGCTAAGCCTCTAAGTGTCTCATTAACCTGGGGAGGGCTTGGGGCTGTGTGGCCACGCCTCTACCTGAGGAGGGGCTGGGGGCTTTATCCTTTTTTACGTGACCAAATGTCACAGACCTATGGAGAGATATAGCCACGGGTTAGAAGCTGTATTCTAGGAGTTTAGGCAAACAGTTGCCATCCCTTGTAGGCTGAGGACGCCCACTGGGCCTTAGCTTGACCAGAGACACAGACTTCCAATCATGGCCCAATAAAATTCCATGAAAAAAAAATATTTTAAAAAGAAGCCACTTGGCATACTTTCAAATTCCTCCAGGCCAGCACTTCTTGAAATCAAAATAAGTACTCAAAGTTGCATTTTCTGCTAGGAAAAAAAAAGCACATTACCCTTATAGCTGTGTTGTCCTAAATCAGTGAGTCCTTTAAGAGTGTGAACCCCAGCTCAGACCTCAGAGCGAGGCACAGGGACCCTTTGTTTTAGGAATGAAAACCCAGCAGAACACACTGTGGGTGAGCCTGCCTGCTCGATTCCTGCAGAAGGAAAATTTTTCTGCTTTACTAAGATACTTTGGATCATGTGGTCATTTTCAGAGACCTCAGACCTATGATAGAACGTGCACAACTGTGCCATACAAGAAGAGAAAATTCCTGACGGATACTACAGTGTGAATGAGCCTTAAAGATGCTATGTCAGTCTATTGAACCAGAAGACAATAAATACGGTGAGGCTCTACTTGTAGGAATGTGGGTGCCTGGACTAGTCAAACTCACAGAGGCAGACAGGAGAGCTGGATGTGGTGCACACAGCTACACTGTGTCACTCTAGAGACAAATAACCGAGTTCGAGGGCAGCCTGGGCTATATAGAAACTCGTCAGCCAACAAACCTAACAAACACAACTGAAACCAACAAACAGAGCCAGAGGTGGTGACTGGAGCCAGGTGAGAGTCTTGCATATGCAAGGCCTTAGGTTCAATACCCAGGGGCTTCCCCACCCCACCCCAATGCTCACACAGGCAGACGGGGTGAGGAGAGAATGCCCTCTAAAGTCCAATAAGTCAAGGCTTAGCTGCCTGCCCGCAGCACTATGGCAGTGTGGCAGAGAAGGTAGGTCCTAAAGAAAGGAGGTTACATCATTAGGGACCTGCTTTCGAGGAAGGTACTGGGACCCAGCGCTCCCCCCGACCTCATCTCTTGCTATCTCTCTTTCTCTTCCACTTCCTTCTTCCCTCCTGCCTTCCTCGTTCCCTATACCCCTGCCCCACAATCCTCCCCTCCTTCCTGCTTGCCATAAGCTGAGCAGCTTTGCTCCAGTGGTGTCCTGCTTCACTACAGGCTAATGCAATGGGACCAAATAACCATTTAAAACCATGAAACCTTCCCTCTTCATAAGCTGGTTCCTCCGGTATTATGTCACAGCCCTGGAAAGCAAACCTTGAGCAGGAAAGGAGGGAATCACATCATTTAAGGGAAGTAGTTTCCGTTCAGACAATAAACAGTTCTAGAAACAGCGAGTGTGCTAAATACCACTGACTGACACACTTAACATGGGTAAAATACTAAATTTAATGCTGCATATTTTTACCACAAAAACCCAACAGACACACACCAAACTTTCAAACTCACCTGCTTCTCAGGTGAGCCAAGGAAGCCATGCAAATGATAAAGGCCGAGTGAGCTCCGTCAGGAGCAGGACTTCTTACCAGAGCTATGTTCTCCAGTGGCATTCTGGTATGACCACACGTTTGAGGCCAACTCCTTCCCCAGAAAATTTGACTTAATTGGTCTGCAGCCAGACACTGGGGTTTCTGAGAGCTCTGGTCCTGCTCCAGCTCTGACCCTATCTCTTCTGGTGCCTCAGTCTTTCCTTCTGGCCAAACAGGCCTCCTTGTGGTCCTTGAACGTGGCAAGGTGACACCTGCCACAAACCATTACTCTCTTCCACCCCAGTGCAGTTCCATTTCTCATTCCCGTTGCTATAGGAACGAGATGCCCTGGGTCCCATCTGGAGCCCCATCCTCACACGGAAGCAGCTACTTGATCTCACCTAATGGTGGCTGGCCTGCCTATATGCTCCATTACCCAAGGCCCAGGGTGCAAGGCCTCAGCGAACATCATCCTACCCCAGGGTTTCTCTGACCCTAGAGGCAGCCACGCCCCACCTGGGTCCAAGTTCTTAGTGCCTTTTTCCTCCGCCAGCCCTGTTTCCTCTGTGCGAAGCAGAACTAGGAACACCAGACTCTTAACAATATTGTACACTTGTTCCAAAAAGCTGAAAATAACAATTTTGGAAGTTTTCACAATGAAGAAATGATAGAGTTTAAAGAAGTAGATACAACATGTTATCAAACCATTTCATGTGCAGTTTATGTGTTCACATGCATGTGTGTGTATATGTGCGTGCGTGCGTGTGTGTGTGTGTATCTGTCTGTCTGTCTGTCTGGTATAAGTAGCCTTCAGGGGCCTCCCTGGCTTGTTCTTTACCTTGTTTGTTTATTTATTTATTTATTTATTTATTTATTTATTTATTTATTTATTTATTTACTTAGAGACAGGGTCTCTCACTGAGCTTGGAGCTTAAACCAATTCACTTAGGCTGGCTGACTAATGAGCTTCAGGGATCCGCCTGTTCACTTAGGCTGGCTGACCAGTGAGCTTCAGGGATCTGCCTGTCTGCAGCTTCCCGGCACAGTGGTTATAGATGCTGTCTGACTTTTCCATAGGTTCTGGGGATCCAAACTAGGGTCCTCATGATTGCACATCAGGTACCTGACCAATGGAGCATCTCCCCAACTCCATTGTTATGTATCAATTAATAATTTTTTTTTTTAATTTTTGAGATAGAATCTTGCTATATTGTCCAGGCTAGTCTTGAACTCACGATTCTCCTATCTCAGCCTCCTTAGCACTTGGATTATGGTTATGTGCCATGACCTCCCTTCATTCCCTATCCGACACTGTGCCTGACTGAAAATAATTTAAAAAGAATAGCAATGTCATGGGACCATTAGTATAATTGAGGGAGATGACATGGGTCATCTTGTGATTCCGGGTGGAATGTAATTTTGGACATAGTTAAAGAGGCATTCTAGAAAGATTTATGTTCAAGAGACATATATCCAGTTATAAAATTCCTTGAGACCCATGCTGGCCCAGCTCACTAGGAACCAGCCATGGTCCCTTACCACTGCCTGGAGCCTCCACTTCCTCCAAGCCAATTTGTAGGTGATGGTGACTCATGGCTCCAAAATAGATAAGCAAAGTAGGGCAGAAAGGGAAACCACTGCCTCTAAGCTCATCCAGAAAGTGAGGGTGAAACCAGGCAAGCCATCCAGAAAGCCAGTTCCCTTGGTAAACAACAGGGCCCATGAGGGAGTGGCCTTCACAGCCATCACTGAGGGTAGCCCTGGTGTAGGTAGCTCAGGCAAGGCAGTTTTCTGCTTCCCCACTTCCCCATTTCAGCAAGTTCCTTCCCTCAAATGCTTTGTGATGTCAGCCAGCTCTGGTGAGGTAGAGGGTAGTCTAGCTGTAGCCTGCAGCTACCACAGGAAAGGGTCAGAAAAGGCAGAAGGAAGTGTATATGCCACCCGGGTTTCCCTTCCTACAGACTTTGCACAACATTAAACTGTGCAGGGTCCCCTTTCCATGCCTCTTCTCTACCCTCTCCTAGCTCCCAGATTTCCCCACCCCACCCCACCCCAGGGGCTGCTCTAGCTCTACGCAGATGCCAGAAGAACCTGAGAATTGTTTGAGTTTCTGGAGCCTAAAGTGTAAAGTGGGCCATCAAGAATCTCTTTCACATTTTCTACAGAGGGTGGAACCTGCGGCCAGTGTGTCCTTGAGTGACAATAGGCAGGCAATACAAAACAGCCAAGCATAGCCACTGGGTGGTGAGGCAGGTGAATCTCTGCAAGTTAAAAAAAAAAAGGAAGGAAGGAAGGAAGGGAGGAAGGGAGGGAGGGAGGGAGGGAGGGAGGGAGGGAGGACAGAGGCATCACAGTCATAGCCACAAATCTCTGCAATCTCCTAACGCCAGCGGACAGCTGGCCATGCCAGTTGAATGGACTTAGCTGTGCCAAGATTTTGGCCTCTGGCTGCTCTCGTGTGGAGCCTGTGGGAGGGGTAGTGCCATCAAACCACAAACTTGGCCTAAAAATACCTTCTGGCCTTGAAAGCAGGAATTACTTGGTTTTGTTTTAAAGTGTTCTCCTTTAAAAATAAAATGACAAGACAGGAGTGGGTGGGTGGGGGTGTGTGTGTGGGGGAATACCCTCATAGAGGCAGGGGGAGGGGGAAGGGGACAGGGGGTTTCCAAAGTGGAGACCTGGAAAGGGGGAAACATTTGAAATGTAAATAAAGTATCAAAAAATTAAAATAAAAAAAATGATGCATGTAACCTATATTTACTTGCAAAGAGTAAATACACCCCTACTCCATTGGAGTAAGAAAAAGCAGAGAAAGTCCGCCTCTCCTGAACCCACAGAAACCAGTGCCAACCCAGGCGTGGTTGGGCAGGCCATCCCACGAAGATTATAATCCAACCAAGCTGTTCTTGGAATCCAAAAGCAGAGAGCATTGAACTGCTTGTGGAGCCAGATGCCGCAGGCTACAACTGGGGACACCTGTGGAGTGGCATCCTAACGTTAGCACGGAGAAGTGCTGCTGTGCTCTTCTGAGGGTGTCTTAAGCAGCTGAGATTAAGAAAAATCTTCATGGAATTTGAAACAAATGTCCTCTTTTTTTATTTTGATTTGTTTGATTTACTGAGTGTTAAGCCGACATGGTTCAGAGCTCAATGATAGACGTGTACATAAGATGAAATTCTCACAGCCACCTGGCCTTATCCCTCACCACTTTCTTTCCTCTTTCATTCATCTCCTGTGTAGCCTTCCAGAGACTCTTCTTGTGAAAATAAGCTTATGCTGGTGTCTGCAGATCCGCAGCTTCCCACACATCATGCAGACCTGTTCGGAGCGTCCCTCCCCAGCCCTCCCACATCACCGGGAGGGAGATGTGGAAGGTGGCTGGTGGCAGCCAAGGCTGCTGGAGGCACCCAGAGCCTCCTGGTTCATCTCCTGCATTCTCTACAAGCGCCCCTTGCTTCCTAGCCGCTGGCCCACATGGAGCCACCAGCCCCTTGACCCTAAGTAATGAACTCTTGCCCTGCTCCAAGTCCTTCTTCAAAGCTAAGTTGACTCTGGTTCAGCCCCACAGGCTCAGAGCCTTCCAAGTCACTTGGTCATCCATGCTTACACCAACACCAAGGAATGGAGCCCATCCACTTAAACCTTAAAGCAGAGGTTTCCTTCAGATGAAACTGAACCGTACAACTTAAAAATGGCTAAGATAGGGAAAGGAAGGGGATTCGTGGGGATCCAGAACATGGGGAAGCAGAGTTAAGATGGTAAATATATGGGGTCAGTTGAAGAATTTATCCATGCCCTGTTGGTAAAATCCCTGGGGAGAAATGCAGCCTTTTGGTACCATGGCTACCACCCAACAGCCAGCTGGTGGTAGTTTGTTGACAACCATTAGGCCCAGGTTTTGCTGTCAGCTCTACTATGTGTAGTTCAGCCTGGCTCCACCAGTCCCTGTAGTCCCTGGGCTGTGTGTAACAGCATTCAGCCTGCCATTGGCTCCTGCATGCTCAGATTAGCTGTAATGATTGCAACTTTTGCTTCAGGTCCTCTCAGTTTTGTCATTTGGAGACAGGTCTCACTGTGCAGTCGAAACTGGACTCAGACTGCTTATGTGGCCAGTAGTAGACACACTCACAGTCCTCCTGCCTCAGCCTCCCAAGACAATCACCATGAAGAAAATGTCAGGCTCTGAAATGAGTAAATTGTGATATCCTTGATTCATATTTGGCCAACTGTACGGCACAGTAGATTTGGAAATAATGCTTTGCAGTTCCTTTTACTGTGAATATTAGAACAACTTCCTGTTAAGTAATGCAACGTCTTGAGTTTTTGTCTCAGTGGTTTTATACATATGTCCAAGGGCAAATTCAGCTGAATATATCCAAGAAGCAAGTCTGCAATTGATGTATTTTATGATATGTGTATTTTGCCACAATTTAAAATAAAAATTTTAACAGTAGAAACCTAAAAAGAGAGAATACGCCGGGCAGTGGTGGCGCACGCCTTTAATCCCAGCACTTGGGAGGCAGAGGCAGGCGGATTTCTGAGTTCGAGGCCAGCCTGGTCTACAGAGGGAGTTCCAGGACAGCCAGGGCTACACAGAGAAACCCTGTCTCGAAAAAACCAGAGAGAGAGAGAGAGAGAGAGAGAGAGAGAGAGAGAGAGAGAGAACAAATATGTGTGTGTGTGTATGTAAACTAATCATATGTAGCAAAATATTATTATTTATGTTGTGCGATGTAAGGGAACTCTTCCCTAAGTTTTTCTCCATTTTCCCACTTTCCTTTTTTGGGTTTTATACTAATATTTTTTTTTTCTTAGAGAAGACATATCCATAGCTTTAACAGCCCAAGACAGACTTTCAACAACATGGCAAATGGCAAACTCTCTTGGCACTACAGTAGACAGGTTCTACAAGAGAGGACAAGTGGCTTTAGGACACGCTAGTGTGAGGCCCCCTTTAGGTTTCTTCTCTCAGCCTAAATGGGGAAACTCAGAGTCTCTGGACTGGGAAGAGGAAGAGACACCAGCAGCTAAGGGGACACATGAGGAAGGGGCAGGCCCAGCCTTGAAGAGTGAGATATGACCACGTACTAGAGGGAAAAGCTCAGCCATGTCCCTTAGCTCCCAAATACTTGGTGAAGGCTCATACCAGCATATGGGCCTCAACCTCTTCCAACACTTATTTTTTCTTTCAACTATCCCCAAAGAGATCTGATGGATCTCATGAAAATCTGACCCAGAAATAGATTTCCCTCTTAAAACAATACTCAAGAATTCCTTTGCAAAGGCCATTGGCTGTGCAAGCCCCAGCCAGCAGAGACCAGGGTGGGAAGGGAGTACTTGGCCAGGGTGTTCAAGAGCCTACCTTGCCTAGCCCAGCCATTTGGGACCCTCGAACTCTCCAACTGAACTGTGACATCTTTGAAGGCAAGATAGTCTTATTTGGCTAGATGTGGGAATAAAACTCAAGGGTCCATTTTAGATCATCTAGCACAGAATTCCACTAGAAAACCCAATAGGGGCTGGTAAGATGGTTCAGTGGGTAAGGCCTGCTGCCGAGCCTGGTGACCTGAGTTGGATCCCCAGGATCCCCATGGTGGAAGGAAGAGAAGTGACTCCCTGCAAGATGTCCTTTGACCTATGCTGACATGCCATGGTAAGCGTGTCCTGCAAATTAAAGTGTAATTTTCATACAGAGAGAGAGAGAGAGAGAGAGAGAGAGAGAGAGAGAGAGAGAGAGAGAGAAAGAGAGAGAACATAGAAAATGAAACCAAGGGGAAATGAGGTCAGGAAGACAAATGGACCATGGGACATTCGTGACCACTGGTGTCTGGGCTTTTTTATAACTTGTGACCAAGTGCTGAGCAGGTTCTCTAAGGTATAAAGCCCTTTCAGTGGGGGAAGCCTGCTAGTCTCAGCCTCAGATTGGTCTCACCTGACAGGTCCTACTCTTAGGTTTAGCCACAAATTACTGGCCAATCTACATTGCTCCTCATCATGTGTGTGTGTAACAGAAACAAACTCTCCCTTCCTTTCCACTGTGGCCAGGCACCCAAACTCACTCCCATGGCAGCCAGCCTCAGCAACACTCTGCACAGCCAGGATCAGGCCATCCATAGCGTATGGCTGTATGGGCTAAGGAGGGACAGGACTACAGCTATTCCCATGCTAAATGCCCCACTACTTCTGAGTCATTTTATCTGCTTTCGCTAGGAGAGAGGATTCAAGACAGGGCCTTGCTGTATATCTGTCTAGTCTACAGCTTCCTTTGTAGCCCAGGCTGTCCTAAACTTGCTATTCTCTTGCCTCCACCTCTCACAACTGGATTTAAGGTGTGTAGCATCATGCTCAGTCTATCCTATCTGTTTTCTATAATTTCTTTGTCTCTTTTGCTACCAGGTGAGAATGCTCTACTAGCTCAGGTCCACCAACACTTATCTATCACCAGCTATAACTGCAGACAGGCCCCTACGAATGGCTGTATCTACAGGACCCCATGGACACACTTGTTGCTAAAACTCCTTCCCTAGATGGAGACATAAATATCTACCCTCTCCTCCCATGGTTCCAATGACAAACTGGTGTATGAGTCCACTGAAGTCCATGGTGGGGAACCAGTGAGTTTACTTACTGAGCAATGAGTGAGGGTTATGGGAAGGAGCACGGATGACCTCAAGGCAGCCCATAGAAGGTCTGTACTCGACAGGGATGTTAATGTCCCCCAGAGCTTCACAGAAGAAACCTTTCACCTAGTCTTTCCCTGCGTATATGCTGTAGCCCTTTCCTAGAACCCGAGGCAAGGCCACGTGCAATTAGGGCAAAACTGCAGACACCTAGGAGGAAGGGCAGCTGGATACTCATCATTACTCTCTGCCCTTCCTTCCAAGAGAGAACCAATAGCAGCAAGCCCAGCGGAACTCATACTTAGATGGTGGCAGTTTGGCTGGGAGGTTAGTTCTCTATGCTACTTGTTCATATTGTGGGTCAATAAACTCTGTGGGGCCTGTTAAAATCATGGGGTAGGGCTGGGGAGACAGCTAGTAGGTAAAGCACTTTGCACGTGAGTATAAAGACTCAAGTCTGAATCCAAGAACCCACATAAAATCAGGTGCAGCTCATGTCTATAACCCCAGCATGCCTAAAGCAAGATTGGAGTGAGAGACAGGAGAATTCCTGGAAGCTCAAACGCCAGATAGATAGCCAAGTGCACACAGCAGCAAACAGGAGATAGCAAAACAGGTGAAAGGGAGTCTAACACCAGAGGTCACCCTCTGATCTACACACACCATGTTACACATGCATACGTCCATACACACACACACACACACACACACACACACACACACACACACACACACACACACAGAGCTCTGGTGATAACTCTTAGTAATGACATCTTTAATTCCCAGGACACCTTTCTTCTCTCCTTCTTATGAACTGATGTTAGAAATACAGCTGGTTTCCACCTGTGTTCAGGATAGACAGAGTTGCCAGAGAAACGATGTGTTCTGAGACTACATAAGTTTCATCCAGCTCAGAGGTTTCCTTCCATTGCTTAAAAACTAGATGTTGGGGCTAGAGAGACGGCTTAACAGTTAAGAACATTAGCTGCTCTTCCAGAGGACCTGGGTTGAACTCCTCCCGTAAGGTGGTGACTCACCACCGTCTGTACGTACAGGTCTAGAGGATATGACGCCCTCTTCTGGCCTCCACAGGCATTGCATGCACATGGTGCACAAACACACATGCAAGCAAAACACTCAAACACAAAATAAAAATGAATAAAATTTCTTCAAGAAAAAAAAAAAAAAAAAGACTGGACATCCTTTCCTTTCCTTTCTTTCTCCCTAACTACTCCCACAGCCTCTCCCTGTCATTTGAGCCAAGCTCTGACCATGCAGACCAGGCTTGCTTTATTTCAGCTGACTTTGGCGTTCTTCTCTCTGCCTGAGCTGAGATTGTGGGCATTTGCCACCACTCTAGGCCTAGGACTATTTTCAAAGAGTGCACTGCCAGGCTGCAGGATTCAAGTGTCGGCTTTCCTCCTTGTCTCTGCTCTGCCTTCCCTGGGAAGCTTTTCCTAACAGAGGCCTAGAGAGCCAGCTGTGATGAGAAGTCCCTGACACCTGCAGCAGCCCAGTGGCATAGCAAGTTCAGGGCATGGTGTGACACCACCCAGGAAGCAGCCCTGGGGGAGCTGGGTCCTGCTGCTGCTGCCACACTCTGATGTCTTATATGTCACCTTTCTGCCTGGCCCTGCCACTGGGCTGCTGCTTTTCTCAGCTTTGATCTGGGGAAGTTGAGCCCAGACACTGGGGATTGGGATAGACACTAGGGATAGAAAGGATCAGGGTCTCTGGCCTTCCTGGGCTGCAGGGCTCTAAGTCAGAGCAGCGATTGGATTTTGGCTGTCACCTCGAGCAATGAGCATCCTGGTGAACAAGATGGCCAAGGCAGCTGCCTTCATCTGCAGCTCCGGACTGGTCCCACACTCTTCTTTGTAAAAATGGGGAAACTGAGGCTCAGGCAGGCACAAGGTGCCCTCTCCAGGCAAGGCCCTCTGTCCTCTGTGAAGTCAGTTTCAAGAGAGGAAGGCCATCCATACACTAGCATGGAACCCAAGCAAAGCTGTCCAGAAAGGAAGGAAGGGTGGCTTACTAACCCTCATCCTCCCTGCTTTGGTGCTAGGACAGGGCCCATGTGAGGTTGAAACCCTGAGAGTGCCCCGTGGTGTTGGAGTGTTATCCTCAGGAGAAACACTTTCTCATCTTTAACCAAAAGGTCTCAACTTTTCTCCAAGAGCCACAAGGGACAGTCAGGGGTGGAGGAGTTGAGGGAAGCTGAAGGAAAAGTGGAAAAATCAGAGAACTGGGCAAGTACTGTGGCCTCTACTGCCCTAGCCCGCCTGGTTCCCTTATTTCATGGGCAAAAAGATTTGATTTACACCTGCGCTGAATTTGAAAAGGCAAGCAGGAAGCTGCCTAGCCCAGCTGCCTTCCTCAAGAACCTGAGATATGCAGAGATCAGAGGCTGAGTGAGGGAAAGAGTTAACACGGGCAAGACAGCAGGGCTTTACTGCATTGGATCGCCTTCAGTTGTCAAATATCTGTACGTATCTCCATTATACAGGTGTAGAAACTGAGGCCCAGAAAGAAACGGCAACTGATCCAGCCCTTACAAAGTTGGCCTGGTGCCAGGGCTCCTGGTTTCTCCCTTGTCACACTCCTCCCTTTGTATCCTCTTCAAATTCTCCATTAGGCTGTCCTGGTGAGCTCTGCTGCTGGGGCAGCATGTCCCAGAGGGAAATCAGCCTGTGAGTACAGAGGCTGGCCCTCGGCTGTCTGTGGGGGTGATGTCTGTGAGAGAAATTCATTATCTCACCCTCTTTTGCCTTTCATGCCAGTAGTGTAGCCCAGGCCATCTCCATGATAATTAAGAGCAAAGTCAAGGCACAATTTTTATGGGAAAACTGTACCCCTATGTCAGTCTTCCAGGCTGGACCTGTTCCGCAAGCTCACAGTTCCCAGTTGACTCCACTTACCCAGAAGGCATCTCGGAACTGCAGCTGGGCCATCATCCTCCGGTGTCTGTTGTGTCAAATGCTAGCACTCCTGCTTCAAGCAGGGCTGAATATGGGCCAGGAGCCAGGAGCACGTCCCAGTCCTAGCGCGGCTAACCCAGGCCCTCCCTCCCACTTCCAGCCGGCGCCGTCTGAAACGCTCAGAAGACAGCCACAAGCCAGAGGCAACTGCCGGAGGAGGAAAAAGGCTCAACCTGTTTTGTTTGGGGCTAGAATCAGCAGCGAAATGAGGAAGGAGCCCTGCCCAGTGATGGAAGGGTGGGCCACGATTTCCAGCCTAGGCTCTCGCCAGCCCCAGTGATGGAGGAGGACGCAGGCTGAGGCCCAGGGCAGGCAGCCCAGGTGGCAGGCAGAGGCTGGGAGAGAGGCAGGATGTGCACAGGTCAGGCTGGCAGGCAGGCAGGCAGGCAGGCAGGCAGCCTGAGGCCAGCACAGGAAGGTTTGTGCAACCTCCCCCAGGGCAGGCGCAGTGCTCTAACCCACAGGAAGTTGAGCTGCTGCCTTTCTCCTGCACCGCCCCGCCTGCCACCTGCCACCCTGCTGCCTGCTCACGTCCTGGCCCAGTTTGGCTTTAGAACCATCAAGTTTGGTATCCAGCGGCTGTTACTCACCCTCGAAGGCCCCAAGAGTTTAGGTTCTTGCTGTCTCACCCGGGTCAGGACATCCACCTTTCATTCCAGCCTTAGCAGTTCATGCCCTAGACTAGGTCCCACCCTCAAGTTGCTCACAGCATGGGGCAGACTCAGCTGTGGTCCAGGGTCTATGAGAGCGGAGAGGTGGAGTGAGCAGGTAATCAGCTAAGAGACCTCAGCCTCTTCATTTCATCTTCAGTTCATAACTGTGTTAGAGAGAGGGAGACAGGAGTCTGGAGACTTAGGTTCAGCTTTTGTTTAATTTGGACTCTGCCCTTCAGTAGTGGAAGGACCTTGACTGACCTAACTCAGAGCCTCAGCCTCCCATCTGCCACCTCCAGTCTTTGGGAAAGTTTTCCTGTATCAAGAATGCCTCTGGAATTTCTCTTTGTAGGGCAAGCAGGTCCTGGGGAACACTATCCAGAGGCAGGGTTTGCCCACTCAGCAGAGGCTTCTGGAAGTCCTGAGTGGAAAGAATGACTCAGGGATTGTCCACAAATCACCACCCTCACCAAGGCTTACCTTAGGACCATCTGGGTTGATCAGACAGCTGAGCTCCCAAGTGTGGGTTACATGTGCCAGGGTTTAGAGAGAGGCACACCCAGACTTCCCTAAACAACCCCCAAGAAGAAAGACAGCTAGCTTGGTGCTGGAAGCCCTTCTCTCTAGAATCCTAGGGCTTGAGCTAATGAGCATCTTTTACAAAGAGACTCATTTCTAATTTTTATTTGTGCATGTGTGTGTGTGTGTGTGTGTGTGTGTGTGTGTGTGTGTGTGTGTGTGCTAAGTGTGTGCAGATGCCTGTGGAGGCTAGAAGAGGGCATCAGATTCTCTGAAGCTGCCTGATGTAGGTGCTGGGAATCGAATTCTGATCCTTCAGAAGAATACCAATCACTCTTAACTACTGAGTCATATCTCCAGCCCCATTTGAGCAGCTTTAGCATTGAGACACCCAAGTTTTTCTCTTACTTGCAGGGTGCAGACAGCAAGTGGTGTAGTCATCTTGACCCCACAGGCCCTGTGCTGAGGCTACTTTGATTGTTACAGATTGGCTAGCTCAACATCTCCATCTGTAAAATGGATCGAGACCTTGAATTCAGAAGGCAGACCAGAGTCCTTTGTTACTAGGAGCCTTGTTTTAACTGGCAGGAAAAGTCCAAGTTGGACTCCCTGCTAACCTCTCCAGGTATCTCTTCTCTCCAGTCTGCTGAATCAGTCCAGCCTCTCTCTCTAGGGTCTATACCTCCAGATGCAGCCACACCAAAGAAAGGGAAAACCCAGGCTGTCTTCTCCAAAGTCCTGTTCCTCAGCCTCTTGGGAGATCTCCCCTGGTATCTCACTGGCTAAGAGTAGACCATACTTCAGCATCGTCACCATGACAGCAGACCTCTTGGGGCTGCCATAGATGCTGGAGGACGTTACAATGATCACGATTCCCTCTCAGCTTAGAGCCACAAAGAATGCGGGCGTCCATCTCCTGTCAGGCCCTGCTGGGACAGGTCTGCCAGGAGGAGAGGCAGATCTGGTTTCTACCCTAATGGAATTACAGACGAGTTACAGAAAGATCTGTCCTTATCGGGCAGAACCAGAAGACAGGGTTGAGATGAGAAGGCGGGGAATGGAGAGGGAGGGGGTTGAGGCCTGGATGGCACTACCGGAGAGGCTGAGGGAAGCTGTGGAGTGTAGAGGAGACAGGGAAGAAAGGACCGGACAGAGATGCGCAAGAAGCCTCAGAAGATGGAACTGTATGTTAGCAAGCTTCCCTCCCTCCCAGCCAGCGCCCACACCAAACCCAGTCCTTAGGGAGGGGAATCTGGGCCTGAAAAATCACAGCTCTTTAATCACCGTTTCTGCTGCCTCAGAACATAATTTGCCTTTATGTCTAGGCAGCTGTGCCCCAGGCCACACTATAAGGGAGAACCCCACCCAGGCCAGGCCAGACTATTTGACATAGTATTTTGAACATATATGTTTGAAGAATTCAAGAGGTCATAGGTCCAAGGACTGAAAATAAATTGCAAAATCAATTGTTACAGCCGTGGTTGCCACACACAGCCAGCCACCTGGCAGGATTTGGATCTTAAAGCCATTTTATCTATGCCTTTAAGTCATGTAAGCAACAGAAACATGGCCAGTGGTAGACATTTGGGGATTATTATACCTATGGTGTTTTTACTTACTATTTACAGTTGCACCCCCTTGGGCATGAATATTTGTAGAACAGGTGCCTAAATCTATCAAGTTCTGGGTTTTTCTGCCAGGTACCAGATTGGCCTGTGTTCTGCTGGGGACAGGAAGTTAAGCCAGGCATCTCTGTTTATCATGGTCAGACTCCTCAGCCTGTGACTGACAGGCAATCCCCAAGGGTGCTGCAAACAGGCCAGGATGTACTAGGTACATGGAACAGAAGTCTATCTACCGAATATGTCATTTGTTGTTAGTCTGAGCCAGGGACAGCTGCCATGCCCCATCCTAAGATGCTATGGGGTTTGGTCTTAACCCTGACTTCTCCAGAAACCTGCAGCTGGATTCCTGCTGCAGGCAGAAGAGCCCTAGGCAGGAGTAGGGAGAGAGAGGCAGAGGAGCAGCCCAAGGAAAGCAGTGAGAGACTACCACATGAAGTATGTGTCACTGTCATACAAGATTGCTCTTGAATCACACAAAGATCAGCAAGATGGTTCAGCTGATAAAGATGTGTGCTAGCAAGCCAGATAACCTGAGTTCAACCCCCAGGACTTGAGAATCTTCTATCATAAACCATCCTCTGACTTCCACATATGTTCCATGGCATGTGCCCACACTCTCATATAACACACACACACACACACACACACACACACCTATACATGATGAATTAATTAATCTAAAAACATATATACAAAGATATATTCAAGATAGGGTTTCTCTCTATATTAACCTTGGCTTTTCTGGAACTCAATTTGTAGACCAGGCTAGCCTTGAACTCACAGAGATCTACCTGCCTCTGCCTCCCAAATGTGGGATTAAAGGTATGTGTCACCATGCCCAACAATAATATCATGTTATTTGGAATTTCAAGGCAGCAATATCGGAGCTCAGAGCCTGGACAAGCCCATCTCTGAGCACCAGAGCTCCGTGCAGCTGTGTCTGTGCATTTGTGAAGCTATCCCTGCTCACTGCCGATGGTTCTCCATGTAGCAGAGCGATGCCTTCAGACTCAGATCTAGCCACCTTCTGGCTATTACTTTTCTGTGTGATAGATGTTGTTCTCAGGTCACTGGCCATTGTCATGACACAGCCTACAGACCCTGCATGGCCAAACCCACAACTCTTCAACACTTGTCTCCCACTGGATTTCAATTTTGTCATCTTGCCTCACTCTCTTGTCAACTGACATTGACTTACATCAGTGTGAAAGGACTCAGAGGCTGGAGGAGGGGATAGTGCCGTGGAGGCAGCCCTCACTGGTGAAGCTGATGCCAGGCTAGAGGGAAAGTCCGAGGCAAGAGCTTGGAACCTTGAAGAGGGGAGGGGATTGGAGAGAAGGAGGCCCTGCCCTAATTTAATTTGGTAATGGCATTCATTTCATCCCTTTTGGTGTTTATGCTACTGCTTTGATAATGCACCTCTTGGAGGGAGGCAGGGGAGCCTCTGTCCTGGTGGAGCATCCCTCAAATGCAAGTAGGCTGTGGCCACCAGAGCTTTCCTGATAGGCTGTTTGATCCTCAGATGGGTGTGCTGCCTTTGGCTGCTCTAGGATATTCCAGTATCTGACCAAAGTGGTCTGCTGTTCCCAGGGGAGGTGTCTATGGTATCCTAGGTGGCCCAAGGCCCATGTTCTGTATTCTGGGGCACCCTCTGCCCTGCTCCAGCATGAAAGAAGAACCACTCCGGTATACCTGGTGAAATAAATGGAGCCTTCCTGTCTGGGGACATAAACAATAGAAATGATGCTTATTGTCAGACAGCAGAATGCATAAGGACAGAGCAGCTGTGTTGAGGAGTAATTCAGAAGCCTGCAGACCGAGAGCAGGGACCTGATTAATGAGACCAGGTGAGACAGAAGTTCAGCACTAACAGGATGGCCCACTGAGCTCTCACGCATCAGGCCTGGAGCTCAGGATGTCACATACTCTGTGATGTCTCCTTCATCCTACTCCACAGAGAAGAAAACAGAGGCTTAGAAAGGTCAGTCAGCTTGTGGGAGTCACTTTGTCAAGTGTGGTCTTTCATTCTTATTGTGAGCTGGTGCTAAGGAGCCAGGGCCTAGGCAGGGGCAAAATAAGGAGTAAGGGTGGCCCAGCTGAGAGGCCAGTGAAGAAGCCAAAAGTCGTGCTGAGTGGGTGGGATCTTAGATGGAGCTGCTGCCCCAGGGTCTTCAGTGAGGCTGAGGATGTGACCCTTGGCCTTCAGACTGTGATAGCAGGACTGAGTTTCAGTTTGCCTTGGGATCACCAGTGCAAAAGTAAGGTTCACATCCCTTCTGAGTCTCCAGATGCCCTTCCTTGCAGCTTCAGAGAGTATGGCTGATTTCCAAGCACTGTCAGTCATTAGGGTTCATGAAAGCCACCAGAGGTGTAGCCCACTGGCAGCTGGCAAGGTAATGAGACTGAACCCTAGGCAGACAGGAGGGAGGAATGTGAATCCCAAGACTCTCCTGTCCCCAGTTCTCTAGTAGGAGGGTCAATTGAGGGTCTCAATGGTGAGACTTCAGGAGACCATGGCCCAGCCCAGACCTACTGATGTTAGGTTCCAGACATTTAGCCCCGGGCCAGAACTCCAGCCATTTTCTTTACATCTGTTCCGTTTCACAAATGAGGCCCAGCATTGAGACACATCAGCTGAGCTGAGCTGCTGGACAGGGAAGGAAAGGCTGACTGGCTGTCACCACCACCCTATCTAGTCTGTTCTTTCTTGGAAGAGCTGATACACTTGTTCAGCGTCCTCTCTTCAGTTGGTTCAATGTTAATTTGGATAGAAAATAGCCAGTTCACAGTAAGACAAAGCCCAGTTGTCTAATTGTCAGTGAAACCCAAGATTCAGAGGCAGGAGATCTTGACCTGTCTTGTCTGAGTCATAGGATCGATAAGCTAAGCATCAAATAGGGGCAAGTGACAGGAAGAGCACGTGCCCAGGATAGAATGGGCACCCCCAGGCATGCCCACGGCTGGGACTTGGAAGGGGAACCAGGCCTAAACTGAACCAAAGAACTCCAGCCTCACCTGTCTAAGACTCAGCTTTCATGTGTTTGGCAGAGTTTTCCCAAAACTTAGGCAAAAAGTGTATAATGTGCTCATATCGGTGTTTGATAACAGGAACATAGGCCCCTTCCCAGTAGGCAGCAGGCCTCAAGTACCTTAGACATGGTAATGTCAGGATCACCAACCCTATTCACGCAGGCTCTGGAAAAGCCTCATTCCTGTGACTTCCAAACAGCAGACTCCTGAAAGCAGCTACAAGCCAGAGCAGAAACAGCTTCCGTCAGGCCCAGAATAGGTCACCTTTCCAGAACGCTGGTCTCTGACCCCCCAGTTCCTTCCAAAGCCCACCCTCAAAGCACCCTTTTCAAGGTTCTTACAAGAAGGGTATTTTTTCACGTTCTCTTTGCAAATTTGTACCTTGGAACTATTTTCTTTTCTTTAATATCCGGGTTATTTGAATTTACATGTGTGTATGTGCTTGACTATCTGTGAGCCATGTGCATGCAGTGCCTGCAAAGGCCAGAGGAAGGCTTCAGATCAGGAGTTTGAATTTTAATTACATAAAATATAATTTTAAACCTAGAGAAAAAATATAAAAAGTCCTCTTCTGTCTACCCAAAATTATTGTGATGGTTTGTACATGCTTGGCCCAGGGAGTGGCACTATTAGAAGGTGTGGCCCTTTTGGAGTAGGTGTGTCACTGTGGGTGTGGGCTTTAAGACCCTCATCCTAGCTGCCTGGGAGCCAGTATTCTGCTAGCAGCCTTCAGATGAAGATGCAGAGCTCTCAGCTCCTCCTGCACCATGCCTGCCTGGATACTGCCATGTTCCCACCTTGATGATAATGGACTGAACCTCTGAACCTGTAAGCCAGCCCCAATTAAATGTTGTCCTTATAAGAGTTGCCTTGGTCATGGTGCCTGTTCACAGCAGAGTAACTAAGACAATTATTCAGTGTTTTTCTCCTATTGTTTTATCACTATTTCTTTTAATCTAGCATACTACTAGATTGTTATTTCTGATAAGTTAGATACAGTGCCTATTCACCATTTAATCCTTCAATTGTGTGTTTTTATAAAGATAAGAGAATTTTCTTATACAGCCACATTAAAAATCAGGAAATTTACCATCAAGCTGGGATTATAGCTCACTGTCAGAACAGTTGACTAGCATGTAAAGGTTCAATCCCTAGTACAGAAAAAAAAGGGAGAAAAATAAATAAATAAAAATTAGAGAGAGGGAGGGCGTGGGGAACAAAGGACGGAGGGAGGAACCGAGAGATCTCACATCCATCTGGGTAACAGTGTGTCTGAGCGGCGGCCGCAGCTCTCCCCTCAGCCTGATGCTATTTAAAGCTACCTTTTCTTCGGGTCTCCTTCAGTGTGTGTTGGCTCTCCCATGCTTCTTTGACATTCATGACTGTGATATTTTAGAAGGTCTCGGGTCACTTATTTTGTAAGCCGTCTCTCTCAGTTTTGACTTTTCCTTGTGATTGGGTTCTGCTGGTGGCTGTGGGGTGGCACACCACATCCAGGAAGCTGTGCTTCTCCGTGCGTAGGTCAGGAAGCACAGAGTGTCAACTCATCCCAGCTTGGGGGTGCTAACTTTGATCAACAGATAAAGGTGATGTCTATTAGTTTCCTTATCACAAAGTTCTACTCTATCCTTTGTGGTTAAAGAGTGTCTTGGAGGAAGAGTCTTTGAAGCTATGGGCGGTGGTGGCACGAGCCTTGCCTTTAATCCCAGCACTCGGGAGGCAGAGACAGGCAGATCTCTGTGAGTTCGAGGCCAGCCTGGTCTACAGAGTGAGTTCCAGGACAGCCAGGGCTACACAGAGAAACCCTGTCTCGAAAAAAAAAAAAAGAAAAGAAAAAAAAAAAGAAAAAAAAACCATAAATAGATAGATAGATAGATAGATAGATAGATAGATAGATAGATAGATAGATAGAAAGAAGGACCCTCTGGCCTTCAGGCCTCCAGTCCCTTGTCAGTTGTCAGTGCCGTTCCTTCCCTTGAGGTCTGGACCAAGCCTGGCATGACAGTCACATGACCTGTCCTTCCCCCATGTCAGTGAAAAGATGTAAGTGTATCACTATTAATAGTGAAATAGCAATAGGACTCAGGTCTCGCCAGAGTCTTCAAACCACAGACCCTACAGGCTTATCATGAGTTAGAGCTTAATAATTCTCTGCTTATCTTGTCAAACAAAACCTTGGCACTCTCCTCAAAGGAGTTTCTAAGACAAAAGGTGACAACCGGTGACTTAAGAGCAGAAATTCTGAACTTACCACTGAAAGGAGCCAAGGCTTGGTCCTCAGAGAAAGCTGACTTCACAGCTAGGGGCGGGGGTGTGGAGGGGTGAGGGATGTGGGAGTGGGGGTGGGGTAATTTACAAGCTATCTCAGAAACATCTTGGATCAGAAAGTAAGAATGGGAGCAAAGCAGAAAGAGCTGGACTACACCCTGTTGGGTTCATAATGGCCAAATCTGGAAAAACTATGCATCACAAATAACATTAAAACTCACTGTGTGGGGAATGGGGAGATGCCTCAGTCGGTAAAAGCTCCTGTCATGCAAGCACGGAACGGCGTTCAGATTCTCAGCCCACCCCCCAAAAGCTGGGTGTGGAAGGCCATGTCCGTACCCTGCACTGCACAGCAGGGAGTGCAGAGACATACGGACCCCCACACCCATTTGCCAGCTGGTCTAGTTCAGTTGGTGAGCTTCAAGTTCAGTGAGACCCTGTCTCAAAAAAGAAGGTAAAGAGTTATTGAGGAAGATGCTCGGTGTTGACCTCTGGACTCCATACACATGTACACACACACACACACACACACACACACACACACACACACACACAGAGGGGAACCCACTGAATGAAGGGGAAGTTCCTGAGTCCACACTGATACGGGGAAATGCCTTATCACAAGCGGAATGATGCAGGTGGAGAGTCAGCATCTTGTGCAGAAGAAGCTGTGGTGAACAATGAGACTGCATATTTGCTCCAAAGTCTTTTGTTTTGGTTTGGTTTTTGAAACAGAGTTTCTCTGTGTAGTCCTGGTTGTCATAGAACTTGATCTGTAGACCAGGTTGGCCTCAAACTCACGAGGTCTGCCTGCCTTTGCCTCCTCAGTGCTGGGATTAAAGGCCTGCACCACCACCACCCAGCTTGAGGGTCCTTACAAGGACTCAGCCCCTGTCTCTTTTTCAGGGCTGCCTGCCTACTCTCTGACTTCAAGACCTTACAGCCAAATCACACAGAAATAGTGGAAGAAGGAAAATTGTGTTTCTTTCCCTAACTAGAACTAAGTCATGGCATCACTGTGACCCAGCAGAGAGCACATTACCAGAAACATAGCTGAAGCAGGAGAAGGCAAGTGGTGAGACATGGCTGCCAGGCATTTCAAACCGTCAGACCAGAAACCAGGAACTGACCGGCACTGAGGTTCATGACTAGGTCTCCTTTGCTACAAAGGCAAGGTCCCTTCCCAGGCACCTTCTTCCTCTCACAGGCATCCTGTGCTTCCAACACCGTCCTCCTCTCACGGGTATCAAGTGCTCCCAACATTGTCGGTGTTGGTTTTACAGAACCTAGCCTACAACATCAGGACATCCAGTCATGAGGATGAGCAAGGACTGAAATCCAGATCCTACTCCTTAAGTCACGTGAGCGGAACTTGGACTGCTAACTCCGGTAACACTTTGTGGTCTTTGCTGATGTCCAGTGTGAGCAGCAGCCCCTGACTGGGAGGTCCTAGCCTGACTTGCTACCTCTGTGCTCCCCTGTTCCTTGCATTGCCAGTGGTCTCTCTCCTTAAGCAAGTCCCTTCCCTCTGAACGTATTGTTCTACTAAGTCCTTGGCATGGTTTCCTATTATTTGAAGAGCCCCAGGGCCGGTCTTGTCTTCTGTCTCCCAAAGAAACTATTTGGGTAGGTATTTACACTTCTCTGGAAAACAGCTGAGTCATTTAATTTCTTCAGGACATTGCCAGACCAGAGGGTGCCTAAAATGAGTAAGCACTAGGCTCTTCTGCAGATAGATGGGTGTACTAGTGTCCAGCCAGGGTGAGGGTCTTGTTCAGGACCACACAGTGAGTTAGTCATGGACCTAGGTGCTGGGCTGACTACCAGCCGACTCTCCAGCCAGCCTGTGCCGACAGCATCTACCTTCCCTCCTGATGCTGACAGAGGCAGCCTTCTCTTCTGGCTCTCGTCCGCAGCTCCCCAACCCCTCTTCCTTTATCTCCCCACTTTCCTTCTCCCTTTAGACAGCTTGACAATCACTCCTCCACTCTTCTGCACCTAGAACCATTTGTTGTCTTCTCTGCTTTTGGGATCTGATCTTGGCCATTTGCCCCATTATCTACAGAGCTTCTGGGATCTTCCAGTGTTGGGTCAGATAGGCTAAGGTTTCATCTTGAAGCATCGGCTTCCAGAGGACAGAATCTATGCTAGTGCCACCCCAGGAGCTGTCATCCTGCAACAGTATGCAATTATTATGCTCCTACTGTGTTCTAGCTAGAGTTGTGTGCTTTACAGTCATGGTCTTGGATCCTCACAAAAGTGGCCTGGGTGGAACCTGCCACAGGGGAAGGGTGAGTTTCAAAAGGGAGAACTGATGTGGCCATAGCTGGGATTAAAAAGTGAAGGGGCTGAGCCTGGTGCCCCCTTCTGATCAAAGCCTTCCACCCTTGCCTTGCTTCTGCAGACACCACACAGACTTAAGGACTCACAACGCCACAGCTATTGTAGGCACCCCAAAAGTCATCCCAGAAAGTCACCTAGAGCATCAAGTATTGCTGAATTATGGAGAAGGTTTTAAAGATATTATACTATGTCCAGGAGCCCTGTGACTAGCAATCTATATGAAGGAAGTAACAAGGAAGGTCAGAAACAATTAAGTACAAAAATATCCACCACATTTATCACAGACGAAAAAGCTGAAAATAACCTAAATGTCCAAACCCAATTAAATACGGCATCACTCTACTGAAAATACATCACAGCCAGCGACAAGATTTATAAAGTTTTATAATGACAGTGCAGACATTTATGACATCCCACCAAATAAAAACACTAGCTTATAAAGTGATATATGTGGACTGGTCTCAGCCATAAAAACAGTGTGTAATTGAAAATAAGAGGAAAATATCTTCAGTAGGTCTGCTTCCCTGGGGTCTCCCCAGCTCGGTGAGCATAGCCAACATTCAAAGCCATTTTTACCCTGATAGTGTCTTTTTGTGCTGCCTCCCTGGTCACTGGAACAACTGGTACTCAGTCCTCTCTGAGCAGTATCCAGACGTGACCCTGTGTGAATGCTCAATCCTTTTCTGTGGAATAAAAAAAAAAAAAAAATGAATGAAAGGGCCAGGGAATATGGCCCAGGACCTCAGTCACTAATTTTCTTGGAATCAGAGCCTCCTTCAAATCTTTTTAAAAGTTTTACCATCTGGCAGTTTGATTTTTTTTTTTTTTTTTAAGACAGGATCTCTCTACAGGGTCTCTCCAGGCTGTCCTAGAACTCACTGTGTGATTTTTAAGAGATTATTTATTTATTTTATGTATAACAGTACATTGTAGCTGTTTTCAGACACACCAGAAGAGGACATCAAATCCCATTACAGACGGTTATGAGCCACCATGTAGTTGCTGGGAATTGAACTTAGGACCTCTGGAAGAGCAGACAGTGCTCCTCTTAACCACTGAGCCATCTCTCCAGCCCCAGTGATCTTTTTTTTTTGTTGTTGTTGTTTTGTTTTGTTTTTTAAAGACAGAGTGCTCCCGTGTAATCCAGGCTAGTGCTAGAATCCACAATCCTCCTGTTTTAGCCTCCCAAGTTCTAAAAATACAGGCACTCATTACCTCTTGTGTTTATAGTGCCACGGATTGGACCCGTGGCTTTGTTCAAGCATGGCGATACCCTACCAGATGAGTTATATCCCCAGAATGTGCTTTACTGATAAGATTGTTTGAACTTACCACTTGTAGTTTTCTCGTGTTTTTTTTAACCTGTTCTCCTCACAACCTACCTACCTTCCTCTCCTAAAGCCTTTAGCAGCCTTGCCTCCCAAGCCACAACTGTTTCCTGCCTCGGAGCAGTCAGGCTGTCAGGGAGAGGCAGCACCATCACTTTCTGCAGGGACATGGTGATGGACTCAGCCATGGGCCCTCGGTGTACATCCCTTCCTCTGACCCTCACAGCAAAGAAGCATCAACTGGGATCTTCCACCAACAGTCGCACAAAGTAGGCTCTGGGCTTGGGATTTGCTCAAGCTCTTATATCCAGTTGAGTTTCAGAGCTAGGATTCAAACCTCTGTTTCCAAAATGCATGTTTGTCTTTGAGAAGGACAGCAGAAATGACACTGGACAAGTCTCTTCTCCTGGTCAGGTTTTGTCTCCTCTGGGAAATGAGGCTTCTGGTGCTCAGTGCATCCAGCTGTCACCTTCCTCAGAGAGTCCATGACAATAACAACATCCCAGTGTTGTTATTCATAGCCCCTGTCCCCACTGAAGGCAGCATGGAATCTTGGGGGTGGGGAGGAATAGAGGACTGTAAGGCACCCATGTGAGGCCACATCCAGTTATAACTCCTCATGGGTGGCCATGGGCTAGATAAAAGCTGCCGCCCCTCAATACTGGCAGAGAGCCTGGGGTTTTCTCATGAAGTCTTACATAGATACAAGTGTATGGGTAGCCAATGCGTATCTTCTCCCCATGTGCTGCCTTAACCACTGGCCTGGGATCTGAGGATTATAGGCTTTGATCAGCAATTATAACCAAGAAGATCTAAGAAATACAATGAATATGCCCTCCCCACCACAGCCCCAGGACACACTCTGCCCAAAGAAACCGCCATAATAACAGCCTTGACCAGCAGTCTCCCATCAACCCCAGGAAGGAAGTCTGGGGCCCTGGGGCTCACAGAGAGCATTTCTACAACTGCCCAGCAGTTAAGCGGCTCAGCTGGACTGCCTCCAGGCCTGTACTTAGTGCCTCCCCTCCAGACTGTGCTCACTTGACGTTGCACATTCGCTGACCCTGTTCCCAGAGGCAGGGCACTGTGGGGCTGTAGAGGGAGTAAGACACAGCCTTTGCTCTTGGAGAGTTTAAAGCTCAGTAGGGCAGAGGAGAAGAATGAGGTCTCAGACAGGGCTTAATAACAGAGGGTTAAAAAGCTGTCACTTAGGGAACTGGAGTGTCAGAGGGTGGCTGCAACATCTGCTATTGAATGAAAGGCTGGCTGACCAACTGAAAGAGGAAGCTGTTTAGGAACCAGGAGAGGACAGGAGTGATTCGAAGAGCCAGGCCTTGAGACAGGGGTCCAGAGGGCAAAGAAAATCCTCCTTCAAGCAGGGAGGTGGAGGCGCACGCCTTTAATCTCAGCTCTTGGGAGGCAGAGGCAGGCAGATCTCCAAGTTCAAGGCCAGCCTGATTTATGGAATGAGTTCCAGGACAGCCAGCGACACACAGAGAAACCCTGTCTCAAAGCAAAGCAAAGCAAAGCAAAACAATCCTCCCTCCCTCATCATCAATTGTTGAGTGATTGTGTCAACCTGTGGCTGAGGCCACCCTATTCCTCTGCTCTTAGAGAAAGCAGGCAAAAAGGAGATGGACCCTCGATGTCAGGCAGGGTGGTGTCAGGCAGGGTGTAGGAGTGTCTAACCTCTTCTTCTAGGCCACACTGGGAAAGGTCTGCATCAATAGAAGAGATTCCTGCGTCTCGGAGAAAGATGGACACTGAGCAAGGCTGGAACTGGCCAAACTGTAACACGAGAGGGGTTGTCTGTCCAGGATTACAGTCAGGCAGAGCCAGCATCCCGATGGGTTTTCCTCTGCTCTTATTGTGTGTTCTTCAGGTCTCTGTCTTCTGGGAGATGACCTTAGTTCAAGCGCTGGCCTTGAGTTGTTAGAAGAACAGCGACCCCTGGAGGTCAATAGGATGCAGCAGTGGAAATCAGCACAAGCACCTCGGAGGCTCTGAGGGCTCAAGAACCTGGGCTGGGAAGCAACAACTCTTTGTTTGGTGTAAAACATAGAGCTTCCTGTGGTGGCTTCTGCTCACTAGTGAAGCTGCTCCTGTTCAGACACTTAAATGGTAGGAACAGATGAGAAGACCACAGAGGTGCCATATGATGCCAGTATGCCCAGGTCCTCCTCTTCTGCCCACCCCCTTTCAGCCCTCAGCGCCCCAATCCTGACCTATGCACCCCAGAGGCAAGCTCAGCATTTGGTATCTTCAAGCAAATCCTCTGGAGAGCCCAGTGCTTTCAACTGGACTCCAGGGTGACTTCTTCCAGAGCAGAGGAACTGGTCCGACTGCCCAACAGCTCTGATCTTCCTACTCAAATCCCATTGAGTTCAGGCTAGAGGCACAGGAAGATGGGGAGGCCTCGTGGCTCTTCAAACGTCCCGAGCTATGACTTTTAGGCGCAGGGAAGAGGTTTGGGCGTCTGCTGTGCTAACACATTTCCAGACTAAAGCCTTTTTTATGAGCCTCATGACTCAGGTATCCTGTGCTGGGGAATGAGAAGCAACTGGAGTCCACCAGCCTGGGAATGAATGAGACATTGGAAGCAGAAGGGGAGAGACTAGACGAGATCGTGACACGCATCACTGCCGTACACTAAAAATACACGCATAGATCCAAGCTTATATTTGGCATTGTGTTATTATCTCTGGTGTTAATAAAATTGATATGTTGCTTCCTTGCACCTAATACTTTGTTCATTTATAACATATTTTTACCTGCAATCTGGACATGAACTTCATAGACCAACATATGTGTCTCACTATGGCATATACACAATAGATGATTGATTGATAGAATAGATAATAGATGATAGATAGATTATAGATAGATACATGATAGATATGATTCAAGAGTTTTAAAAAAGAATTTCTTTTACTGGGCTATCTCTGATACATGGTCATGGAGACTCAATGCCCCTCAGATGCCACCCACTGCTGGACATCTCTAATTACCAAGGTACTGCTCTTCCTCTGCCTTCGTCTCATTTCTGGTTCTCTTCCCGTGGGCTGTGGCTAACTGAAGGCAGAACCAGCTTCTTCCGTCCCTGTACCTCTTCTGTCTCCACATTACTATTCTGGGGCCCTGCCTCTGCTCCCTTGGTATTTAACACCCCATCACCTGCCCTAAAGAGATTCCCTTCCTCAGAAGTCAAAATGCTTTATGACCTTCACCTCAATTTGCTGTGCCACCCTTCAAAATGGTAGTTGCTTTTCTCTTTTAAAGGTGTTGGGCTTGCTGCAGCTCTGCCTCCCCCATTTGTGAGATCTCCCCCACTTTTAAAGGTGTGAAGTTTCAAAGAGGCCCCCGGAAAGTATGAGAGTTCTTCCCTGGGCCTCTGTAGCTTTCTCTCTGCCTGTCAGAGCTGTTATAGACAGGGCCACAGTAGCCTCACCAGGAGACTTTACTGGTAAAGCATTGGCTAAAAAAAAGCTAAAGACAGAACTCTATGCGGGGGCCATCAAAGGAACAACATTGGTTTTCTGACCTTCCATGGCAGTCACCCAGATTGCCCAAGACAGGAGGTGGGGGTGGGGTGAGGGTGTGTTCAAGAGGTCAGGGGCTGGCCCAAGAGTTCCCAGGCCTACCCCTTCCCTTGTGTTCCTAACACTAATGATTTTAGGACTGATTAAACTCTGAGAAGCACTGGATTAAAAGACTGAAGTCTCAAAGCAAAGCAAGATGTCAAAGAATAGAAGAGTTTTCAAGTACCCAGTAAAATAGTCTGCAGCTGAAGTTGCATGCCCTGCAACTGCCTGAGCCTTCTTAGGCCCACAAGTGCCCACTACCCTGCTGACAGCATCCCTCAAAGGTAGTCTCCAGTACCATTTTATTTTAAAGAGCAAAGGAAACCTTTCCTTTGGATCTTATTTTGGCCACTAAAGAAAAGGATAGGAAAGCAGCTGTTTCTTTCAGAAGTGGCAGTAATCAGAGACTAAAACAATATACATTTACATATACATACATGTGCCAGATCGTGAATTAACAATATCACCACCACCACCACCACCACTACCACCATCACCACCACCACCACCACCACCATCATCAATAAGGCTGGGCATGATGGTACACACCTTCACATAGAGGCAGGTAGATCTCTGGGAATCTAAGGCCATCCTGGTCTACATAGTAAGGCTTTTTCAAAACAACAACAACAACAACAACAACAACAACAACAACAACAACAACAATGAAACTCCCCAAAATAATAAAAATAAAATATCTATATGTGCTTCGAAGATCTCCCGACCTTAGTACTTAAAAATGTAAAATTACATCTCTCTTTCTCTTTCATTTCAGTGCTCGAGATTGAACCTAGACCCCTACATGCTAGGCAAATGTTCTGCTATTGACCCCTCTCTGGCCCTGCAAGATTCTAAGAAACACGACTCCCTGGAACTGCGGGATTTGGATTACTTTAAAATGACTATAGCCACTACTTGTTGTGACAACCCCGAAGCAGGCTAGTGAGAAGGAAAAACCAGTTGGGAACCAGAGGAGGGAGCTGGGCTGTTCTCAGGGCAAAGGGGTGTTAGAATCTGTAAGGCTTTAAAACAGTTAACACCCCCTAAGTATCAAAGACTAACAAGTAACTGTGAAATTTCCTGGACCCAGGGGAAAGGCAATTTAGCATAAAGAGCTGGGGCTGTCAATTGGTGGCCAGTGTGTGTAGAAAAGGCGGCTTCACTCCTGGCATCTTAGCTCCTGGCTGAGTTCATTTCACCTTGCAGCCTATCAAAGGCTTGCCCTTTGGTTGTAGAAAGTGGTTTTGCTGAATCTGGAAATGCCAGTGTCTTCAAACCATCACCAGCTCCTACCTGAACAGAAGGGCTTTAATGAGAACTGCATGTTCATGTTATTAAACTTTAAGAGACAGCTGTAGGGCCTACTGAGGTCTGGCGATGGGTGAGGTCAGCGGGTTCCAGAGATTGCCTTCATGTTATGTTTTGGCCATCCAAGCTTCATCTTTTTTTATTAGCCAGCAAGGTAATTTCTAGTCTAAATATTCTCTCATGAAGGCCGGCTTACAGTTCAGAGGTTTAGTCCATTATCATCTTGGCGGGAAGCATGGCAGACATGGTGCTGGAGACAGAGGTAAGAGTTCCCTACATCTGGTTCCAAAGGCAAACAGAAGACTGAATCTTTCAGGCAGCTAAGAAGAGGGTCTCAAAGTCCAACACCACAGTGACACACTTCCTCTAACGGGCCACACCTACTCCAACAAGGACACACCTCTTAGTAGTGCCACTCCCTGGGCCAAGCATATTCAAACCACCACAGGAGGAAAAGGCTTACTTTAGCTTACAGCCCTCAGGTCACATGCTATCACTGTGGGAATTCAGGGCAGTAACTTGAGGCAGGAACTAATGCAGAGGCCATGGAAGAGTGCTGCTTACTGGCTTGCTTCATAAGGCTTGCTCAGCCTGCTTTCTTACAGTATCCAGGACCACCAGCCCAAAGGTAGCCAGAAGGAGACTGTCTTCTGCAGGCAGCCAGGAGGAGACTGGAATTCCACAGTGGGTGGAGCTAAAGCCTAGGAGACCTTGAAGTCCACCCTCACCGTGGCATAACCCTTCCAACAAGGCCATACCTCCAAATAGTGCCATTCCCTGTGGGCCAAGCATTCACACACAAGTCTATGGGGGCCAAATCTATTCAAACCACCACACCAAATATTTTGTGATCTTTCCCTGTGGAGAAATGTCTACTCACCTCAGACAGGTCACCAATGCCAGATCAAAGTACAATTCTACCCAAGTCTAGTTTGGTGAACTAAGGAGTTTATTGAGCTTCCTTACAGAGCAGGGGTTCCCTAGAGTAACCGAGCTTACAGAATGAGCCTCTCTATACATGTATGTAGACAGAGGGGGTTTATTGGAATGACTTATAGGCTGCAACCCTCCGGCCCTCCCTCCCTCCCTCCATCCCTCCCTCCCTCCCTCCCTCTCTTCTTTTCTTCCTTCCTTCCTTCCAAATTGTTTTGGGGACATTTATTATGCTTCAGTTATGGATGCTTGAGAGCCACACCCTCCTGGATATTCATCTTACATCCCAGTGAAGGAAAATGGACAGCAAGACATATAATGGAAATCTGGGAGACCAAATCAGGAACAGTATACTGTGAGGGTTAAGGGTTCTGTTTGCAGTTAAGACCGTTGAGATAAGTTCCCGGTTGTCTTGTGTTAAGTCCATGCAAGTTCAGGTTTCTATTTGTAATTAAGAAGAAGTTCCCGTTTCTGATAAAAACTGCTTGCAACCCCATTGACACGATGTATATTGGTACCCATGATCCTATTTTATTGTATCTTTCTAACAATGTATAACAGATCTCTCACCCCTGTGAATACCTTATCTCTCCTACAAAAGGGACTTCAAGAGGCCAGCAGAGGCTGCTCTTTCAAATCCCAACTTAAGGTAAGACAGCCAGCTGGCCAGTCTCAGGTGCCTCCCAACATACAGCTTGCTTTAATTGGACAACCATGGATTTGATCTTTTCTTCTCTTGATTCTCAGGTTGAACAGTACGAAGCATAACTGTAGGGGGCTGGGACTCCATACGTAGTGAGTGATGGGGTTAATGAGTTACTGTGTCCACCCCAGGTGTAGATTAAATGAGTGTCTATGTTGAGAGCAGTGCCTGGCTGATGTAGTAGCTGTTATTGTTAGTATTGAACTGTCTCCTAGGACCACAGTAGCAGATACTGAGTGGGAAGGAAGGAATGTCGCATGTCCTATTTAGGGTCCTATTGCTGCGATGAAACATCATAGCAAAAAGTAAGTTGTGGAGGGGAAGGGTTTCTCTGGCTTAAATTCCACATTAGGCCATCGCCGAAGGGAGTTAGTTTAGGAACTCAAACAGGAGCAGGAGACAGGAGCTGAAGCAGAGGCATGTGTGTGTCAGCTTGACACAAGCTAGAGTCATCAGGGAGGAAGGAGCCTCAGTTGAGGAAATGCCTCCATGAGATCCAGCTATAAGGCATTTTCTCAACTAGTGGTCAATAGGAGAGGGCCCAGGCCATTGTGGATGGTGCCACGCCTGGGCTGGTGGTCCTGGGTTCTATTAGAAAGCAGGCTGAACACAGGAGACTCTAGTATTAATTATTTAAATAAATCCCAGCGGTGTGTTCCCTTAACCATCTCAGTGTTCCGAATCCCAAATGACACACACACAGCCTTTATTTTCTGATGTGCCTAAAACTGCTCTCAGTGGCTGAGCTACTTCCTAACCCCTGATAATCCCGAGTTTACTGCATCCTGTATTTTACCTTGGCTGTTCTGGACCCAGTTGGGCAGTCATCTTGGGTTGAACTCTCCAGGCTCCTACTTGGCGGCTATGCCTCCCTGGTAGGCACCTTCTCAGGTGTGGCATCTCTCCTTCCTCTCAATTCCTAGCCCCACAATCCTAAAAGCCCTGCCTCTGTCTGCCCTGCCCAGCCATTGGCTGCCACTAACTTTATTCACCAATCAGAACCAACTGGGGGCAGGTTCCCAGAAGCTACAAACCTGCAGACATGCTCCAGCAAACAGTTTTTCAGGGAATGTTATTAGTATTCGTAATACAAGCTGCTACAACAGGAGATCTTTACTTGAAAGAAAAGAAAAGAGTTTCCCTATGGATCTCTGGGAAAGTGAGTCCTTGGCAGTTGGAACAGTTAGTGCAAAGAAATGTCCTGTTGTATTTGAAGGAACTACATAATGGAGTTCTGTGCGGAGGGAAGGAAGGAGGAAATCAGTTAGAGGTAGTCTTGCATGTAATGCAAGGACTTTGGTTTTATGTCAAGTCAAATGAAGAGGGTGCCCTGCAGAGAAGAGTGGGTGGAGGCATCTGCCTGATTGCAGTCACGATGTGCTCCAGGTAGTAGCTATGGGCAGTTAACAGTGGCTGGAGTGAAAATGGAGAGGGAGAGGGAGTTAAGGTTTCTGTTATTTCAACAAATATCTGAGGCAAATCCATTTAAAAAGAAGAACCATCTATTTTGGCTTACAGTTTTGAAAGCTTCAGTCCATGATCCATTGATCCAGTTGCTTAGGGTCTCGTGGCATAGTACATCATGGCAGAAACATGTGGTAGAGGAGACTTCTCACATCATGATGCCTGGAATGAGAACATGCTCTTCAAAGAGAAGCCTTTACAGGACTAGATAATATCCACTAGGCCCTACCTCCAAAAGGTCCCGGCAGCTTGCATTAGCGCCATGGGCTGCGGAACCTATCCTTCAGTAGAGGTCATTTCTGGAACACACATCTAAACCATAGTACAAGGACTTCGAATGCTTGGCTAACTGAGACTGCCTCAGTGACTCTCCCTTAGTCCTTTACAGGAGTGTCTTAGTTAGGGTGTCACTGCTGTGAGCAGACACCACGACCACGGCAACTCTTATAGGGACAACATTTAATTGGGGCTGGCTTACAGGTTGAGAGATTCAGTCCAGTATCATGAAGGCGGGAAGCATGGCAGCATCCAGACAGGCATGGTGCAGGAGGAGCTGAGAGGTCTATATCTTCATCTGCAGGCCTCTAAGGGCAGACTGACTTCCAGGCAGCTAGGACTAGGGTATTAAAGCCCATGCCCACAGTGACACAACTACTCCAACAGGCCATACCTCCTAATCGTGCCACCCCCTGGCCCAAGCACATACAAACCATCACAAGGAGTAAGGCAGGGCTTCCTCCGATGTCCTAGGCAGGGTGCTGCTTACACAGCACCAGGGCACTCAGTTCATAGCTTAGACCATGGGCTGCGCCAACGTTTCACTCTGAAGAATTCAATAAAGGAAGGGCAGGAGACAAAGGAGGAAAACAGGGAGGGAGGGAGGAAAGGAAGAAGGGAGAGAGGGAAAGGGCTTTTTGGACTGTCATATACTCTCTAAAATCACCCCCCCACACACATACATTAAAAAATTGAAACAATTCATTTATGTTCATTTAATGCTAGCATTATACATTTAAAAAGCTACATTTTACAACTCTCCAGGCCATTTCCCCCCCCAAAGTTAAATAGTTAAGTCCATTATCATCACTTTTAAGACATTTCAAATGAACAGTGTTTCTTCTTGTCTGTTTAAATCATATTCTGCACTGAGAGTGGTTATGTAATTTAGGAATGAAAACAATGTTACACCATCCTTTTAGTCTGTCCTCTGGGAGGGCTGGGGCATGGAGAAGAGTGCCCAGGAAAGTCACTGGGGGGGGGGGGGTGTACAGTGAGTAGTTACAACCATAAAGCACTTTAATTAACTTTTTTCTTAATTAACTGGGAAATAGAATTTTTTTTCAATAAATGTATCAAGTACAAAACCTAGTCCTATTGCAGCCAATTGCGGATGGCAGCCGATGAAGACAGAATGTCAGAGATGGAAGGAATTTAAAGATCCACTAGTTAAGATTCCTTCTGCAGCCCTCTGCTAAGAAAACAGACTCAGGAGAGGGAGGGCAGGAAGGGGGCGGGGTGGGGTGAGTAGGATGGAAGGGAAGAGGGGTTGACAGAACCTTAGTGCTTTCCCCAGGCAGCCCAGGAGCTTCCTCTGAGAGAAGATGTGGAAAACAAAAATCACTGGCTTTCCAAACCAATAGAGTAACTCACAGCAACTCAGAGGCCAGAGGCCTAAATACTGCACAGGGCCGGGATATCCAGTGACCAGCACCCAAGCCTAGCAGGATCAAGGTCCTGGGTTGAGTCCTCAACACAAAAACATAAGAGTGTGATTTTGCCCAATTTGAACATCTGGTTACTTTTTCGTCTGATACACAGCGGAAGACCACTGACATCCACTGAGAGGCCAGGGATGCGGCTAAGCGTTCTAACCATGCACAAGATAGTGCTTTCTGCACGATCCCAGCAAACATTTATTCAGCTCAAAGGGTCTACCGCGACAGGGCTAAGAAATCCTTAGCCAGGCTTTCCCATCCTGGCTGCGTGTTGGGTCCAGCTGGGCTGGGCTGGCCTGGACCAGCTGACTCACAATCTCTAGGGATGGTGATGGCTGATTGGTGGTTTGAAAACAATTCTATTGATTTCATGGGTTCCATCTTTGAGACTCACTCCTTAACCCCACAAACTGCAAAGAAGCCAGCAAATGAGTGGACACAAGATTTAGCTTCATCCACACATCTGAGAGAAACTGAAAATCAGAACACATAGAAGTGAATACAGTCCCCACCTCAGGGAGCTTGCAGTCTGGGAGAACCACTCAACCCGGTGGTTCCACCTGGGGATTTGTTGTAAGAACAGAGCAAAGGGTTTAAGTGATATAGCAAAGAGGATGATGGGAGACAGCAATAGACAGCAAGGGCTCCTGGAGCCTACCACAGCTAAGCTTGCTCATGACTTTCCCTTGTTTCACATGGTGTGTGTGTGTGTGTGTGTGTGTGTGTGTGTTGCTTACGTGTACATGTGAGTGCAGGTATGCCTATATTGAGGCTGAAGGCTGATCACTGTTCTCATTTTTTAAGAGTTCTCTCATTCAACCTGGTGCTTGCTGTTCCATCTAGACTCACTGCCCAGGAGGTCCCCAGGATCCACCTTCTGTCCCCAGTGTGGCGGTGGCTTATATCCACCACACCCAGTGTTTACACAGGCGCTGAAGACCTGAACTCAAGTCTCTGTGCGTGGACAGCAAGCACTTTCCCTGTTAAGCTATCTCCCAAGGTTTCCACTTTGCATTTTCTAAAATGTCACTTTCCCTCCTTTCAACCCAGGACCACCCTCTGTAGCCCGGTCTGGAACTTTCTATAATCGTCTTGGCAAGAGTGAAGACATTCTGAAGAGACACTGTGCCCTTTCTTCTGTTGAGATAATAGGCCCCAAGTAATGGGAATTTTCCTAGGAATCAATCTCATGCTGAGAAAAGAAAAAGCCTGAACCCCGGTGCCAGCCAGAGAAACTTGTCTCGGGGAAAGATCCCACATAGTTCTGACAAACTTCAGCCTACCTTGAAGGAGAGACTAGAGTAGAAATGATAGGGTCAGTGGTCCACACCTTGACCAGGGATGCTTATTTATATACCCTTCTTGCTTCTGCGTAACCACAAACCTCCTTGCAGATGCTCAAGGGGGATTTGGGAGTCCCTGAACCTCTCTGCTCCTCTTCCCGATTGGCCACATCGAGTAAGTCTTATTTTTCCCCCCTTTTTACTATCACTTGTTTAACTGGCCTAATGAGGATGGGTGGCTGAGCCCTGCCTCTCTGTATGGTATAGCATTTATTACCCAGAAGTCTGTGGGGACCTGTCCCAACATTGTGATGCTCCAACTGTAATAAGGAGAAACAAAGGAAGAACTGGAGGATCATTCTTTTCAATATAACTTACAAGGCTGTACCAAGGTAGCATTGCCATCTGTGACTTGGTTTTCTGAAGAACACTGGGAAAGGCCGAATAAAATACCAGTTTCTTTTGATTTACAAAGCAGACAAATTCTGGAAACATGGCATATATCAGAGCTATATAAAAGTAATTCATTTAGGGCTGGAGAGATGGCTCAGCAGTTAAGAACACTGACTGCTCTTCCAGAGGTCCCGAGTTTAATTACAAGGTGACTCACAACCATCTGTAATGGGATCTGATGCCCTCTTCTGGTGTGTCTGAAGACAGCTACAGTGTACTCATATATATAAAATAAATAAATCTTAAAAAAAAAAGCATTCATTTAAAGTAGGCTTGGCTGTTCATAAGCAGGTCTTTCACCTATATGAATGTCCATCCACTAGGAGTGCTGGGACATCAGACAGGTCAAAGAATAATTACTTTCTGTGCAAGGCTGTCCATAAAGTAGTGACTGGGATTCTTCACCCCACTCTTTAAATGCGGATACATTCAGAGATTGATCACTACATATTTTATTTTCATCAACCCCAACAGAAAAGCAAGTTCATTAGCCAGCCCTCTTCACACCTTTTCTATCCCTTGACAAACACCAATCTACTTTCCGTTTCTACACATTTCGCATACATGGAATCAGAGACAAAGACATTAGAATAGGCCCAGGCTAGCAGACTTCAGTGGCTAAAAGAAAGACACCCAAGCATTCACCCTGGCCACGCTGGCCTGGGGAGGCTGGAAGAAAGACACCCAGGCACCTCTACCATGATCGAATATGTGCTGGAGAGATGGGAAGGACGGGGTGGAGAGACGGGAGAGAGATTGAAGCTGAGGGGTTTCATACAACTAGAGACTTGGTGGCAGTGAGGAACAGTTTCCTTTATGCTAAGGAGAAAGTACAGATACTGGTAAACCCTAACGATCACCAAAAGTTTTGTATCTGTATATCCGTGCTGAATGGACAATGTTAACTTCTTAACTCAGTGAAAGCATTTCTGCGAAGGACTGAAGTTATATCTATCCATATATGATAGTCTAACGTCTGTGACACTGGCTTTAGAGAATCTACTAGGGTAAGACAGCTATTGCTAATGCTGACTTTACAGTTTGCATCTATATCTGATATTAGCAAAGGCAGGGGCAGTAGCAGGTAGTCAATTCTGTCAGAAAAGAGCTGGGGGAGGGAGGTGTTTCTCAAATACTCACAAGGGCTTGGTGAGCAACACTGTGTGTCACCTGAATGGTAATCTGAAAAGTAATCAACAAATTCTCAACTGACTTTTCACCCATAAATAAAAGAAATGCAGGGCAAAGAAAAAAAACTATCTCTAAGTCACAAGCCCAAAAAGGTTAATTTCTACCTACTTTCCCCCACTCTAACAAAGGCTGCTGACCCCTGAATGTGATTAAACCCAATTGTCCGGGTGTGGTAAGTGCTCAGTGAGGCCGGCTCCCAGGCTTCTGTAATGCTTAAGATTATCTCTGGGGCTAGAGGATTTGCAACAAAGTAGCAGAACATTTCTCTAGAATGCCAGAGGTCCTGGGGTTGATCCCTACCGTCTCAAACAAAACAAAACATTATTTTTAGCACCAAAATGCAAAATCACACTCAACATAAAAGCAATTGAAAATGTCTCAAGTGCACGTTCAATTATGACATAATTCTTTTTATTTAAAAAAAAGGCAAATAAGAATTAACAGTCTCAAGAACATTCACTACCTAATAAAGGAATGAATAATGTTTAATATAACGAAACCCATCCTGAATTTAAGGTTTATCTGGAAAAATTAAAAAAACCAAACATATAAAAAGATAGGACAGTTTATTTTTAATCAATCAAAAGTGAAGAGTTCTGGGCAATGTCAATTTCCACTCACCATAATGCTATAGTTATACATTAAATATAATTACTATCTATACATATGCAAAAATATAAAGTTCTATTTCATACGACAAAACCCTTTTTAGAAACCATTTTAAAATTAAGTAGAACTTCTCAACATATATGTGAGGTTGAAGTCCTTCTGAAGGTTCCTTTAAAGGTTTTAAGATATAACACTAAACCTAAACACACTGTCCTTTGTCAGTTTCAAAAGTAAGTCTACTAGTACAAGAACAAAAACCGACAGCTTCATCACGTGCTACTTCAATATTATTGTTTAGCCATGTCTAAAGTCCTCCATGTCTTCCAGTATGGAAACAGAGCCCGAACATCCCACAACACAGCACTACGTGGATGGAGTACTTAGAAGGCCTGTGTGGTCATGCGGCACAATGTTAGTGTTTTACTCCTTCAATATGTCTTGAAATAAATGACAAGTTCTTGTTTTGTTTTTCTTCTAAAAGGCCCAAAGTTATAATCTACATTTAGATCATCTGATGTGGTAAGACTTAAGAGTGTAAAATACATCCGTATTTTATCATAAAAGTAAAGCTGGTAGCAAACTACAAAAGGCCCATCCTGCTTGGGCACACTCAGGAGTTACAGCTCATCGTGATAGAAATAGTCGTCATGGAGCTGTCTGCCATAATCCGTGGCTTCGCTGGTAAGAAACAAGTCCTGGTTTTCCAGAATCTCTTCCTCAGAGAGCTTTTTGTCACTATTCAAATCCATTTCATCAATCAGATGAAGAGCCTTTAAAACAAAACAAACCAAAAAGTGTCCAGAATCAGTTTCTGTAAGGACTATGTTCACACCTTAGGTGATTTTTCAGAACCACCTAGGTATACCAAGAGCTCAGTAATGTCCGTGCTTTAAATGATTACACATGCATTGTCTGTCTACTGCTTCTCTCATTATTCTCTTACTTAATCTACACCAGGTTCTGCATCTCTACACAGGGTCAGTACAGGGTTACAGGGTATAATCCACTCGAGTCTCCAAAGGTACGACACAGCTGTTATCCTATGGACTGTGTCTCCCCCGGGGAATAATGAGAGAGTTTCATCATTTAACTCAAAACAAAATAATGTATCCATCTTAAATAATTCCATTTCTTTCTTTGGACCCAGGTTCCAGCTTCCTTCCCTATCAGTTACACAAAGTGTGTGTTGGGAATTCTGGTACTTACTTCCTCTTGTGCAATGCCCTGGTTATTGGGCACTACCCACGACAACAGCTCTTGGGGCCCAAGCCGGCCATCGTTATCTTTGTCATAATCATTCACGAACCTGTCCTTTTCAACAAGTATCCATTCTGGGTCTTCATTTGCAGCTTCAGACAAAAGCAAAAACAAAATACAAATATATAAGAATATCACATGAAACTAGTAACAAGTTTCATATATCTCTAAAATAAAGGAAGTGAATTTAAAGTTTACTATAAAAGGAAACCCAAGAAACAGAATTACTTAACAGAAAAGTTCTGAAATAAGGACAAATATGTAAAGATTTCCAAAAGTGAGATGTTAGCTAAAAGAACTCAGTTTTAAAACTGTTGCATATTTAATTAGTGCTTTTATTAAGTTGCTACTTGTCCTGATTTCCAGTTTTCCTAGTTTTTAAGTGGTAATATTTATTTTTAATTAAAAAAATTTTTTTGACACAGGGTTTGAGTTCAGACTAGTCTCAAACTCCCTATGTAGGTGAAGACAACTTTGAAGTTCTGATTCTCCTGCCTCCAACAACTAGGTGGGTGCTAGGATTACAGCATGTGCCACCATGTCTGGTTTGTGCAGTACGAAGGCTGAAAGCCAGGGGTCTCCAGTATGCTAGGCAGCATTTTGAAAACAGATACATGCCCAGTCCGGGGCAATACCATGTGACTGTTTCACACGTTCCTGTACAGAAATGCCTTACTCAAGTGTCATTTGCAATCACAAACCAGGAAAACAACTTTAAAACTGCATTTTAAAAAATTTGTAAGCAACAATTGTGGTAGAGGACAATAGCTTAGAGAAAGGGTATTCTCTTTACAGTCAGACTTACTTCATCCACACACACACACACACACATACACACACACTCACACACACACTCACACACACACACTCACACACACTCACTCACACACACACACACACTCACACACACTCACACACACACACACACACACACACACACACACACACACACACACACACACACACACACTAATATATAGGATATATAGTATTTTATGTCCCTTCTCAAGACTTACACGCAACAGCATAGGAGTTTGTTTAAAACCAAGCATCCCTCCTCTTTGACTTGGCATTCACTATATTATATTTGCTGGAAAAGGGAGGAAGATGCTTGAAACTACCCACGGACTAAGAACAAGGAGGGCGTCAGATAAGCTGATGCCGAGCAGGCTCCTCTTGTCACAGTGCCCAAGGAGCTGGGCTCTTCCCTTAACCCCAACCCACTCTTTCTTCATCACCCTCAGGCAACTTACTTGGATCCCGCCTGTAATCGCCGAGAAATTCTTCCAAACTAACAAAGCCATCACCATTTTTGTCATGTTCTTCCAAAGCCTCTTGAATGACGAACTCCTATTGCGCATTCATTCAAAGAAAAGATACTTGTCACAAACACTGTAATCCCACCCTGACCGATCCCATTGCGAAGCTTTTCATAAACAATTACTCTAGTTGCTCATACTTACAGGGAACAATTTTAAATTCCAGAACTCAGAAGTAAGAATAAACCCCAAGTACTGAGTGATTTTAAATGTTACATCTTTATTCTTCTGTGTTGTGAAGAATTCTATTTCACTCCCATAAACACCCTCAGCACTAAGCATCTTCTCTTGCTCTCTGTACACTCTCTTCCCTTTCAAGAATGCCATCTCTGAACGTCTCATGGGGTCTCCTGCTAGACAAAGAACTACAGGAAACTAATGGCTGCTCTTCAGGGATGAGCACCCTAACCAACTATCCAATACAAAGTGGTCAGCCCTGAAACTGCACGGGCACATGCGCACCCCCCCCCCCCCAAGGCACTCAGCAGGCTGTACCTATACACTTATGCATACATACACATATGTGGCAATAACCCATCAAAGAAAGAAGCT
The DNA here is from genome assembly GCA_028551405.1 of Uromys caudimaculatus. Taxonomy (NCBI): domain Eukaryota; kingdom Metazoa; phylum Chordata; class Mammalia; order Rodentia; family Muridae; genus Uromys; species Uromys caudimaculatus. The sequence continues at coordinate 62,216,449 of CM052706.1, forward strand.
TTCTATTTGAGTGTTGGGGAGCATGGAAGGAGTTAGAGGGAGAGTAGTTGGGAGGGAGGGAGAAAGGGGAAGAGGAAAAGTAATGTTTTTTATTAAAGATGTATATAAGAGAAAGAATGCCACCTGACTACGCCCCCTTTACCGCCATTAACGCTGCAATCCAGGAGGGGCACTCAAAGAACATGACCTTAGACTCCTTGGCACCCAGGGTGGAAACAGCTGCTCCTGATTTCCAAACCCAGTCTCCCTAATACTTCTAAGCCTACGCTCATTCTCCAGTCTAAGTCTGTTCCTCACTCACACCAAGCTCTCACTGAGCAACCAATCCTCCACCTCTCATTCTGGAGGATTCTTTCCTTCAGCTCTCACTTCTCAGCTCCTGCCTCGCCCCAGTCCCTGACGCTCTTCTCCTTGGGTCCATCTCCGGTATCTTCTGTGATGAGCTCATCCCCAGAGCTTTGCTTTACTTTTAATTACTGCCCTGTCTAGTCTCTCTTGTCTTCACTATCTGCTGCTCCCTAAGCCTCTCAATCCAAACATTAGAATTTGAACTGTAATGGAGATAAGTATAGACTCAAATCTACAGTCTAGACAAATTCAAGGGCTTCCCCACAGCTGTGTGAAGCAACATTGAAACACACATCATTATTCTTTTAAAAATCCAGTTGTACAAATTTTGCATATAGAAGAGGTTAGGTAGGGATCCAAGAATTAGTTTTAGAGAAGGCATATGAGAATCTCATAAAGCTAATATTTTGGGTGGTGGGTCTATATACATTTCTTCTGGGTTAGTGCTACAGTTTATTTATTTATAAACTATATCCTTTTTAAAATTATAAATAGTATTTTTTAAAGGAGAAGGGAGTTTGTAATCCAACAAAAGTTAAGAATCACTGATGAAAATGATAATTCCTGAATCCAAGCAATATCCTTGGGGAATAACATTTATTTTAATAATGTTGCCATTATTAAAACAAGTTTTAGTACTACTTGAAAGAAAATAATTCAAAGCTAGGCCTGTTAGAGCAGGCCTGCAATCACAGCAACTTGGGAGTCTGAGGCAGGAGGATTGAAAGGTCAGTTCCTGTCCGTACTACACAATGAGTTCAAGGCTATCTGACACAATTTATAAGGACCAGGTAAGTAGCATATGCAAAAGTCCATGTCCAATTCTCAGTACCACAGACATATAACAGAACAAAGCTTTCAGACTAAATTCTAACTTGAATCCACGATAGAAATCACTTAACTGATCCTATACCCCTGCCTTTTCCTATATCCAACATACCCTTAAGAGTGGGGAAGGCTGTACAAAACCAAGCAAGGTAAGTAGCAGGAGTCAGTGAAGCTGCTCAGTGAGACTCCACACTGTGCTCACATGTGTCATGTGCTGCCATCAGCTCCACCACGGCATAGACAGCACAATCTAGAAGGGCCCCATCTGCCACATCCCACTGTGTCAAAGGGATGGCTTTGGTCACTTCTACACAAGTTGAAAACTTCAGGGTCCCCTCTGTCTCTTAATGCTTGTAAACCAACATTCTTGACATTGCCATTACAAGGTCTTCAAAGCACTGAAATCTACTCTGTCCCCCTGCCAGGCTCCTATTACATAATGCCTGTTATTTAATTGCTCTCCCCAGCTCTCTCCATCTCCAGTAAACTGTTCCTTGTTCTCTAAAAGTCAAGGTCCAGTATCCTCTGCCTCCTTTTCTAGAACTCAATTAGCTTGGCCCAGCTTAGCTTTGGCATTTAAATCATACCTAGCACTGGTCTTAAACTAGGTCATGTCCTTTGTGCCAAGTGAGAAATTAGAAACTTCACAATGACAAGCAAAGTGGCACTAATGGCACAGCCTTGCTGCTGAGCTATGGAGAAAGATGTGCCTGCTTGTTATTCAAGACAGCAGATCCTGGTCATTACCTACTCAACAAAATGCTACACCTCTCTCCATAAAAACCCAGGAAACAAACCACACAGCTGGAGGCTTATGCCATACAGCAGACCTCAGTATACATGTACTGTCATTAAAGTTTTCTTAGTATGTGATGGGAAGAAGCTTGCTAAGACACGGCTCAACCAGTGTTAGAATAATTAAACTGGAATCCAGCTGTTCATGGTCAAAGAGCTGACCCATCTCTTATTTGTGGTGCTGGGGCCTGCAGCCTTGTGAGGCTTCTGAATGGCATTCCCAGACCAGTTCTTTAGGTTCTCAGGGATGAGAGGACTTACTGTGTGTAACGTTGCAAAAGTATCACAGCACCACTCCCACCCTATGACAACCAATAAAAATGCAATCTACTCTTTCAGACCACAAGTTCTCATAAGTGAGGCCGTAAAGCACACGAGAGCTTGGATGACACAGCGGGGAAACCTAGAACCAGGTCTGAAAACTACATAGGGGTGAAAGGCCACCTTGATGGTTCTGACAGAGGAGGCAGCAGAGAGACTGCCGCATGTGCACACAGATGAAAAGCAATACCCTTTCTTCCTCCCTCCCACCACCTCGCCATCACCAGAAGCCTCTCGGACCTCTTCTGTCTTATGTGGGGAGAGTATTGGAGCATCTTGAATCTGTTAAGTCTCCACATTCTGTTGTTTTACAACTCATTTCTAACAAGTTGGCACATGGAATTTGGTCACTCGATAATTCTGTTAAGCTTGTTCCTTACCGTCATATAATCAACCTCTTCAGGGTGCTCAAATGCAATAAACTCTTCAAGACTCAGACCAGGGTCAGAATCTTGGTTAGCCTTTTCAAATCGCTTCTTATCCTTTAGATGAAGCTTTAGAAAAAAAAAAAAAAAAAAACGAACAAATTTAAGGATCTCAGTGCCAAATCAGCATTAAAAAAGACTTTGAAAAATACACATGACACAAGATTTAATGAACATTTTTTATACATTATCTCATTTATCTTTACAGTAGCCTTCTGTAAGTAGGAGGAGCAGACAGAAGCACCACAGTCAGATAGATCCTGACCTTGGTTCTAGGAAGACACTTACTAACTGTGCATGCAGGGTAACTGCTTGACCTCTTTGGCATCTTCTATAAATTGGAACAAAAATCTCTAAAAAGCTTGTATGACAGCTATTACCATGTAACCCAAATAGTAACTCTGAAGTGTACTGAATAAATTATAAGTATTAGTCATGGGTGGTGGCACATACCCATAATCTTAGCACTCCAGATATTGAGGCAGGAGGATTATGACTCTGAGGCCAGTCTGTCCTAAAAAGCCAGATCCTGTCTACAAACAAACAAACAAACAAACCCCAAAACAATAAAGTCCTAGACTATTAACAGAACACCTGAGATGACAGGGTTTAATAAAAGCCACAGATATTTAATCCAGCCCAGCAGTTCTGAATGCTTCCAAAACAATAAACATAAGACCACCAATTATATCTTGGTAGAGTTTTAAAAAACTGATTCTTGTCCTCTAAATGATTTTTCAAACTATGTTAACATCTTTTGGGAGGCCGGGGCATGTGGATCTCTACGGATTCAGTGTCAGCCCCTGAGATCCAGGCTAGGCAGGGCTACATAGCATCAAGGCCCTGTTTCAAAAGCAAACAAACAAATAAAAAAACCAAAAACAAGAAATGAAAACACAACAAATACACAAAAATATGTTAACATGTTTCAGTAAAATGGTCCCTTATTTTGAGAAACTTATCTTATGACTGATACCATATGTGGAAGCTCTTCATTCTGCTAATTATTTATGTTCAGAAATAGTTCAAAAGTTTAATTAAATGGTCTCATTCTGGAAGTTAATAAACATTTTTTGTTTTCCTTTTAAAAGTGTGGTTAAGTACAGAAACTTTTCAGCCTAAGGGCACTTTAGGATGATTCTATGACCACCAGCTTTGAACGTTATCGGTGTGGTGTTGCTAACTAACCCACACTTTGGATTTTTAATATTTCTGGGAATAGCCTTCTGCTCTAAAGAACTTGCATATAGTAAATTTTATCTTTTAAAACATAATTACAATTTTTGGGGGGCAATTTTTAATGTATGTGTTCCACCGTTGTTATTTTTTTCAAAATAGCTTAGTCAGCAGTCATTTACTTCAACAGTAGGTATTTTACTGACACCCAGTGGAGAGAGGCTCATGTCTCCCCTAAAGAATTTGGTTTTCAAACATCTAGACTCCACAAGCCAGCCATATTCCCTCAACTATAACAGTTTAAAAAACTGATTCTGATAGCTGCATTTATGCTTCATAACTTTAAATATTTTAGATCAAGTAATTTACATTTAGCGGTCAGGTTTAACATGAGGAGGAGAAGTAGATAAACAAGACTTTGAGGTCCTGTGTAGAATCAGCCAAGTCTTTTGAATAAATCACTGTTTAAAACATCATCTGCTTAGATTTCCTTATGAAAGAACCCTTCGATTTGGAGCAAAAGAAAAATGTTTTAGCAGAGTGAGCTAACTTCAGTCAAATTTGCCTATGGGAAGAAAAGCTCTCTTTCAACAAGCTGAAAGAGGTAGGTAAGGAAGGAGAAAAAAGGCTAACAGCTTGGGGGAGGGTCGATTTCATGGCCGTTTAGTTGCAATTAAGTAAAGGTGCACACTGCTGGGCATGGTGCCACACACTTGTAATCCCAGCATTTGAGAGGCTGAGGCAGGAAGATCACAAGTTTGAGGACAGGCAGGGCTACAGTTTAAGATTATGTCTCTTGAGCTGGAGAGATGGCTCAGGGGTTAAGAGCACTGGCTGTTCTAGAGAACCAAGGTTTGATTCCCAGCACTGGTAGGACAGCTCACAATCTTCTGTAACTCCAGTTACAGGGAATCCGATGCCCTCTTCTGACCTCTGAGGATACCAGGCATGCACATGGCACACAGACATACATGCAAGCAAAATACCCATAAATAAAAAGTGCCTCACATTAAATGAGTTAATATATATTTTTAAATTGTAAATTAAACAAAACAACAATAATGAAAATTTCACAAATTCAACCTTCTTATTTTCTTTTTATAAATTTCTTAATAGTCTACTAGAGCAATGATTCTCAGCCTGTGGGTAGAGACCCCTTTGGGTCTGAATGATCCTTTCACAGGGGTCTTATATCAGATATTTACATTATAGTTCATAACAGTAACAAAGTTACAGTTATGAAGTAGCAACAAAATAATTTTATGGTTGGGTCACTATAACATGCAGAACTCTATTAAAGGGTAGCAGCATTAGGAAGGTTGAGAACTACCGTATTTGAGAACAAAATACAGTAATAAGAAAACCACATTAATCATTTCTTTTTATACAGAAATTTATAAAGAAAACTGCAATTTTTTTGATAAACAAATGTTATTTTACATGAGGAAATATATAATTTATGATCCTAGGATAAAATTATAGGTCTTCACAATAAGCATGCAATGATTATCTTATATAAATAAGCGTTGCTTATACATGTATTTAGCCGTTGAAAGTTAGAATTCTGAACTTTGCCAGGTAGCTCCCCAATCTTCAATTACCCTGCTTCAGTCACTAACTTGTATTCTTCACACTATTCAGAAAAACTTTTTCAGATATTTCACAAGTAAAGAGGTAATTACTTTAAGTTGTCTATATTCTTTATATGGCAACTCATCAAAAACAAGAATTAGGCACAATTTGATTTTAGTTTTCAATACAAAGAACTTTATTTTGCACAGATATGTGCTTTTAATGGCTACTTTATTCTCATATGATTTTCAGTTTGTAACTCGTTCCTCATCTTTTATAGTTTATTTTTTGAGGTAGAGTCTCACTGTGCAGCCTTAGCTGCCTGGAACTCACAGGATCTGTCTGCCTCAACTTCCTGAGTGCTGGGATTAAAGTCATACACCATCTCACCCAGACTCTTTATATTTTGGAGAATAATGCACATTTTCTCTGGGTTTGCTTTTACATTCTACACCTTTTTTTTTTTTTTTTTTTTTGGTTTTTCGAGACAGGGTTTCTCTGTGTAGCCCTGGCTGTCCTGGAACTCACTCTGTAGACCAGGCTGGCCTCGAACTCAGAAATCCGCCTGCCTCTGCCTCCCAAGTGCTGGGACTAAAGGCGTGCGCCACCACTGCCTGGCTCTACACCATTTTTTGAAAGTTATAAGTCATCAAATTCTTTAAAAAAATATGACTAGAACAGCAAAAACATAGTGATATTCCTAGTCAAATAATAGTCAATAGGATTCCTATTGGTAAGTGTTTGCTTTGGGGCTATATCATCTGTTTGGACGCTTAGAGTCATTCAATGAATTCTTTAAAAAAAACTTGTATTTATTAACTTTTTTTTTTTTTTTTTTTTTTTTTTTCTTATGTATGTGTGTGAGTTTTTGTGTAGAGTACATTAGGGCTGGAGCCCTCAGAGGCCAGAATAGGTCACCCAATCCCTTGGACTGGACTTACAAAACTTTGTGGATACTAGGAACCCACACCAGGTCCTCTGAAAAAGTAGTAAACGCTCTTAACTTCTGAGCCATTTCTCTGGCTCCCTAGCTCATGCTTAAAAGATAGTCTTAGAGCAACATGTACTGAGCACTTGATGAGGAAGATAGCATTGGAACAAGATGTCTTTTAAAAGGACTATTTGAATTTTCTATAAATGAGCAACGTATCTCTTTAAAATGAAGACTTTAATGGCAACACCATCATGTCTTATATAAAATTCCTTCCTATGAATACAGAAACACAAATTCCTTCTGTGTGTGTTCAAGTATGCAAGTGCTTGTGCACATGGACATATACATTTTTAGTGGAAAAGAAGTTCTTTGGAGTGGTAAAAAGAAGTTAGAGGAATGAAGGTAGGAAACTATACCCTAACTAGTAATTTTAAAATATTGTATTTAAGGTCTTTGACCTTCCCTGGCAGGAAGGTCATGGGAGCATAACATGGTTTTAGCAAAGCTCCAGAACTCTAGTGGTGCTGAGGAGAACGCTCACTACATCTCACGAGCACTTGTCTTCTCCTGAGCACCATCCAGGATGAAGACTGACCTACAGTCCTTTTAGGCTGCAGGAAAATAAAAATTCAAATAAGGAAAAGGGAAGCAAAGAGTTTATCTTCTTCCTACAAATCAAACCCTAACTAATCTAAAACTGATGTAGTAAACAAATGCCTAAATACCTTAATAAATATAAACTTCTGTCAAGTGTACATGTTTCTACTGTTTGTGAGACAGGGTCTTTTATTCCCCCTTAAATTACAAACAAACCGTGTGTATAGGTGTTTTATTTGCATGTATGTCAGTGTACTACATACATGCCTGATGTCCACAGAGGCCAGAAAAGGACATCATAGCCCTGGGACTGGAGTTATAGAAGGCTGTAAGCCACCATATGAGTGCTGGGAATTGAACCCATGTACTCTGAAAGAACAGTCAGTAGTCTTAACAACTAAGCCATCTCTCAACTCTTCATTACATTTTTTAAAACATTATTTACTTATGTATTTGGGAGGGGGCATCAAAGCACATATTTGGAGGTCAGAGAACAACTATGACAGTTAGTTCTCTTCATCTACCATGTGGGTCCTGGTGATTAAACTCAGGTCCCAAGTCTTGGCAGCAAACATCATTACCCACTGAGCCATCTCACGGTCCTGAGATAGTCATGCCTCAAACTTGAGATATTCTTGCTTTCACCTCCCCAAGAACTGCTTCTTTTACAATATTATTTTAAGTAGAAATGAACTACTCAGAATTCCAGCTGCTACCATGTATTGTTTCCCCACACCACGGTTATCCTCAGTGGGGATTACACCACTTTCAGAGGTGAGGAAACTGAGGCCAAGGAGGTTTAGCAACTGTTAAGTGGTAGGGCTGGGTGTGAAGCCAGGCACACTGGCTTGTAGGCTAGAAACCTTAACCTGCACACGGGTGACATATGGACAGGTTAAGAGTAATTATCAGGCCAGGAGTGCTGGTGCACTCCTTCAGTCCTAGCACTCAAAGGCAGAGGGAGGTGGACCTCTGTGAGGCTGAGGAAGAGTGGTCCACATGGGGAGTTCTGGGACAGCCAAAGCTACACAGTAAGACTGTCTCAAAGAACCAAACAAAAACCAAATCACTAGCAGACAAATAAGAAGCTGGAGTTAGTAATAGCTTATATAGTTCACCTAGCCAGTGCAATTCTAAAATAAATACTATATACAATGATAAATGATGACCATTATAAATAAATTAAGAGGTACATATGCAAATGAAGTAGAAAAGCTCAAATGATTTCCAAGTACCTCAACAAGTTCTGGGACATATCATTTACAACAAGGTATTTTTTTTATTTTTATTGTTTTATATTTAAAAAGCCTTTAAAATGCTATTGAAATATTAATTCCTCAAGCATATAGTCATTTATATTGATATATTTTTTGGTTTAACAGACTTCCTAGAAGTCTTGAAAAGTTCTTCCTGAAAACTCAATTAAAATAACTCTTCTCACCTGGCAGTGGTGGTGCACACATTTAATCTCAGCACTTTGGGAGGCAGAGGCAGGTGGATCTCTAGGTTTGAGGCCAGCCTGGTCTACACAGTGAGTTCTAGGACAGCTAGGACTACACAGAAAAAAAACTGTCCTGAAAACAAAAACAAAAAAGTTCTTCTCATTTCTGTTTAAGCCGCATACTTGCTTAAACAAAATTAAAACTCAGCACTTAGCAGACAGTGTGCTGGATCGTCAGAAGTGAGTCATTCTAAACAGTGTAGCACTGTGGCAAGCTACACCACGGCACCTTCTAAACAGTGTAGCACTGTGGCAAGCTACACCGCGGCACCTTCAAAAAACTGAACACAGAGGCGGCCCAATAATCTCACTTCTGGGAATGTATCCAAAACAATCAAGATCTAAAAGAGAGACTTGTATACCACACTTATTACAGGATTAAAAAGAAAAAAAGAAGGCATGAAGTAGGGAAAAGGTAAAGATAGGTGGTCAGTCAAAACACTGTATGTATATGTGTATGACAATTTCAAAGAATAATAAAAAAGAAAGAATCCAAGAAGATAAGCAAAATATGGCAGAGAGACACACACCCCTACCCACCCATCCAATAGAATATCTGTTTTTTTGTTTGTTTGTTTTTTGTTTTGTTTTGGATGTTGTTGTTTTCTATACAAGCTTTCTCTGTGTAACCCTGGCTGTCCTGGAACTCATTCTGTAGACCAGGCTGACCTCAAACTCAGAGATCTGCCTGACTCTGCCTCCCAAGTGCTGGGATTGAAGGCTTGTATCACCACTGCCTGGCAGGTATCTGGTCTTTTTAGAATATGTCCTTTCTGGGCAGAGAATTTTGACATATGCTAACACATGGATAAACTTTGAGGACTTTATGTTAAGTGAAATAAAGTAGTCATAAAAAAAAGATAAACATGATTTTCCTTACATGAAGTACCTGGAATAGACAAATTTATAAGATGCTGGAATGGTGGGAGTAGAAACAGGAAATTATTGTTTAATGGGTACAATGGGTACAGAATTCAGTTTTGCAAAATAAAGAATTTGATGAACTGGTTGAACAAGATGAACATAGCACCATTGAAAACTCTATCAAATGGTTGAAGTGGGCTTGGAAATAGTTCATAGTGGAGTGCTTGTCTACCACGCACAAAGCCCTGGGTTCAATCACCAATACCATTAAAAAAAAAAAAAAAGTAAAATGGTAACTGTAAGAGGTGATGGCTGAGTGGGTAAGGGCTTGCTCACACATGTGAGGACCTGGGTTCAGTTCCCTAGCACCCACGTAAAGCAGGGCATGCTGGTTTGTGCTCAGAGCACTCTTCATTGCACAGGACAACTTGAGAAGCCAAAGAGCCTGCTACCATGGAATATGCAGTGAACAAGAGACTGCCTCAGACATGGTGCACGGTGAAGAAGACTGACACCCAAGGATGCTCTTTGACCTCCACAAGTACCCAAACAGGAATACACACAACAGAAATAAATAAGGAAAAATGTTATAGTTACTTTGCTACAGTTAAATTTTTATTTCATTTTTTTAAAAGATGGTATTCCAGAAAATGTAAATTGTTAAATTATTTTAAAAATGCTGAGATACATATTAGTATCACTAAAATGCACTTAAGGAATAACTCTGGAAATGTGGACAAATTAGTGAAAAGGGAAACACATGCAGGGATCACTTAGGTCTAGAGTTAAGAGTCTTATGGCTGAGAGGAAACCATGGGAAGCCCCACTGGGTGGGACTGGTGGCTGCCCAGTGGCAAGGCAACAGCCTCGGACCCCGGCCCTCTTGTGCTCACTCCGACAGGAGGATAAAGAGGGGCTGTGCTCAGCAGGGGCAGCATGGACTCACCTGCCTAAAAGACTCCTCTTCTGTGTCGTCCAGAGCAGTGTTCTCATCGAAGTCGATCACACGGTCGTACATCTGGATGTTGTACTCATCCCATGTCACAGTACCGTCGCTGTTCTTATCGTATTCGACAAACTGCTGTTTGGCTTCTTGCATAGCGTAATGCTTAAAAGACATCTGGATCCACTGACTGAGTTCATCTATGAGAATTTCCCAGAACACAAGAATGTTCACAAGAATTCCAGTCTGAGTGAAGATTTCTAACTGTTTTCTGAAAAAGTAACTTCAGTGTTTGAAAACCCTGAAAACTGGCCTAATAGTATTGATAACAATGAGGAGGTAGGAGAGCTTAGAGTCCAGGAATGTTGGAATTACCATGATATTTGAATGGCTACTTATCTTACTATGCTTTCGAGAAAAATTTACTATAAACTTTAACTTATGAGTTGAATAAAAAAATATGTATGTGCATATATATTTTATACACACACATAGTGTGTGTGTGGTTTTTTTTTTTTTTAGACAAGGTCTTGCTATGTACCTGGACTGGCCTAGAATTTACTACATAGACCAGACTGGCCTCAAACTCAGAATCCTCCTGCCTCTACTTTCCAAGTGTTGGGATTGATTACAGTTGGGTCTATCACACCGTACTCAAGATGTGCTAGTAGACATGGCTTAAATTGTGAACAGTAGTCAGGCCCCTGAAGGTAGAGAAATGCGTTCTGGTATAGTTCCTTTAAGCATCATAGCATGTGGAAGACATTTTAACAAAGCAGTAATGGTAATTTCTGCCTTTCTTGTATAACTGCTGGTATTATCTTGGTACCTGAAGGCATGGAGAACAACTTCAAAAAATATAAATGCCCATTCTCAGATTAATGATCTCTTCATAGAGGCAAGTATTACACTGCATTATAGAAGACAGGTGAGGCGGTGACAACGAATGACTCGAGAAGAGCACAGGTACACAGCACTTGGTTTAGAGGTAATGTACCACGAGGGTTAAAGACTGCTGCTTCTCTGCTGGCTTGGAAGGGCTCAGGTACATGGACATGCACAGTTGATTTCTACCCCCAACTCCAAAACCATAATATTACGCAACCATCCATTGAACCAACTTATAATCATCACTATTTCAGTTAATAAAATTGAAGTTCAGAAAGGCCCAAGGTTTCATAGCTAAGAGTCTATAGATCCTCACCTGCTTTTGGCTTCAGAGCTTTAATGATGGTGTTTTGTTACCACTTAAGAACTTCTACTATTTTTAAAGTTGTGGGTCTCTCTCTATTGCCTAAGCTGGTCTTCACTCCTTGATTTAAGTTTGTCTCAGGGCCTTTGGGCCAGCTTTAGACTCCTAGCTCTGGCCCTCAAAACTCAATCAGTAAAGTTCTCTTACAGGTCCTCCAGAGGCTTGTGTTTCCTTAAGCACAGGAGTCTTTAAAGGATTTAGTGGAGCACAGAAGAAAACAATGTAACAGGGACCAGCAGCACAGGCTCACACTGTAGCTTCTAAACCAGTTTACCTTTCAAGTTCTTTACCTATAAAACGAAGATCAGACTATCCAAGCACATCTAGATCCCAACAAATACTAAAGTCTTCCAGATCAACTCCATTTGTAAAGAAGACGAACGGATATCCTTCTATTAGTTAGAGGTCTCATCATGGTTTAATAGGAACAAACCTGAGGGCACGGATGTGACTATTTATTGACAGCATACACTGTACTTTCCTGTTCCATAACTTCATTATCTGGATGCTGAACAACATTCAAAGGAGAGACACCACAAGCAGCTTGTTGTCACAATGACAAATTTCTGAACCTTCAAAAGATCAGCCCGGAATACCTGATAGTATAGATAGAACACTGATAGATTCAAGACTCACTTGAATCAAACAGGGAGGAGAAATCGCTAGCAATTTATTTAGAACATTCTTTTATACTCTGGACATTCCATTTCTGCCTAAGAACGTACCTAAGAGCACTCTTTTGTTGTTTGTTTTGAATGAAGAATATTAAAAATTGAATTAAGACTAAGAGCTGAAGCCGGGCAGTGGTGGCACACGCCTTTAATCCCAGCACTTGGGAGGCAGAGGCAGGCGGATTTCTGAGTTCGAGGCCAGCCTGGTCTACAGAGTGAGGTCCAGGACAGCCAGGGCTACACAGAGAAACCCTGTCTCGAAAACACCAAAAAAAAAAAAAAAAAAAAAAAAGACTAAGAGCTGAATTCCACTCCTGGGTTTGCCATTTATTTGAAAATAAGGTTTTCCCTCCTTATGTGACTTTCTTTGTCTCTATGAAGAAGTGGATAAGCTGGTTCTAAGCCCCCATCAGCACCAACATTTTTTTAATGTTGCGATATAATTTACATGTGATAGGGTGTTTTCTATTCGCTCATTATTATAATAAACTAATAAAGGCAGATTCTTAAAGTTCTAGGTACCAAAGGAGCATGTATCATGTGACGTGCTAAGAAGGGTTTGGGCAAATGTCTCTAAAATGAATCATACTATGGACAATGAGAAAAGTGACGTGAGGAAGAGGATGTCTCAAGGTATGGCTGGCAAACGTATCCTCTTATGGCCAGTAATGTTTACATACCATTGGAGAAAGCGCTGGTTTTACTCGTAGCCCACCTTCCAGGCATAAGACCTATTTTCCATATCACAGTGCTTTTAGCTTGTTGGAACACTAGCAATCTACTAGAATTCAACAGACAACAGTTTTAAAATGTACATTAATCTCCTATAAAGAAAGGGCTTTCTCCATTCGTGGTGGTGCAAGACAGTCCTTACTTTCAGTGAGAAAGCCATCAGAGTCCGAGTCAATTTTCTTTATGATCGACTGCAAGCGTCTTTGCTGCTCTTCGTGGCCAAGTTTAACATACTCATCGACGTCTTCCTTTGGGGAGAGAAACCACACACAGGAGAACCAAGCATTACAATCAGTGGGGGGTAATCAGTGGAGGGAAACAGAGCTACCACATGCCTCATCTGCCCCAATGGTTTCAGGATGACCCACACTTCTCTTCAATACGCCCCCACTGCCACTCTAAGTGATCCTGTCCCTGGATCCAGGAATAGAAAGAATCTAATTCTGGGACTGCAACAGTACCACCAGCTTTACAGGCCTCAGGGTCTCCTAGAGTGCAAGCGGAGCCCCGCCCGGACCCCATTGTCAGGCCGCTCTTGCTAAGGCCTCTCCTGGTCGTCCCGCTTTGTCACAGGACAAAGCCCATGGCGATGCGGAACCCAGCCTGGCATCCTCACCTGGACACCTAGCAGCGCTTCGCGGTCGTAGTCCGCCCGGTGCTCGCCCTGCGGGTAATGCAGCTCCTCCGCCTTGCTGGCGCCGGCCACCGCGGCGTACAGCAGCAGCAACAGCAGCAGCCCCAGAGCCGCGGGCCTTGGGCCCAGTCGCATCGCGCCCGCCCGGCGAGGACACGGAAAGCCGCGAGGAGGGAGGCAGGCGGAGCCCGGGCTTGGCAGCCTTGCTTCACGGGCGGCCACAGAGGGGCGGCGCTGCATGTGGGGGGCGGGGGGTGTCGGCGGTGGCGATGGCGGCGGCCGGGGCTCCACAACCCCAGCCTGAAGTCTGACGACTAAAGCGTTGCTGAGGCCCGCCAGGCCCTGCCTTATATGGCCGTGGGGGCGGGGGCGGGTCCAGAGCTCTATACCTGTTGCTGATTGGGCTGTGCTTCCTTGGGGGCGGGACCTTGCTGTTGCCTCCTGCTAGAATCTCCAGGCAAGCCAGCTGCTGGGGCCGCGAGACCCCCGCGGGCCCCTTCACCTCTGCCGCAGTACCCTTGGGAATATAGCCCCAATTCAACAGCACTTTGCCTTTTCCTTTCAGTCTCGTTCCTGGCGGGAAGTTCCTTGGCCATTCCGTGGTGTGTCCTGGCTTCTATCCGTGGGAGAGAGAGCCTGGAGATTTTGTTGCAAAACAATACAGTATTGTATCTCAAAAAAACCTTGCCTGAGGAACAGATCAGCTGTATCCATTTCCCAGGCCTTAGTTAATTTCCCCACAGCAGGAAGTACAGTATCAGGAATTGCAGCCAGATGTTTCTATCTGATGTTCAATTTATATGACCTGGTTAAATTATTTGGGCCCTTAAGAACCTCTTTGTGCTTTTATTAAAATAGGCATCTTTTTTTTCTTTTTAAAAGGAGACTTTTAAATAGTTGCAAAACGCGAATTAAATAATGTAATGCCTTTAGAATAGTAACTGGTACATACTGTGAAGTGTTTGATAAATGTATGCTTTCATCCATGGGAGAAGCAAAACAAAGGATAGTTGTACAGAAAAAAGAGCTCAGCAAGTGGTTTTATGGGTGAATGCGTGCACACGTGGTTTTCTTTCATTCCTGTTTCAGGTCTATGTAGTTTCTCTACAGGTCTATGTATGCCTGTGCACAGTAAGCCCAGAGAACTTGAACTGTTTTGTTTACAGGTCTTTTCAGAAGAAGAAGGGCTTTTTTTTTTTTTTTTTTTTTTTTTTTTTGAGGGAGGGGCTTGTCCTTCACGGCTCACAGCTATTGGATAGGGAGCAGGAATCCTGTTCCAAACTGAAAACTGTGTGAGTATGAATTACAGAAATTTCTTGGGCCAGACTAGAATCTTATGTTCGGCCAGAAACCATCATTCAAAGGTTTTTAGAGCAAAGATAAATACCAGTGTAGAGCAGCATTTTAAATACCAGAGTAGAGCGTAAATACAGGCAACACTTCAGATTCAGCTTCATTAAAGGAATAACACCTTCATTTTTGGATCATATCACGTTTTATTTCAGTTCTGAGTGTTGAGGTAGTCTGAAAAATAGGATAATTTTACTTAATGTAAGGAACCCAGTTTTTGGACAGATTATTCTCAAGTAAAAGGTAAATTCTGACAGGCTTCTGATTAATTCAATCAGGAGGGATTGGATACAAAGAAGTGTTGGAGAGGTTCTTTTAAACTCAGGGCCTCAGCAGATGGAGATGTGGGGGCACGGGAGCTATTGGAATTTAAAATGGTTATGAAGTATTAGTATAAATGAACATTAGAAAACTTAGGTACTGTTTTCTTTTAGCTATTTTCTTTCTTATGTACTTTTTTTTTTTTCTCTCCCTCAAATATAGAAAAGCGGCTAAATTAACTTGGGAGACCTTATTTGGAGATCTTTGGGCACTAAAGGGTTCTGCACAGGATTCAGGAGTGTGAGCATTCCTAAACCCTATGCAAAATTCTATGGCTGTGTGCATATCTGGATGGAAACTCTCAAGCTTTGCTTTCATCAGAGTTCCAAAAGGATCCAGACAGAAGCAAAAGTTAAAGACTCCTGAAGAAACCCTACACCTCTTAGATCCATACATCCATGTTTTTGAGACTTGTTTGGAAACAGAATACCGTAAAAATGTACATTCAAGAGAAGTCAAACTAATCTTTTGTCATATGCATGAATTACTTCTCTTTAGAGAAAAGATATTTTTCAAGTAGGTAGCCCGTGAAAAAACATGAAAACACAGAAATTAATTTTCAATAGTCCTTTATTTACTTTTTATTAGGACATATTTATATACTATAAAGTACACAAATATTAAGGATGCAATTTATGAATTTTTTCTTTCTTTTCCTTTTTGTTTTAAGATAGTAAGGCAAGTTGGCCCTCAAACTCATGGCAAGTCTCTTTCTTGTCTCAGACTCTCAAGAGGTGGGATTGCAGGCATGAATCACTGTTCCTGGAAAGTCATTTTGCTTTCTTTTTTGAGATGTATGTACACTTGTGAAATCTGCCTGGCACTGAGTCTCTCTCTTCCCAAAATATCTACATCCAGAGACACATCCTGCAGTCCCAGGTAACTGAGGCTGTGGAGGAGACACCTAGGAAGCCTCAAGTTCAAGAACAGCCTGGGCAACACAGAGAAGTTCCCCTCGGCAGGAGGAGAGGGGAGGTGGGTGGGGTATGTACAGTTCTGGCCTATTGCATCATGGATAGATGGTCCCTCTTCTTGAACTTTATACGATGGCATCGTACAACATGTAGAGTATTTTGCCTTGCTAGCAAGCAATATGATGTCATAGAAAGTTCATAGAGAAAAGAGACCCGTGAAATGGAAGGAGAGCAGGGAGGAGTAGGTGAGTGGGTTTGAATGGATGAAAGGGAAAGGAGAGACATAATTTACATTATAATCTCAAAAATTAAAAAAATTTAGAAAAAAAGAAATATCACAGATGACTTTGGAATCAAACCCAAACATTCACGCTCTAGCTCTGCCACTATATAACTCCACTTAAAAAGCTATTTGCTGGGGCTGGAGAGATGGCTCAGTGGTTAAGAGCACTGTCTGTTCTTCCAGAGGACTTGAGTTCGATTCCCAGCAACCACATGGTGGCTCACACCCATCTGTAGTGTTATCCGATGTCCTCTTTTGGTGTGTCTGAAGACAGCAGCAGTGTACTCACATACCGTCTGCTGCATGCACTGCTCTTAGTGAAGAGCACATTTCTGAGGCTTCTGGACCACAGGCGCTTCATTCTTTTTTCTTTTTTTCTTCTAGAACATTTCCGTCTGTTTCCTAAAGGAGACCCTTAACTCTGGGATGCAATATGTTGACCGCTTAGGTCCTTTCTTCTATTTTGTGTTTAACATGTTCCTCTGCTATGACATTTAGCAGTTTACTGTGATCATCAACATGATCGCAAAGCTGTGGGAATCCTGAGGTCAGAAAAGCCTTACCAATAAGAGAAGTTCTCTACATTTTTGTGAATGAGGGAGTCTGGCTCTACTGGCATTATTTTAGAAATGGGTACTAGAGTTAACTATACGATTCAGAAAAGACATTTACGGATTTCTGACTTTATGAGTTTGCTACGCTGTGCTTTACAAGAAAGTGTGGTTTCTAAAACAAAACAACGTGTACCGGACATGTGGCATGTACACTTCTTATGTTTACGGGGGACATTCCCCCAGAATGAATGAGATTTGGCACAATAAACAAGCTAAGCAGAAAAGCCAACAAACTCAGTAGGTTTACAACTCTACACAGATGGAATACACAAAGAACAAAGGAACCGAGCTAGCGAATGGGATGGGCAGGCAACTTAGACTGAATGGTCACACAATTAGGGGGACTTTCTTGGTTGTTACGTCTTTTGTCAGTCTTTGGAGAGGAGATGTGAGAATCCCAGGGTTATGGTGGAGTCATAGAGGATGACAGAAAATACTTAAGTGGTAGGTGTATATGATACTCAGAAAGTAGGTTCATTTCTAAGGAGTATCCAAAAGAACCCATAAAATCACAATAACCCATTAGAAGTGCTTCAAAGAAATTCAAAGCGATTGCCTTGCACTAAAGAAGATTTCCCCCAAATTAAACACAGATCTGTCCCAATAGTCAAATGTAATGACAGCTTCCTCCCCTGTTTCCGGCAATTCACATTTATGGCCCTCTGTCACTTTCGCTGGTCCATCGTTGGCTCTAAAGTCAGTAGTCATTAGACAGAGTATCTTTCCCAACTTGTTCCCTATATCCACAGGGTGTCCACACATCCCAGCACACCTGATATTATTAATCATGCCCCTTATACACTCAAAAATAGCTCAGAAGGTATGGTATTTAGAAGAAGATAAAGTGTATGGTAGTCTTAATTGTGGCCCTTACACTCAAGCTGTCTAGCTCCCTCCCTAGGCTCCTCCCCTAAGCCCTGAGGTTTTATTAAGCCTCAAGAGTCCTATCCTACATCTTTTAAACACGGGTGCTTGTAGTTAAGCAGGAAAAATATAGAAGATAAAGAAGGGAGTA
The DNA here is from genome assembly GCA_028551405.1 of Uromys caudimaculatus. Classification (NCBI taxonomy): domain Eukaryota; kingdom Metazoa; phylum Chordata; class Mammalia; order Rodentia; family Muridae; genus Uromys; species Uromys caudimaculatus. The sequence goes on from CM052706.1 coordinate 62,234,539, forward strand.
AAGGTTGACTAAAGATGGCAATAAGAGAACAAAGAGAAAAGGGATACAATGTAGCTTAAACAAGAAATCTCATCCTCATGAGTAATTACTAGTCACACGTGATATATAACTGACCAGAGTTTGCTGTGTATAGGGTGTGTGTGTGTGTGTGTGTGTGTGTGTGTGTGTGTGTGTGTGTGTGTTCCATTGATGATGCTATAGCAAAATCCCTGAGTCAGGAGTACTTTCTATATTTATAAAGGACAGAAATGTATTTCTTGTAGTTCTGGAAGAAGAACAGTCTAAGATTAAGGCGCCAGCAGAGTTAGTATCCAGGAAGGATTGTTCTCCCTCCATGATGGCACAATCCCTGAGAGCCCGGCATGCAAGTTCTCACAGATACACAATAGCATTCACAGGGCAGAACCGCATGACTCAATAGCTCCTAAAGGGCCCACCTTTTTAAACACAACGCTGCTTAGGGAATTAAATTTCAATGTGAATTTGGGAAGAGGAGGGACATTTAAGTCATTTCAGACAGATATGCCTCACGGTAAGATAGACGATAGCAGATGCTAGGAAGCTAGTATCGGTGCAGAGGAGCATGGGCCAGACTGACCTGAGAGGCCTAGAAATGTTCCCCAGATTCTCAGTAGATGTCCACATTTCTTTTGAAAACAATTCTTATTTATTCTTTGAGAATTTCATGCATGTGTATTATGTATTTCGATCGTATTCACACACACACACTCACACACACACACACACACACACACACACACACACACACACACCGTTAGCTTATGCCCCTCCCACTTCCTACGGACCTCTTCTTTTCCCGCCGTGGTCCTCCTCCTCCTTTCATGTCTTCTTTTTGTTTTAAAATAACCCATCGTGTAGGGCTGCTTGACTGCATGTGTGGAGGGTTATTTATTGCATCATGAGCAATTTACCAATGCAATTTACCTTACACTTCTCAAGGCAAAATGACTCCCAACTCCCAACAGCCATTAACAGTCAATAGCTCCTCACCTGGGGGAAAAGGGGTCATGCCCTACTCAGGCTGGGAAATAATCCACATTTCATCCTTGGGCTTCTCTATAGCAAGTCACTTTTGCCTAATGTGTTTTTCCTCACCTTCCATCTTCCCTGTTGTGATTTTTCCGTTCTTATCACAAATATTGTTTCAACTGGATCTATCTGGTTGTTTTTGTTTGTGTTTTGTTTCACAGGCCTGGGGATTGAACTGAGAGCCTCATAGGCTTGCCAGGAGAGCATTCTGTCAGGGAATTGTACCTCCAGTTCTTTTTTGTTTTATTTTTGATTTTGAGACAGTCTTGCTACATTTTTAGTCCAGGCTGATCTTGAGCTAGACTGAAGGTAGAACTAGGTCTTGGTCTTTGAGTCTGTATCCACCTGAACTCCGGGAATATGTCATCTATCTTAGAATTGCATAGAACAATTTAGATTGCTTCAAAAATATGACTTCCGGTCTTTACTCAGCGTTTACTCATCAAGTGAGAGCTGTCTCACCTGTCCTGACTGACCACACTCTCACCTGCTCTGCACTTAATAGGAGAGCAGCATCAGAACTGGAAGTGGAAATACTGGAAGTGAATTATACTGAGGAGGCTGGACCTCAGAATCCTGTTGTTCAAGCCTTCTTTTATTTCTCATTGCACAGATTAATGAGACTATTATGATATTTTCTTATGCTCACACACTGTGAGTTAATCATGTCCAGCCACTGCTCTTCTATCCTGAAAACTGTTGTGTAACTATCTCCTCCAAATCTACCAACCAAGAAGCAAGGAGACTCCTAAGACTCAGGAAGCTCAGAAGGACTTGCAAGGCCCCTCCTTGAAGTTATAGGATAACAGCAGTTGCTGGGGGAGAGGAGACTGGGAGGGCGGCCTGTCAACTGGGCGGAAGCTCCCAGGGATGTGACTTTTGTAAGTTGTCACCATGTTGGATAGAATTTTTGTTTACCCATGCTTCTGTAACCCCAATAAATGAATTGCGTCACCAAGCTGGACTCAGGAGGAGTCATTTCTTTGGTCTGTCATTGGTGCCCTGGCTGGAAGATATAGATGTCTGGTCATGTCACCCCAAGAAGGCTCACTGAGCAACCCCCCCACCCCCATGCCTTTCTCAGATCTAGCAATTGCTTTTCTACTTTTAGATCAGCTCTTTTATTTTTCCTTTTTATAGTTTCCACATGTAAGCGAGAATATGTGAAAATTTTTTATATGTGTGTCTGGCTTACTTCACTTAACACAGTATCCTCCAGTTCATCCATTTTGCTAAAAATGATAAGATTTTGTTCTTCTTTATGGATGAATAATATTCTACCCCACACCCAATTTTATTTATCCATTCATATGCTAACAGGCACTAAGCTAATTTCCATAATAGTGCTTTAATGAACATGGACATTCAGGTGAATTTTTTTTGTATGTTGACTTCATTTTATTTGTATGTATGCCCAGCGCAATACAGCTGGACGATATGGTAGTTCTATTTTTAGGGGTTTTTTTGTTTTGTTTTGTTTTTTGAGGAACATTCATGCTGTTTTTCATAGTGGTTGGACTAATTTGCATTCCTATCCCAGCTCTATAAGGTTCCTTATTGTCTACATCTTCACCAGTATTTATCTGTTAACTAACTAATTTTTTTTCATTTAATGCTATGTTTTATTTATTTATTTATTTATTTATCCTCCTTTTTTATTTTTGATACTTTATGTACATTTCCAATGTTTCCCCTTTTCTGAGTCTCCTCTTTGGATACCCCCCATCCCCTCCCCAACCCGCCTCTAGGAGGGAATTCCACCTCCTACCCCCACCCCCCACCCCCTACCGTCTACCCATCCCCATATTCCCACCTTGACATTCCCCTTTACTGAGGCCTCTAACATCCTCAGGCCCAAGGGCCTTTCCTCTCTTCCTGATGGCAATTGAGGTCATCCTCTGCCACATATGTGGTCCAAACCATAAGTCCATCAATGTGTATTGGTGGTCCAAACTCCAGGAGGACCGGGGGGGGGGGGTCAGGCCCATTGACTCTCTTGCTCCCTCCATGGGGCTGCAAATTCCCTCAGCTCCTTCAGACCTTCCTCCAACTCCTCCATCTGGGACCTCACTCTCAGTCCAGCGGTTACTGTTAAGTGAAACTTGGGCATTCTGAACTTTTGGGCTAATATCCGCTTATCAGTGAGTACATACCATGTTCCTTC